>CM073772.1:26080016-26680016 GCA_037158775.1 Hetaerina titia
TTTCCTAACCATTTCAACATTTCTACAGGAATGTTGTCCACCCCCACAGCCTTATTTGCTTTCATCTCCTTTAATGCCCTTTCTATTTCATCGTCGAGTATGCCTGGACCTAAGCTATCTTCTTCTACGTCATGTTCCTTTTCTATGTCTAACCTTGTCGGCCTAAGTTCTTTACCATACAGTGTTTCTATATATTCCTTCCATCTCTCTTGGATTTTTCCTGGTTCAACTATCATCTTACCCCACTTATCCTTCACTGTTAGCACAGATCTTGCCTTCTTACTTCCCGATAATAACTTAACCTTGCTGTATAGAGCACCAATTTCACCCTTCTTCTGTAGATTTTCCATATCCTCGCATTGCGTTTGGTGAAATATATATATATATATATATATATATATATATATATATATATATATATATTTATATATATTTGTGTACACACATTGTTCAGATTTGATGGATTCCATCAAGTACAGTACAAAACTCTTCTATATTTTTCCTTTTTGATACCTTTTCCTCTGTTGATGATGAAGTTAAAATGTAGTGAGTGCAACGATGAGTCGGATGAGGTGGAAACGCCTTGTTTGTGGAGTAAAACCTAACAGTTGATAGGAATGCATCATTATTGCAGTCAGCAGTCCATGGATGGTTTTTTGAAGCACTCTAGGATATATATGTCCTATTATCTGCCAGTATTTCCAATAACTTAGAGCTTGTTGTATCAAGTTTTTCAATCTGATTCTCTTCATTCAATCTTAGTTTATCTCTCTAGCAGGTACCTTTCATCACAGTCCTCAGTAAACGATTTTTCTTCGAAATATGCTTAATTATCTCATAATATGCCCCAAATTTTGCCTTTTTTGTATATCCGATACCTTTCTTCCTTTCAGTGCCCCTACCAGAGGCTTCTAGTCTTACTCACTAATTGAGCAACATTCATTAGCCATTTGTCGATTTGACATCTTCCCTGTGTATCCATATACTACGTAGATGCTGATGGAATATTGTGTTCCCTATCGCACTATACTTTTGACTAAGCTAATTTTTCTCCTTTAGGATTTCGTTTTCCCGGGGCAAATTTTCGTACACATCTCTTTTTACTCTCGAAACACTGTGCTACCAATTGTGATACAGTTCTCTTACAGCTGCGCTGTTTGTAGCTGTGTATACTCTTCTATGATTACTGGAGTGACAATTATAGTAGTAATATTCAGCGGCGGGGATGAGAGCCAACGAGGGGTTGCCGTAATTTTAAATAAAGGGGTAGGAAGAAGCGTAGTCAACATAGAGCAAGCGACAGATAGAATTTTACTCGTAGAGATTAAAGCAGAGCCGACGAACTTGGTCATTATTCAGGTATACATGCCACCGAGCAACCACAAGGAGGAAGAAGTCGATAGGATGTATGATGAGTTAGAGGATATCATCGCGAGTGTTCCTGCAGGGAAACATTTGATAGTGATGGGGGATTGGAATGCGACGGTAGGCGAAGGAAGAGATGGTGGTGAGGTGGGGGACTATGGGTTAGGCACGAGGAATGAACGCGGGGAGAAAGCAATTGAATTCTGCAGGAGACAGGGGTTAGTCATCACTAACACATGGTTTAGACACCACAAAAGGCGTAGGTATACATGGAAAATGCCAGGTGACTCAGAAAGGTATCATTTAGATTATATTATGGTTAGGCACAGGTTTAGGAACAGTGTGATAAATTCGCACAGTTTCCCAGGAGCGGATGCGGACTCTGACCACAATTTAGTTGTTATGAAATGTAATGTTCGTTTCAAGAAGATAAGGCAAGGGCGGCGGGTTAAAAAATGGAATTTAGAAGCAGTAAATGAATTAACGAGGAAGGAGTATCAGGAGGCTGTAGAGAAAATGATGGATGACGGTAAAGAACTGAGTGCTATCGAAGAAAAATGGGAATGTATCAAGAAAGGGATATTGGAAGCCGCTAAAGACACTATAGGAACCGTTAACGGGAAAAGGATAAGGAAACCATGGGTAACGGATGAGATGATTGCGAAGATGGATGAGAGAAGAAGATGGAAAAATGTAAACACAGAGTTAGGCAAAATGAAGTACAAAGAGTTAAACAATAAATTGAGAAGGGCCACAAATAAAGCAAAAGAAGAATGGTGGAGAACGCAATGCGAGGATATGGAAAGTTTACAGAAGAAGGGTGAAATTGGTGCTCTATACAGCAAGGTTAAGTTATTATCGGGAAGTAAGAAGGCAAGATCTGTGCTAACAGTTAAAGATAAGTGGGGTAGGGTAATAGTTGAACCAGGAAAAATCCAAGAGAGATGGAAGGAATATATAGAAACACTGTATGGTAAAGAACTTAGGCCGACAAGGTTAGACATAGAAAAGGAACATGACGTAGAAGAAGATAGCTTAGGTCCAGGCATACTCGACGATGAAATAGAAAGGGCATTAAAGGAGATGAAAGCAAATAAGGCTGTGGGGGTGGACAATATTCCTGTAGAAATGTTGAAATGGTTAGGGAAAGGTGGGAAGAAGGCCATATATGGACTGATTCGTAGTATCTATGAGGAAGGAATCTGGCCGGAAGATTTTGTGAGATCGGTGTTAGTTCCTATTCCAAAAAAGGCAAAGGCTTCGTCATGTGAGGATTACAGAACAATAAGTTTGATATCCCACGCAGCTAAAGTTATTCTCAGGATCATCAACAAAAGGATAGAGAGTAAGGTAAATGATTACTTAGGGGATGATCAGTTTGGGTTCAGGAAAGGAAGAGGTACGCGTGATGCCATTGCAGTAATGAGATCACTAGTCGAGAGGAATATAGAATACAATCAGGACGTTTTTGCCTGTTTTGTAGATTTCGAAAAAGCGTTTGATAGAGTGAATTGGGAAAAATTAATGCGTGTATTGCAGAAAATAGGAATGGATTGGAGGGACAGGAGACTGATCCGCAACCTGTACATGTCTCAGACTGCTCAGGTGCGAGTGGGGAACGGAGAGTCTGGATGGGCAGTGTTAGGAAGAGGTGTAAGGCAGGGTTGCCCATTGTCACCGGTACTGTTCAACGTATATGTAGAGGAAATGATTAAAGAGGCATGGGAAGAACTGGAGGTAGGAATGAAAGTCGGAGGGGAACTCGTAAAATCGGTTAGGTTTGCTGATGACCAAGCATTAGTTGCTCAGTCAGCCAAGGGGTTGCAAGCATTGTTGAGTGAATTGGAGGTTCAGTGCGATAAATATGGGATGAGAATCAATATTAATAAAACAAAGGTTATGCGATTTTCCAGAAAGAAAAAGGCTAAGCTAAATATTAAAATAGGCGGGGAAAGAATAGAGCAGGTAGAGCAGTTTACATATCTCGGAAGTGTTTTGGACCAATACGGTCAAAGTGGTAGGGACGTAAGGAGAAGAATTGCGCTAGGCAAGGAGGCTTTCTCAAGGAGGAGGGAGTTGATGACGGGGACGTTGAGTAGGGATGTTAAGACAAGACTCGTAAAAACTCTGATATGGAGCGTAGCTATGTACGGCGCGGAAACGTGGTCGCTGAAGCAGGAGGATAGACGTAGATTGGAGGCTTTTGAAATGTGGGTGTGGAGAAGAATGGAGAAGGTGAAATGGACCGAAAGGAAAACAAATGAGGAAGTACTGGAAATGGTGGGGGAGGAGAGGGGTTTGTTGAGAGAAATCCTATGGAGGCAGGAAAAATGGATGAAAGGCGTATTGAGCGGTAGTGGAATGTTGAAGAGGGTAATAGAGGGGAGAATGTTGGGCAAGCGAGGTAAGGGTAGGAACAGGATAAGGATGTTGGACGGGATGAAGGGAGGAAAGAAGTACACCGAGATGAAGAGGGACCTGATATAGATTAGTTTGCTAGGTGGGGAGTCACAAAATGTTTATTTGATAGTTGTGTCCATCCAAAAACCTACCTTAACCGGTAGATTACCTAATAATAATACTCTTCTATTTCCTCGTTTGCATGATTTTGTGTCAGTGTGTAGACCCGCACCATGACCGGGTTCATTTCTGTCATTATCATCGGGGTCATTTCTTAATGTTGACAGCACGCACACCTTTATGATTTTTCCCCATTATTTCTACTGGATGATGCTTACCGTTGTTATCACTTGCCCATCTCCCCAGTGTATTACTATGTCGTCATCTCTCCACAACTCGTAACTCAAAAACTTATTTAGGTCTCTACTACTACCATACTATAAATATTACACTCTACCACTACTTAACTACTACTATACCATAATAACACGGATTCAAAGACACAGCGGGAGATGCCGTGGAAGTAACTTTTAACAGAGTCATATGCTAAGGCGCATTAATATATTTTGGAATATTTCCTGTAGAGATATGTCCTTCACTTACTATGCCCTTCGGCATATTAAGTGATTTCAAAGTATGGTTTCAGAAATAAAAGATTTCCTTTGTTTTCCCGCGAGGGATCTTCCTAGCATTATTTGTTAGAAGTAGACCAGTGACATGTCTTCCCTATATGTAATAGCTTTGCGAAAATTGTAAATAGTTTTTTGTGTGAACTGGCCTCAGCATGAATTTCTAACTTCTATCATTTCTTCGGAATAAAATGCAAAATTTTCCATTGCATCCAAGAACCACGCGAGTCAACAACAAAAACAACATCAAAACTTCCCGTTATGAAATTTACTAATAGTTAGCGTAACATTACAGAGAATTTCTCGTATTGCTATGACTCGTGATAAAACATATAATTAATGCATACAGTTTTTCAATTGAAATATGTTTTGCCTTCAGTAATATACGGGAAAACATTTCCAATATTAGTTTAATTCACAGGACTTTGTGTTTCTAATGCTTCATTGTGTTCAGACTTTCCGTCTTGCGTTCTTATCACTTTCATTTAGTTATGCTATTTTGCATCATTTTAAGTTTCTTGAGCAATGAGGATTCAATGTGAACAAAGAAAAACTAAAAATATATATTTAGAAATGCAGATCTCTTGCCCTTATCCAATGGTATCCTTCTTTGCTGCTTGTACATTAAATACCATGGAATACTGGAAGAGAATACTGGAGAGTTGACTTTTAGAGAATGTGTCAAATGATGATTGCTATGAAGAGAATTACGATTCATGCTCAGGATATAAGTTACTGATATAAATAAATATCCCCTGCGATAGATGAAACATGTATATTTCATTATGGAATGTAAAAGGGTGGCAAAAATCCCACCATTAGGCGGTCGTTGGCGTAAAGGGTCTGACCACAGCGACGTATGATTTCAAAAATTTTAAAAAATCCTTGTTTTCGCGCGAGGGAGTCTTTTGAAGACATGTGAAAGGTGAGACGAAAGAGGTGCAATGAATTAAGATGAACAGGGGTGTGATGCTTTCGACAGGGGTAGGGTGGTACCTGACGAGTACCGAAGGCTCGCTCATCTGCTGGATCAGACAAAGGGTAAGATTTTCCAGTGACTCCGTGACGGGACTTTAAATGATTCGAGAGATGGCAATCCTAGCGGCGTAACGCAGCAACTCGATTTTGCATCTTCATCCCTCCGTCTTAACTCACTCTCCGAAAAGGAAGGATTAGGATAATGGAAAAGTTACTATCTAGAGTAGAAAAGTATAGTGGCTCTAGAATATACACTGCATTTGTATTGCGCATGTAGGCCCGCACAATGGTAATTCATAGCATATAGCCATGAAGAAAAGCGGTCTCTATGCCAAAGGTTAGGTCTTTTTGATGGAGCATTTAGTTAATAGGAAATAATACGTACTACTACTAGCCTTTTGGTCTTTCTCTACTTGATACCACTTTTGTCAAAAAAATAGATGAATTAATTCATGGAAAAAGGCTTTCATTTCGAAATGGTGAATTTCTCTGAAGGTGTGAATTTCCCTGTTAGGATAGGAATAACGATGAAGTGTCCAAGGTGAGAGCGTTTGAAATCTGAGGGTTAGGAAATAAATAATTGTTTGAAGCGCGAATGCTATTTTTCACTTTAGTTACGTCAAAGCGTATGCAGGACTGCTTAATATGAAAATAAAATGAAACCATGAAACCAACTATTCATCTACATCTACCTAAATACGCTGTGAGCCACCGAAAAAGGTATGTGGCAGGGGGTGTAGCACCAGGAGGAAAGGGTAAGGGATGAGGGGGTTGGGGTTTTTCAAATAGGTGGGGGGAGGTAGGAGGAACCTGTAACAAATATATTTATAAAAATATATATTTACATTCAAACACGTAATCCCGCCATACGGCGAACAAATATTACTTCACTCATAGAAAGAGATGTAAGGAAAGGGGATAGGAAAACACATAAAAGACGAACACAGGAAAGGTGGGGAAGGCGGATTTGACCTGATCACTAATGTAAAAATATTTCCTTATCCGGGATTTGAACACCGGACATTCCACTTGCCTGGCAGATGATGATTAGGTTTCCTTATTAGCTTAAGTGGTAGAGCATCCGCCCGGCAAGTGGAAGGTCCGGTGTTCAAATCCCGGTTAAGGAAATATTTTTACATTTGTGATCTGCTCAAATCCGCCTTCCTCACCTTTCCTGTGTTCGTCTTTTATGTGTTTTCCTATCCCCTTTCCTTTCATCTATTTCTTTGTGTGAAGTAATATATACTTTTTTATTAGGTAATCTACCGGTTAAGGTAGCCTTTTGTGGTGTCTAAACTATGTGTTGGTGATGACTAACCCCTGTCTCCTACAGAATTCAATTGCTTTCTCCCCGCGTTCATTCCTCGTGCCTAACCCATAGTCCCCCACCTCACCCCCATCTCTTCCTTCCCCTACCGTCGCATTCCAATCCCCCATCACTATTAAATGTTTCCCTGCAGGAACACTCGCGATGATATCCTCTAACGCATCGTACATCCTATCGACTTCTTCCTCCTTGTGGTTGCTCGGTGGCATGTATACCTGAACAATGATCAATTTCGTCGGCTCCGCTTTAATATCTACGAGTAAAATTCTATCAGTTGCTTGCTCTTTGTTGACTACGCTATATATATATATATATATATATATATATATGTAAATATTTATTTACGGAAGTCGGAGGGGAATTCGTAAAATCGGTTAGGTATGCTGAAGGCCAAGCATTAGTTGCTCAGTCAGCCAAGGGGTTGCAAGCATTGTTGAGTGAATTGGATGTTCAGTACGATAAATATGGGATGAGAATCAATATTAATAAAACAAAGGTTATGCGATTTTCCAGAAATAATAGAGCAGGTAGATCAGTTTACATATCTCGGAAGTGTTTTGGACCAATACGGTCAAAGTGGTAGGGACGTAAGGAGAAGAATTGCGCTAGGCAAGGAAGCTTTCTCAAGGAGGAGGGAGTTGATGACGGGGACGTTGAGTAGAGATGTTAAGACAAGACGTGTAAAAACTCTGATATGGAGCGTAGCTATGTATGGTGCGGAAACGTTGTCACTGAAGCAGGAGGATAGACGTAGATTGGAGGCTTTTGAAATGTGGGTGTGGTGAAGAATGGAGAAGGTGAAATGGACCGAAAGGAAAACAAATGAGGAAGTACTGGAGATGGTGGGTGAGGAGAGGGGTTTGTTGAGAGAAATCCTATGGAGGCAGGAAAAATGGATGAAAGGCGTATTGAGCGGTAGTGGAATGTTGAAGAAGGTAACAGAGGGGAGAATGTTGGGCAAGCGAGGAAAGTGTAGGAACAGGATAGGGATGTTGGATGGGATGAAGGGAGGAAAGAAGTACACAGAGATGAAGAGGGACCTGATGTAGATTAGGTTTCTGGATTGGGTTTTTATGGAGTTACAAAATATTTATTTGATAGTTGTGTCCATCCAAAAACCTACCTTAACCGGTAGATTACCTAATAAAACATAATATATATATATATATATATATATATATATATATATATATATATATATATATATATATATATATATATATATATATATATATATTACTTCACACATAGAAATAGATGGATATATAGATACATATCCACGCGCAGTCCCTAACCTGTACTTTAAAACTTATTGTGTTTAACTGGCCCCTGGGGGATTTCGACTAAAAGCATTCTGGTCTCTTATCGTTCTAGGAAAAAATGACATTTTAAACCTGTCAGTCTTGCAGTCTATCTCTCTAATCTTATATTCGTGATCCCTCCGACCGTAATACGTTAGGGTTCGTATTATATTCTTGATGTCATCGGAAAAAGGCCCATCTTTAAACGTTTTTAATAAGTTTAATCTTATTGTAAACGCCGCTGCATAAGAGAATCCCAACCTAAATTGTCTAGCAAAGTAGATACGCTGCTGCGTTGGTCATAAAAATGTTTGACAAATCTAGCCCTCTCCACTGAACTCGATCTAATTCCGAAATCAGGACTCTTGTGCTTTATCATTGGTAGAATGCTAAAGTATGGCTCACTATTCTTCCAGGAAAAATATGAAAGGTAAGAATATCCATGTTTTGTCAAAATTCCAATTTACTATGTGAAAAATTCAAGAAAATTATATTCTATTAGCCAAATGTTTTGTTTTTTCAGAATTGTTGGATTCAACGTCTGATGGAAAAACTTCAGCGAATGTGTGTACATAAATCGTATTATGTTATAATTATTGAGCACCGCTTTTTATTTGGAGACGAATGAAATTAAGATAGTGAGTGTCTTCTTTTTAATAATATTCAGGAGTTCAGAATATATTTCAGAAGTTCATTTACTACAACTCGGACCATGAAATTTGAAATGGGCGTTTGGTGGTGCAATTCGCATCGTCCGCGAAAAAAGAGCAAGGGCACCCTCGTTTTAGCATGCGTCTTAAAACTGGTTCTTGCGGCCAATTGACTCCGTGCGGTGCCAAGAATTGCCCCCCTCCGCACTTAACACCTCCCTCTTGCCCCATCCTCCTCCACCCATCTCAATTGCGGTCGTCAGCTACGTCGATTTTTTTCTGTCGGAGGCATTACTTGCAAGGCGCTTCAAATGAGCGAGCAGCGCTCTAAACGATCTCGACCATTTCACGACACCCTCAGAGTAAAAAGAGAATTTAATCAATCCACTGTTTGCCTTTCTCGATAAAGTAGCTTGAGCGATACGTAGATGTTAGTAAGTTAGGGCGTAGAAGGCGATAAGTCGAACTAAGGACGTTGGTATCCTTTGGCAAGTTGAAGCAAAAAATTTTATGCAAAGCTGATATGTTAAATTTTATGGGAGAGCATTATGGGTTTCCTCTCGAAGAAGTCCAATCAAAGTTCAGAAATACTTCGTATTATCTCTGCATATAAAACTTCACCGATTTAAAGGAAAAAGTGGGAAATACCTTGGAATCAATGCTAAGGAAGCGTGTATGTTGTATTTTGTATTATTCCAGTCATGCCGAATGATTATTCCCCTACAGATACATCAAAATGGGCTAATTTCAGAAAGGCTCTGTAGTTCTTGGTTACATTTTTCGGATTCCTGCCTTCTAACTCCAGACGAAAATCTATGGACCATGTATGTATCAGGCATCCTCTGATTCATGAAATCATGCTCCACCCAGGCTAGTTGATTTTTCGGGTACCAAATCTTCCTGGGAAACCATAACCGGCACAGGGAAAGGAACTGGCCCCCCTACCCTGGTGTGTGAATTTCACACGCCGTCGGGCTTAGTACATGGGTGAGCTCTACCATCACCTGCTAAACCGACCTTCGGGTTGATTACTATGTGTTATGTGTTAGAAAAAGTTAAAACGCCACTGTTGCACTTAAAGGTTGGCCAAGAATAGAATACGCCATACAAATATTGAAAGATTTAGACACCGGTATGGGAGTAAGGTTTGGTTTCGACAGCAAACTTATCTTCTGCTCATTCCAGAGTCAGTCACAATCTTGAAATAGTCACCAGTCAAAGAAAGATGTAGCAGGTATTCAAATTAATTTTTTTCCTCTCACTCATTATTTTAAGGTCGACGCGGTGGACATTTTTAATGGCTCTAGGAACTAAACACGGCTACACCTCTATGTTCGGCACTAAATACCTAACCACCCAGAATTGCAATAAATCATTCTCTTTAACAAAAAGCCTTTTACTCCATTCTGTTCATGATGCATATTTATTGTATTGTACCTATTTACTCAGAATCCTCTCCTCTATCACAGTCTCCGAAATGCAATTTCCATCCAACATAGCCTGCACCTAGGAGTGCAAATAGGGTAAAATTCGAAGAAGTCATTTTGCAGATGAATAAAAATGACTGGTTGATAACATGGCTCGCTACCACTCAAATACGAATAAAATAATTATTAATTATTGGTGATGAACGAATTCATCATATCCTTACGACTTTCGCGTTTCGTGCATTCACCTATGCATACAAATTATTCAAGGTTTTTCGAATTGACTTCTTTGCATAGCCGCGATATTTTTCACCTCTTGAAGCAGAAGTAAAATAGCGATTCATGTACGATGGCAATTTGTTGTGACTCTGAATGAGTATGACTGCGCTCTCGATGATCAACCGATTTATGGCGAGGTCGCAACGACGGTGATTCACCACATTCCTCTCACATTTACTCCGATTGCTCTAAAGGTGCAGTCTCATGACGATAATCATCTGTACGTGTTTTTGTACTTAACCCATAAGTGACCAGAGAAGATCCATAAAATAGGCATTATTATCATTATTTATTTATTATAACAATAAAAACAACACCAAGGACTTTTAGATCGCCAGCTGCACTGTCGGGTTCATTATATAATACACAAATAACAACAAGAAGTAACAAAACATTAAGTTAAACAAAACATTTAAAGATACAGTTTACATAACGATGGCGATGGTGGGTGGTTTTAAGGAGGGAAGGTCGAGGAAGAGATATTTTGCTGCATTGGAATTAAATACGGAGGGCTTTCTGTAGAACGTTGGGATATAGTGAGGAGGGATTTCGAAAAGTATACTGAGCTGGTTTTACGAGTGATACGAGTGGGAATGAGGATTGAAAAGAATGATATAGGGTCATTATTTCGAAAAGAACCATTAAATAACTTCAAGTCAGCTACCATGCGTTGTAGGTCACAAATGCCTAGCGTGGAAAGAACTTGTTCTCGGGATAAATTTCTGATGGAAGGGTTGTGGTGATGGACAAGAGCAAGAAAGGAACTGATTGGCCGGTTGAGGAGTTGCAACTTCGTGGAGAAAGTGGTGGATCAAATAGAAAAGGAATATTCTAGGACAGGGAGGACACAGCCGATAAGCACACTTCGTAAGGCAAGAGGGTCGCTTTGTCCGTAAGCCGGTAAGAAAGGCCGATAACAGTCAATATAAAAATATGTGCAATGCAGAGAGAGGTAGATTGAGACATGATGAATGGGGTGGGGGGTCGCTTTGCTTTGGTGTTTGGGAATCCCGACCGACCATCCCGAATCTTCATCCTTTACCCTAAACTGTACAACATTAAGAATGCATGCAAATAAGTACACCTCGCGTTTTATATATTATACTCTTCCGTTTTGGGTTAAAAGGTAGGAAGGAATAAAGAGCATAGATTTAAGTTTTGTCAGGGGAAGCATTCTTTACAATGGAACAATTTCAGAGTTTAAAAATCATTCACTTTGACCGGGATTTTTATGAATGATTATAAATTTACTGTTGCCGCACCTACCGTATTTTCTAGGAAACATTCCTTCTTCAAGCTAATATCCTAATATTTTGGCGTGCTGGAAATTACTGTGAGTTTATGAGATCTTTGTTCAAAATGTCACCATTTGAATTACTCCAATCTATGCAAAGTTATTCAGGGGTTATACATTTTTAAAAATTAATTAATCAATAGTAATTGCATTCTGAACATTTTACTGAGATATGTAGCTAGAATGAATGAAAAATAATAAAAAAATATATTAGTCGAATCGTCAGAATACTTGTATGGATGCATAGCATTGGGAGCTATACAGTTAAATGGGAAATGGAAGATAAAGGATGATGGGGAAATAGATTGAGCGTAGCTTGCCTTCCAAAGAAGGAATCGTGACAGGTTTTTAGTTTCCATGTCTATTATAGGTTGTGAGCATTCCTGGGGACACAGAAGCATAAGGTTTGGGGACAGTTTGAAGAGGACAAGAATAGAAGAAGAAGCTAAGGTTAGGGAATTGTTAAGGAGAAAAGAAGGAGAGAGGGTAAAGTAAAGTTGGAGGAAGGACTAAGGATGAATGGAGTCTTTTAATGTGACGTAAGGGCTTCTTTGATGCAGAGATCCTGGGTCTTGTCTGCAAGGAGACATGTCTAGCGGTTGAGAGCTTCTCTTTTTTCGTATTAAGCTTTTGTCATTTTTTTTACTTTTCTGAAGGACAGTGCATCTCTTGCAATGAATGACATTCAAAACAGTCTCGGTGAACCTTTGAATGAGACTCCCCCAAGCAAAATAGCCCGACCGAAAGTTATGCCAGATAAATTTTAAATTAGATTCATTCTTTCATTTCGACAAATACACGTTAATAATGGCCCGAAAAATGAAATATAATGGTAAAGTAATTGTGGTAATAAAACAATCGTCCGTTCCAATGTTCCATATTTCTTTCCAGGTTTTTTTAGCGTAACAGGAATTATTGGCTGCCGATGGAGAAACATTTACTGCACATTGAATTAGTTGTTCTATTAAATAAAAGTTCATTTTTTCGACACCATTATCATAGTGAAATGGAATATGCTCTGTGTCGTTAGAGAGGAGAATCATATACATACGCAGGTTTGTGGTACCTGAGGAATATTTAAATGGAGAGCTTCCTTAAACCAATCATAGGAATGACGATCAGTGATGATTGTGTTTCAATTGGCAAATGTAATAATTTAAATCTAAATGGGAAAGAAACTGACCAAAGACAAATAAATTTAAGTAAATAAGTAAAAATAAATTAGCAAAGCGTGATAATGGGTGAAAATATTCATCAGATTACGAAATAGCAGTAAAACCTGAGAGGCAAAGTAAATTAAATCATAGGGAAACACAATTGACACAATCAAACACAATTGACGAAGTAGAGAGAGGAGAACATTAGGAGAAAACGACGAAAATACTCACACCACATCAGTCCACGTGAATCGTGCACAGGAGATTTTGGCAGAAAAATATTAGTAGCCAGACGAGAGGGAAATAATTTCAATAGAGATGAAATTAAGCACTTTTAATCAAGAAGTCACGTGAGTACCTTTTGTGACCAAGACTTTCGGGAAATTGGTGTAAAAATTTTAGAAAACCATTTAGGGAAAGGAATAAATTTATCACACTCTAACAAATATTTATATTTAAAATAATCCAAATGACATGCATGCTTTAGCTAATATTACAAATTGAAAATCATCAATGTGATTTACAAATATATCAAAGTCTGTATCGATAATTTTTATTAAGTCATCCATAGAGGAACTTAAGGAGTAGAATAATCTGAATTTTTGTCGTTAACTGAAAAAAGAATTGGTATTAAATTCGTATTCATCTAGATATCCTACCGCGCGAGGGTGGTTTTACCCAACCGCTGTAAATTAATTCTTGTGGGAAGCAAATCATACGTAATCATTAAAACCGTTCGTAGAATGTACATATCTTTCACTTTTTCCATGATTATCTAGCATTCATGGTTAATCGTTTGTTTTTCAATTCCCTTATCATGTGATGGCTCTCAATCATCAAGTATGTCTTATTTTACCGGTATATTTATGACTTGGCCTTCCTCCCATATTTCCTTTCTATTTTTCCTGCCAGTACAATCTTTACGTGTTCATTATTTTTTATGGGGAGTTCAGTCTACCATTTTATTAATTTCCTTATCGTATAATCTGGTGCCTTATTCTCTATTAGATTGCATACGGTTGATTCTCAATTTTTCCCCACTATCATCGCCTCCAAAACAATTTCAAAACCTTCCAGTACTTGTGTACATTTTCCCATCCGTTCATGTTTTCGACGAGGACAGTAAAGACAATGTATTTAAAACTCAGGCTAAGGAAGATCATCATTTTCAACAAGATAATAAAAAGTAACTTTTTAATGGCAATGACCCCTTCAAAATGTGTGGAAATATATAAAACTATGTTAGTTTTGGTAGAGACTCATTTTAATTCAATAGCGACCGTCTTCTCAGAGCCTGATATAATAAATTACACATATAATGACAATAGCTTCAGTGCGATGACAATATTTCTATTTCTAATATCTCTTAAACAGATATTAGCTTAAGAATAGTATGAAACTTGAAATAAAGTTAATTATGTTTTATGGTGTTGAGAATAGGAAGATGCCTTTCAAGTGAAATTATAAAATGTATTTGAAATGAAATCAATTTGAAATTATGATCCATTACATTTCGATACTATTTAGTTAAGAGAGACAGATTTTACGAAGGAATTAGAGCGTGTGACAATTTATTAAACCAGATTATTAGTTGTTTAAAATATAGTATGGCTAATTATCCAGAAAATTGTGACAATTCATGTCGGGAAATAGAAACATGTAAAAATTCAAAAATCCTATAAATGTATGCACACATGAAGACAACATCAAAATAAGCAACTATGTAAAACCTATGTCGCTAGGGTTAATGGAAAATAAATAGGGAATAGAGATAGACCATTCTTAATGTTGTGCTGAAATAACCTGTAAAACGCCAGTGAAATGGAGTGAGAGCGGTGCACATTTTTCACTGTTTTTTTCTTCATCAAATTGTGATTCGTTCAAAGCTACATATGAGCAGTGATGGAAATACAGAATTTTGAGAATACTTCCACGAAAATTTCATTTCATGCAATTATGATCCCAATAACCTACCGCTTTTGCGTGTTTTGTTTGAGCTTTCAAACCTACATTTTCGCTTACAATTTTCCTGGAACGTAGTCGCCGAATTGTATAGCCTAAAGGAAGATTTTGTTCGGATGAGAATTGAAAAATTAAATTTTTGTAAATTCCACTGAATTTTATTAATAAAAACGACCGGTTTCATCGACCAGTAGGCATCATCATGCATCTGACCATTTCGACTGTTCGACGAAACCGATCGTTTTTAATGAAATTCCGTGAAACAAAAAGTTTTTATTTTTCAATTTTCAACATGCAATTTCATAAAATTGAGCCATATACCGTATAATTTTGTACTGTTATTTGTGAGTCGCATTGTTTTTCATGGAAATAATTTCCGAGGAAGGGGTTTGAACCTTGGGTTCTCAGATGCCCCAAGTAACTCAACTTGAGTTTCTATTTCTGGAACAAATGAGGTTGCAACTTAGAGGAGTAACGAGTTTGGGTGCCTCGAATGATTATTTCCGCGGCGGTGCTGGTGATAAAATGTCACCGAGGACGAAAATCTTACGGCGCTAAGGAGGTTCCTCGGAGAAACGGATTCGGTGAATGGAATTGAGACGCAAATATCGGGAGGCTGAAGAGGCAGGTAGGCAGCGGTTGTGGAAACTCGAAGGGGGGAGAAAAGGTGGCGGGGCGCGTCAAGTGGGCGTTGAGAGAGGGGAGAGGCGAGAATCGAAGAAGGCGGGAAGTGGGGAGGAGGTTACCGAGAGGGGAGGGGGGAGGTGGTGAGAGAAGGGGCGAGCTGTAAGGAGGAGTTTTTTGGTGCGGAGCCCAGCGGGCGGGTCGTAAAGCCGTGGTGACAGCCCTGGGGGTGAAGACGCGCCCGGAAGGCCATCGGAATACCAATAAATCTGGCTTCCGGCGATTGTTACCTCCCCTCCTCTCAAACGTCCCTCCCATCTCAACTTCTCCCCTCTGTTTATTCCTCCGCCATCTTTCCTCTCACTCTGTCGCCGACATTCAGTTTTTTTCAATCTGTTCATTGCCGGACTCCTATGGGTCCGGTCACGAGTCGTCGAAATTTTTTTCCGATCTCCTGCCCTTTCATGTTTAATAAATCGCAATCGTCCATTTTTTGCATTATCATTGAACTATTTCGGCTCTTAGCCATTTTCAGGGGAATACAAGTAAGATTATGCGCTCCTCCAAAGTGGACATAATTTTGTTACCTTTATTTCAATGAAGGAACCACCATCTGCCGATACGTAAATTTCATGCATCATAGCGCTTAGCACGATGTAAAATATAACCTCAACGTTCGACCAAACTTCGGGTTATTTACCATGATAATATGCTAGGCCAAACCAACGGGTATTGATCATTTCATACAGGGCCCAAATAAGAAGCAATATTGTCGTGAATCATCGTATTTTATTCATTACAGCCAGAATTCGAAGGAGTACTAGTAAAAATTTCGATAATTTAACCAGGAAGGTGGACAAATAACTGTGGAATCGTTAATCCTGGTGATTGATGTCACTCAGTTTAGAAAATAGTAATTTGCCCTGAAAAATGAATATGCGTGACTCAAAGGTCATGGTGTCGTAAGAGACACGCACTTAATTTCAAAATCCAGCACAATTCAGCATTTTTAAGATTCCCTGCAAATCTTCCTGCCGATCATGAATCGTTTATATTATCTTTTAAACTGGCTGAGAAGTTATCCCTAATAACAATTTTACTGTTGAATATAACTACTAGTAATTTGACTGGTGAATCTTTATTACTTTTGACTTCAAGTTTGCTCTTGTATTTGTGCAATTAGAATATCATCATGAATATCGAATATTGGATCTCTGGATTTTTTATGTAACTACGACATAATCATTTTACTTCTAAAGAAAAAAGGTAAGAGAACATATAATATTTAGATGGAATTGGCAAAATCATTTCCCCGTGATTACCGCACCATTTCTGATAGTTTAATGCCCACCAATCGAGGAACTTGGGAGGAAAAAGATCCGGAAGTGAAGTTAGTGTCATATGTCATGTCACAGCATGTGTGTAAAATTGACTAGTCCATATAATAACATTATAACTTCGATGATATCTGTTCTCAATTTGCTTTCATGTCATAGGCACTCATATTTTTCATTGATAAGATATTAGCAGCCCTTATAATGCAAAGGCACCCATGGATAGTTTTTTATCATGTCATCTCTGTAATGTTGTCAGCGCAATTACGCTAGTAACGTCGAGTCTCAATTTAATTTGCGGGTTTTGCTGGTTCATCGATCAGGTTATGATATCCTTCTATCTACAAGTATTTTTTCCATGGTGCAGCATTTCTTGCTGTTTTAACCCTTTAATATCCTCACAACAAAGAATGCATATTGAAGTAAGCGGAGATATAGCAGTAAAGTACGTATCATATAAAATCAAGCTACTACCCGTAATAACATGATTGATCACCGGAAATTCTCAATGCAGTCTGTAAAAAACGCGGTTTAAAATTAAGCGTAAGATCACGTATATTGGCGTTAAACTTTCAAGTTTTAGAGGGTGGTTTTACAACAAGTAAGCGTAGAAAGTAGGCGTACATTTCCCCTCTGATGCAATCCATTTAACTTATTTTCAGCCATCCTTCTTTTGATAATTGATTTGATTTTCAACATTCAGATGGTAATTAGCGTTTTAAGCGAAAATGATTTACATTTTTCTCACATTACCATTTCCATTGCTGAATTTATTATTTCGCAAACTTTTAAAGCCATAATTTAGCATAAACTTCTTTGTATATTAAACCCATTTTCTAATGTGCGGCACTTGTGACTACTTATTTGCATATGTTTTGTAGGAAAGGTCCAAAAACGTTTTTAGTCAACACCAATTTCAGGTAAATCTCCAAAAAAATAATAGGTAGTCATTTAAATATATGTTTGCCATGCATAATTGTCCTCATATATTTATTTTAAGCATCCTTTCTCTTTATGAATTATTATTTGTCGTAACCAAACATTTACACGTTTCAAATTCTTTCTTTTTTAGCGATTAAATTCGTTTTTGCTTCCACATGTAAATCTATCACTCGTGTCTGCTCAAGCAGAAAGTATTGCCCGTTTTAAAGGTATCCTCTTTTTTATCTCCGGTTTGGCAAAGGCTGTCTTCCTGAGATGGGATGTCTTCCCCGCTGTTTGCGTACAAATTATCCGATTTATGAAAGTTTGAATAAAGACCCATGTAAACGTCTTCAAAAACATTGTACCAATTGAAAGAATACAAGAGGTGTTCTTTATGTCCCAGGAAACGACAAAAAATGCAATGAATATCAATTATTTAGGCTAAATAGTTTGTGCCTCCATGGTTTGAGGGCTTACTACACTGAAATGAAATAGTGAATATATTATCTAAATAAAGTGATTAAAAAATCATCTGTAATCGGCCGAAAAAAAATTCAAGCTTGAAAGTTATAAGAAAAGTTGCTTTTTTATAGCCTAGTTTATTCCATTGTCTGTTTCTTTCGTGGTAAGAGGACCTTTACGTCGTTTCAAATAACACAACTTCTAATCTTTCTCTCTTCGCTCTTTACGACGGTTTCATTTAAATCTCTTATTAGAACTATTGATGGGAAGTTTATGATCAATGAGCATAGGATGAGGATCTGGAGACCTAGGATCTAGGGAATTATTTTTATTGTGGAAGGTACTTAGATACCGATATCATATGCGCACAATATCGCCAATTTCTGTCAGCGTGCTTATAACGATAATTCATATATTGGTTATATTTTTTCATAAAAAGTATCTCAACTATACCATATTTTCAACAAAACTTTAAGAATGATTCCCACACGTACTTTTGACGCAAAATGTCAACATTTGCCTTGTTGATTTGAGCCTTGTGTTCAATCTTTTATTAACTCGAAATAACTAACAATCTGTTGGACTGCTTGGAATTAATGAAAAATATGATAGGAACTTCCAGATAAAAATAGTTTTTCTGCACTATTTGAGACCGTTCAAGACAAGTTTTGAAACTTAAATTTGGCAAATTGGTTTCGGCATGCAGAGGATGAAATATGATTGCCGTAAACTGAAATTTCCATTTCATTTGCGTAATACGTCCGTACTTTATTTTTTTTAATTTTTAGGTAACCCATTTTTTATTCCCGGTTAAAGTTCTGTCTGTTACAAACTTTGTACAATACATTTTAAGTAACTATATTTTAGAATTATATTTTAGGAAGATTATTTGAATCCAATTCGTTGACGTGTTACAAGCACTCGCGAAGACTACCCGTTAAAAGCCTTATTTTAGAATTGCTTCTCATTTACTCTCTCGATGGGTTGAAAAAGTGTGGGTATCGTTTTGAGAGATATCCCCTCCACAGCCAAGGCTGGAAAGAAAGCACATTCCCCGTGGAGTGAGCGAAACGGCCGGAGATATGGGCATCATTGCCAGGGATTCCATATAGTCTTGGCATGCAGTGTTGTTTGTGTTGTTATACGTTCAGCATGCTTAAACTTTTTCTTGGCCACTTTGTTGTCGGGAGGTTCAGATTGACTCGCGGCATTCAAAACGCACTCTATCGTCTGTCCAAGGTGAAAAAATAACGTTTTAGCTACCAGATGGGAAATGATGTTCGTTCATGATGGCGTTATGAAATTCGTTTCATTTCGCCTTTGTAAGAGGTCATTCGTCCGTTTTTCGGGTAGTGTTTTCTTTCCTAAATAAGGAATGTCGGAATTTCTCACTGAAATAATGTGCAAAATGAAATAGCCATTCAATGAAAACAATAAAAATTCATTAAAGTTTCAAAAACCATGTGTCACAGCTCATTTCTTGAAGCTTAAAATTTTTATTATTGTCAGGATGCAGGTTCCCTGGTTTTTATATGCCACATGTCTTCTTCACTGTAATTAGAATTTCGGAATACTCGCACTGTGCAAACAGAAAAGCAATGTCACAGGTGGGTTCGTTAAAACAAAAAAAGTATTATTTTTTTATTGTAGGCGAGTTTTCTATTTTATTTTTTATTCTTCCTGCGTCCTCTTGATTGATTGATCGTGGAAGATGGAGTATAATTGCGAACATCTATGGTCGAAGGAAGCATTTTTGTAGAATTTCGTGTTTTGTCTTGAATATCTTTGAGTCAGAAGTTCAGTCGCAGTCACTTTCATTTAGTCGACGGTTTCAGGCTCAACTTTGGAAAAATAAATTGTGTTCTTCATTTAATGTCACTTGCATTTTTTTTTTAATCTTCCGTTTGCCTTATTTCAATTTCTGCTACAACTCGATGGTTTTTAATATTTTTTCAAGACAGAAAAGTAAAATAACTCACTTTTGCTAAATATTAGAGAAAACTTCTATAAAATGGTTAATGTTCACAGTTAAACATTTTGATGTTGATTTCCCTCAATAATCTGCACTAAGTCATCCTACTGATGCCCCATGTTGCAATTGAGTTAGCGACACAAAAGTATTTTTTTCTGAGATATTACGATGCTTTGAAGTTATAATGCATGAATGCTGTATTTATAATTATTGTCAGGCGATACTTAGTATTTTAATATAATATAATATTTGTTCTTGAAAACGTGAGTATCTTCTCCAAAGGCATTTGCGTTGTAATGGGAAAGAGCCGTCATTGCCATTGAACCGTCGAACGATGAGCGGGAAATAGAAAGCCAGGGAGACGAACTGTGTGTTGCGCTTGAAGAAGACAGCGGGAGGTGTTGTGAAAGCGCAGGAGGTAAAGAATAATACGAGAGTGGCGGAGAAGGCCAAGGAGATTTGGAGAAATATCCGAGCGAAATAAATACTCTATATAAATTACCGTATATTCAATTCAAGTCTATTATGACTACCACCAACCTCATTATCGGTTGCCACAGAGCTAATTATTCTGAGCAGTAATGAATGGTTGAAATAAAACTATGTAAACTTGGCCTAGAAAAAATATACCATCCACAATTCTGGGTTTATTAATCACGTTTCAAAAAAATTTAGGTGGCATAAAAATTCTACCAATTTGGAAAAAGCCATCATTACTTTTTGATTATGATTCTTCATGAATGGATCGATATTATACTTATTTTTAGGGGCGCATACACATAATCTAATGCATTTATGTATAAATTGCGCATATTTTAAAAATAATTCTATCTATTTATCAGTATTCATTATTTATGAAACATGATTTGTTTCATTAATGAATTCATCAGCTCATGGTTAAGGTTTCTGGCTTTAAAGCGGTGCATTTTCACATCCATCCTGTTTTGAAATCGATGTGACGGAGAAGCGTGTGGTGCAGAAAGGCAATGCACCTGTGTCGGCTCACTTTGGTTCGATACACCCAAGGATCCAGAGGCTTAAAAGCCCGCTACGAGGAGTAATACGGGAAGGGGTGAGAATTGTTTTCCATCTCTCGCGCTCAATCGGGAGCAAGGGCATATGTGAAAGATGAGCATTTCCGTTGCCGCGCAGTGAGACGCATCCACCGCCGTTCCAGCCAGATGGGTAACTGACTCACTCCGCTTTCCCGCCCAGCTAATCCGCGCTCTCAGCCACTGGCATATCGAGGGGGGAAGAGGGGGACAACCGTCGTACATGCATCGGAAGGAGAAATAAGTGAATGGGAGAGAGGTAGATGGGTCGAGGGATGAAAGGGAGGGTGAGGGACCGGAGGGAGGGAGAATCTGAAATGAGAGGGGGAAAAAAGTCGTCTGCCAGGGAACGCTCCCTACCCAACCAACCCCCTCTTCTCTCTTTCTCCCTCCATCCCTGTCTCCCTTGCATAGCAATGGCGCCGCACCACGACAACACTGTCTCCATGATTACGAGATTTTGAAGTGCTTATGACATGAGCCGACTTCTTTGGGGCATTCTTCTTTCAGGGAATTTCTCCATCATCTCCCATCCCCGTTCATCTCATACTTTCTCTCTACTTATCCATCCCTCCTCCTTGCTTTTCAGTCTCTCAACTTCGATTTCTTTTACGTCCTTTTCTTTCTCATACCCTATTTGAATCTTCATTCTTCGTTTCTTACCATAGCATCACTCATTCAGGGCTTTCCCGATTCGTTCAAATCTTATATGAACGTACGCCTGGAGATTCCTAACCCCTCAGACGTCCTTCATTTCCGTCTTGAAATTTTATCCGTCTCTATATTTGAACGTGGTATGCTGATCTTCGCCAGATTGATCTCTCAGATTACCTTAAAACACATTCCATAGTTTTTAGTGAGTCTACTAGCATTTCTTCAAAATATGCTAGCTGCATTAATATGCACATATGTACTCGAATGTATCGTCTTCATCATATTCTTCCTCTCATTTATATATACGTAGTAATCAAGAAGTTTGTATTTCATTCATTGTATTTACTTGTATTTTGTCCAAGGTACTTTTCTTCCCTTCTCATTTAAATATTTTTCATTATATCCTAATTATCATGCATTTATTATCCAAGTCGGCCTTTTAACGTGCCAATCATCAATGACCAGAAAATTAAGAGCATATACATTTATTTCTTGGCAAAAGAACTGATATATTTTGATTTACTTTCCATATTTATCTTATGAGTATACTTTTAATCTCATACTTTGAAAAAGAGCATTTTAAAAAGTTCGTGGTTAGATAATGAAATGGTTATTAAATTTCAAAACAGTTTAAAACAGTTATTAAATCGGTCAAAATTATTTTTGGCAGATATAATGCAGGTGTAAATTGAACGCGGCGTCGGACTCTTATTGCCAAGAGCCACACACACTATTTAATAGTTTCTGTCTTGATTTAAATCATTGTAATCATCTAAGCATTTTTACTAACAAAAGTTACTAAGAATAATAGCCTTATAGAAGTAAACAATTCAGAAATAGTCACATAAGAAAATTTGCCATTAGCTGCAAATTCAGTATGAATTTGACTTTTACGGGGATCCTTTACACATAAAATTATTTGTAGAGATTTATTACTGAGAGATATAAAACATACACATTTTCACTGCCAAGTTCCAAATAAATATTTAATCTACTGAAAAGCAACTTCTCGTGGTATGTCTGAAAATGAGATTTTTTAGGTAATCTACCGGTTAAGGTAGGTTTTTGGATGGACCCAACTATCAAATAAACATTTTGTGACTCCCCACCTAGCAAACTAATCTATATCAGAAAATGAGATTATTAATTAAAATTATAATTAGATTATTAAAGAACCATCATGTTAATGGTTACGAAGTATTATAAAAGAGAACATTTTCAAACGCAAATGAAATAATGGGATATGAAATCACTATCCATAAGCAATTCGATTGTACAAATAAAATATTAAGTTGCCGCTGGGTACCCAAATATGTTGAAAACAATAATCTTCTCTCTGTGGCTCTTTCGAAGATAGGTTTAAGCATCTGTAGTCTAACTTCAAGAAGGATAACACTGTGGCCTGTAACTTTATCCCACGGAATTATTCGATTATGTAAACTTGGTTTTCATTCTATTACTCCATATCTGGGGGTAACATTTATATTTCAAATGCAAAAAAGTTTCATAGATTTAAAATGGCTGAACTTTAAAATAATATTTTCAATACAAGTCTAATCTGTTAGATCAGACTCTCAATATATTCGTTTGCTCACCACACCATTACGTAAGCCCGTCTACCGTGTCTGACTTGAGTACGAAAGTAGCTTGTGCAGGTTGAAGTCAGTATTCTCCGTCTCCAAGTTTTGGCATTCCTCGCTATCGCCTTTCATCCACTTCGTTTCAGAATGGGGTTCTTTTTTACTATACGCCACGGTATTTTGATAATCTCCCAACCGGACTTTTGTACAGACAAGGTGTAACACTCAACTAACACTCAACGGATGAATTTCACAGAAGATCGTGCTCTCACCATTACCATGCAAAATCAAAAACAGCCGATGACCCTGAATATCGAAGTATTTTCTTTCCCTGATTATAATTCCTAGTCACGTACATTTTTTCGGCGGTGGGTATGTGGATTCGCGCCATGACTGCCTGCAATGCAGCGTGTGCCATCGCCTAGCAATGCCGCCTGCCCCAATACGAAGACATTTGCTTCTGCCAGGTGCATTGCTTGAGGAGAATCATCAAGCACGTCTCGGTGACGTTAAGAGACTATACATGCCTCGTAAGTCACCGCGTCAATAAATTGCAGTGGAATATATGCGGAAATGGCTCCAGGAAAGCGTAGAGTGCAGTGAAGGGTGAAAACGAAAAATTTCTCTCGAAGATATCGATTAGAGGGTTGCATATTTATTGCATTTTGAACTCGAATATGGTCGATTTTTTATTGGTTGCATATACAAATTCTTCGATTCAAATGAAATCCATGAAATGAAAATACATTTGCAAAAAATATATGTACTCATAAAAGTAATTTTGTTGTTTTAGTTCAACATTTTTAGGAACAACTACTACTATTTAAAAATGCTCGACGTTTCCTTCTCACTGTGAGCACCCTCATTCTCAGCCAGAGGAGATTATTTATAAATAGTAGCACCTGTTATCGCAAATGTTTATTGCTCTAGATAAAAGAAGCTATGGAAGCCTCAATTTTAAGATTAATTTTGTTGCACATATCACCAAACAGGTTAACGAGAAAATTGTTAATAGACTGCATGGAAGAGAGAGATCGTCTCGGTGAATGTGATTGAAGACTCCCAAGAAATACTAAATGTCTCAGGGAAAGAAAACCATCCTTTAAGCAATGTTTAATTCTGACAGAGAAGAAAAATCTGTTATGTTATAGCAGAGTATAATAAATAATAAGTGAAGGGAAGCTTACACGAGGCTTTTGATAACGGCAACTACATTGAAAGGGAACATTGTAAAGGGTATTTATGTACGAGAATTAGCATACATTCTTACTCATATTATTATAAGGTAATCTACCGGATATCATATCAACAACTAACATTAGCAAACGCATATTCGTTGTGTTATGCGTTGTTTGAAATACAGATTCATACTTGATATTAAGGCCTCATTGATATTTTAAAGTAGATGATTAAAACGTCGATTTGCTCTACACCACTCTTCATTCTCTCCGTAAATAACGCACACTATAATTTATATACTAGGAAATTATCAACCGTTAATAAACTTGCGGTTATTTCAGAAATCCGACTTTGAATGATCACATCGCGAAAACGCGAAATTCATGCTCGAGACGGGATGCGAATGTGTGACACTATGGTAAGGATACGAGCGCGTTACCTACTGGAACAGCGGATTCGACACCCCACTGTGAACATGGCAAGGCCCAATAATAATAATGATAAATTTTTTGACAGATTAACAATGTTTGTAGTTCGTCGTCACTTTCCGTGGGGGATTGGCATTGTTTACGCACAGGCGGTGGGCGCAGCAGGGTGTGGTAAAGAGGCAAAAAGAAGAAGGTAGGGAGAGCGTTGCGTGCGTTGGGGGTTGGGCGTGGTGGGAAGAGGCGTGAGCCTGACCAAAGGGTCTTGTGAAGACGGAAAGTTCCGGCGTGTGTATCTGTGATCTTCACCCCCTCCCGGTCCTGTCAGCCATGCGCTGGATATCTCTATTCCATCGAGGGACGCATGCGCCAACACGGCCGATGAAAGCAGGGGTAAAGAGAGATTCCAGGAAAAAAGGCAAAAAAGGATAAAGGAGATTTTCCAAGTATAAATGATGCATAGGTTCTTCAGTCGTGGTGCATGCGTAATCGTCCGTATGCAGGCAGTAACGACATTCCTTTTGGTGTAAGTAAACTCAAGTGGGGAGAATTCATGGATAATGCTTCACAGTTGTGGAGAGTTGACTAAGATGGCTTGCATTTAATAAAAATTAATAGACACAAAGGACGGTTTCTACTTTTCAAGACAAAGACAAAGCCACCTTTGCGTTTATTGAGCAGATTTTATGCAAATATCGATAAAAATGTATACTTATGATATAAAGCGCTCAATCATTGAGTTTGTTAAGTATCGTGAGTATCGAATTCGTACCTAACATGAACAGTATCGTGATAGTATGAGAGATTAGGCAAGCAAGAGATACTTGATGAAGGATTCGGTATTGAGGTCGGTTAACTTGCCTAGAAGTTAACGATCTCAAGTGAATCAGAGATTTACATTCATATTATATCTATATTATATCGTCCTTAGGAGACGATATAATGTAGATAGGCTAATAGTTGGTTGGCCATCAGCAACCCTCGTTGAAGGTTTATTAAACCTCATTGCTCTGTCCATTTTATTCTCATCAGTCTTCCGTATCTCTGCATTTATATGTCTCCAAACTTTTATCTCTGCTACTACCGTCACTTATGCCAAACAGTCGTACAAAGTTGTATTTCATAAATATATTTTATTAACCGCTTCCTTACGTCTATTCTGACACCATCTGCTCGTCATTTGCAGTAACTCCTTACGTTATAAAATATTCTCCGCGGATGCTCATCTACTTGCCATCTCCCGCTTGCCTTTCCTATCGCCGATGATGATGCTGGATAAATTGCAAAATGATTACACTTTCTCAGTTGAGTTTCTCCCTTTTACTACTCACAACTAACGCAAATTATTACTTGAATCTCGTTTTTTATCTTGAGGTATTCTCCAAAGGAGAAGAGTAATCTTTCCAATCTTCCTTTATTTCTGTAATATCAGTATTATATTATGTGGGCCTGTTTGTAGAAAGTTGTATACAATCGTTTAGGTGACGTTCCTTTTTTTGGAATTTCTTGAATGCTTAATTAAGATTTTTAAAATTTTTTTTGGTGAACCTATTGGTTCTAGTCTGGAATCTTATTTTAACTTTCTCTTGATAATTTTCGAAGTCATGACTAGGAGCAATTAGTTTCCTTTCTTTTCTTGGCTTCCTGCAGTCCTGGCTGCGCCTAACCCCTTTTCTGCTTCAGCTCATTATTCAACCTTGGTTACTGCCTGGATTTATTTAATATCAGGTTTAATCATTTAATCTAGATGACTGATTATCTAATTATCAGCTGTTTGTTGGAATTTCCGGCAGATACAATCTGTACACCGCATTCTATTTATCGCTATTTCTTGTGTTTTTGTATACTGACTTGTAATTGTTTAAAGGCTTCTTGATTTTCGCATCAAATAATTAGGCCAATAGTGGGCACCTTTGTTCGTACATAATTTATTAAGCTTCAATAAAGAAATATTACATCACATTTTATAAAAAAATCAAATTATATTTAGGGATTGCCAGTGCACCTGGTCTATTATTGGCTAGAATATGTCTATTTTTATCTGGTATGCTTATATTTAATTTATAAATATTTTAGTTTTAAATGGTTTTAATTTAGTTAATATATCATAGTAGACATTCTGTTAAACATAAAGGATGTTTATTTGGTTCTGACATATAATTTGACTGACAATAATTGAAGCGTAGATGTAACGAGTTCTATTTCGACAACTTGTACAGCAGTAATTCATTTCGAGCGAAATTTACGAACAATAACAGACAAAAAGTGATCTTTGAATTATGATGGTAAAGAGTGCACTATCAAAGAATGAGTTATTTTATGTAAACCTAAAACAATTTAGCTGTCTAAATCAGTATGAGTGGGGCAATATTTTCCTGTACTCATGTGTAAACATTCTTCCTTCACCAATACTTCAGTATGGACAATCTGGACAAAGAAGTCGCGGGTCTCATAAGAAAATTGGCTAGGGACTCCTGTTTTCGGGCTATACATTCTTTCCCGTCATTCTCCCTCATGTCCTTCCTTGGTCGATCTCATGCTTCCGCCATCTTCGTAGCTATAGCGCCGTTTCCTTGTGGATGGAAAACGACCGTTTTCTTAGGTAATGACACGTATTGCCTTTCTTCCTCCCCTATGAAGGTCGCAGACGTAAGCGATATCGTTCATCCCAAGGAAGAGTCTCCATGTGATTGACATCTGAAAGGGATGTTGTCTTTCCTCCCTCCTTCCCGCCGGAGAAGAGGACATCGGCTCTCTGTGAAATCAGCCGGACGGAAAAGGAAGGATTCTTTGGCGACCGCAAATCGTTTGAAGGACCCTCGACGGAAGTACGCGACACGAGCGACCCTAGCTGATTGCTCGGACCGAACGATCAAGTAGGTGTGTTATTTTTTTGTCGTGCATGACTCTTTCTTTCAGCGAAGTCTTCATTTTTCCAAATTCCCTTTACGCGTCTTGGGGGAACCAAGGGTTCCTCCTGGGGGCACCTGTGTTCCGCTAGGGATGAGCTACAGTTAGGATCCGTTCCGTGGTCGCATCTTCGGCGGCCGTGGCCATGTCGTCTCTCTCGCACACACAGTCTCAGTATTGAAATGAAATTGTAACGAAAACCTTTCACATTTTCTCACAAAAAAAGTTTCCGTTAGGGCAAGACACTTCACTCAGGTTTCCGCCTGCGGTTTTGTGATCGTTATCCTCCAGTGTGGCTTGTATTGTAACCTTGCTCCGAAAGAATGCCAATGCTTCGAATCCTCATGTTTTTGAACCACTTGGCCATTACATACTTGCTGTTTTTTAAGCATCCGGAAACTTTTGGGTTTCTGTGCTGCTGGGAAGTATCGATTTACGAAGCCAGCTTAGATACCTTGCGGTGAAGTTTTAAGTTGAAAAAACATGTGTTATTTCTCGTTGGTTCCGTTATTTGGAGCCATACGAGACCGCCTGAGAAAACCTCTCTAAATTATATGATCATCAAATTAGTTATAATTTATAAAAGGAGTTATCATCAATTATCAGACGAACACAGGTCCATTAAAAAATCTTAAATAATTTGGAGCAATAAGACATTTCACCACTTTTTTTGGAAAGTGGAGTTTAAATATTTCAAAATACTTGTCAGCTATCAAGAGGAGACTGAGAAAAATGCCAACATTCATCTTGATATGAGTACACTCATGCGTAATAATTACCGAAACGAAATGGAATTTCGAGTGGCTGAAAAAAATCAGAAAATTTAATGTAGGAGAATTCACGATAAAAAACACGTGTTGTTAGCTTCATGTATATTCAATGAAATGTTCGCTTGCTGGCCCTTGTGGCTGTGAGGTGTCGTCTCCGCCTGCTAATCTAGAGATCGTGGTTCGGGATCCTTTATGTGGAATTGCCCCTACCTAGGGTTTGGACCCTTGTTTTTCCTTTGGTGTTAATTTCTTGTTGGAAATTCCAATGTAAAAGGTCAACGTGGATGATTTCGAATTAGAACTATAAATATATAAATTAAATTAAATGAAAAATCAATGCAATGTTAGCTAATGCACCTGAAGAAATTTGAATCAGTGATAATGTTATGTCACCTAAACTAGTAAATTATACAAAACTGTTACTTTGCACATTAAAGAATCGCAAATGGACTCGTTTTCAATACTGAATATTTTTCTTTCGGATCTTATTAGCCAAATATTTTTTCTAAAATTTTCGAAAGTCTAGTACTAATTTCTTTGAAAGATACTACCTTAATGTCAAATACCCTACAAAAATATTTCAATGCTTGACTAAGAATAATATATATTATGCCTTAATATCCATGACTTTAAATTAAAATTTTAGAGCTATGATGCTTGAATTCACTCATGATAAGCCTTTTGAGTTCATTAGATAAATAATTAAAAATATTACTACTTAAACAAAGTTTGCTGGCACATATAAGTTCCTTGGCGGTAGCAATACGTGGATCAGTTCATCAGTAAACCCATGTAGTAGTTGTAGTTATTCGGGAAGGTGACCGACAGCCGAGGTCGTTTGTGTCATTAAGGATGGATGGGAATGGAGGAAGTGTGTAGAGAAACCCGGCGTCGGCATTTGCCTACGAAAAGCGCCAAGGGGTCTGGAGTTTAACGTCCTATCTGGAGGGCAGCAGGCTCACTTTAAGTGCTCTCCACAAAGCACCACAAGTAGAGATCAGGATACCCCTGAAAAATAATCTATTGCCTTCAATATTCGAATCTGGACCCTCTGGGCGGGGAGCTGGTACATTAGCTACCGCACCATGCAGATATCCGTAAACGTATTCTGCTAGGTACAATGGCTTATGAGGGATCTTTGGATAAATACTAAAGTAAGGACTTAATAAGACTTTGTGGCGTTTTTTCATTACAATGGTGCATATTAATCAAAGATCCTCCTTAATGCTCATCGAGGTAAAATAATCACATGAATCAACATCAAAACGTCTTTTATCTAATGCCATTCATCTCTTTTGCATGTGTAAAATCTTGAATTGTCATGGAGCAAGGACTAAAGTAGCCATTTCTGTCATATCCAAGGTTGAAAACGACCGATGGATTAGTAATGAGTCGAAACCAAACCGTGGCGGTATTTTATCCGAGCACGCCTCTTGCTATTCGGAGAACTTCTCCACACGCAGTAGGTACCTACACGAGAACAATTGTATCCCTCACTCAACTCCAATCAGTGGCCTGAACAAAAGGTTTCTCGTTCGATATCTTTGGGTGCGTGTGACGTCCACACTGCTTAGAGGATCGGAGAAGTCGTCCTGCAGGTCTCTCAATCGTTCGTGGTGACGCAAGCCGCTTCATAAGTCTTGCGCACAACCGTTCGATATGATTTTTTTAATGGAGATGAAACGGCGGGACCTTGAGGTTCTAGGGATCCACCTGTGATGATAATCGGAATGCATATGCATATCGACCTCATCTAGGCAGTGTCCATCTTTGCTCTACTGTCTTCCAAGGCTAAATTATAAATATAACACGACAACGAATTATTCCAATGTATTTTATATTGATTATGAAAGTATTGAAAATATTATAAAAATGTTAAAAATTAATACACGGTTCAAATAAGTGCAGAAAACTGTATGTTGGTCATGAACCGTAAAACTGTAGTTATATAGTTAATTTATAAATTGACCCCGCTCCTACTCATGTTGGTATTAACTCAGGGCTCACAACCTTAACTTATACGAGTAGGAATTATGCTAATATTACTTATTATTTTTTTCCAAATGTTTGTGTAAAGCCGGACAACCTTTGTTGTTTTCATAAAGCATAAGGATTTTCTTTATTTGAACTGAGAACTTACCAAAGTGCGGAATAGTTTGACCGTAGACAACGGAATTAAGCACGAATAAATGACGATATATATGAAAATGAATATTCTGTTGAAAAATGAATTTTTATGACGCAACCTAAAATAATAAAAATTGAAATTCTTGTTTTATTATTTTTGTAAAATTACCACACAATTAATAATAAATTTACAGAGCGGCGCACCTACAGTAAGCATGCTCAGTTCCAGATGTGACAAAAATGTACATATAGTATTTAGAAATAAAGGAGAGCATTGCATCTTTCCTCAATTTTCCATTCGAAAATATGAAATGGTTCGGTTGCTAAGCACCAATGCCTCCTCATTGAAGGAAAACGGATAGAAAGGAATTACGTATATTTAAGAATCCATAACATTTGAACGTTTGAGAAAATCACGAAGCTAAAGTATAAGGTATTTTCGGGTAAATTTAATGTAACAAAATGGTAATTGGGGGATTTATTAAAAATTGGAGTACACTTAATTTTCCCAAAGAAATTAAGCATAAGTCAGAATTGTTTCTCGAATTAAATTTCTCAATAACAGATCGTTATAATAATATAATTAGATATCAAAATAATATTTCAAATATGCTTAATATGAAACAAATAAAACAAGATTTTTATTTTCCTCCGATATCACTATAGTAATAGCATAATGCTAAAAATTTTTAAGACAATATACTTGAAATTAAAATCAGCGAACTGATATACGGACCAAATAATAACCATTTGCTTGGCACTGGAAGATAATTGCCGTTAGTTGCCGTCACTATTACAAATGATGTGTCAGATGCATTTCAATCAATGTAACACAACCTGTATTTATTTGGAAGCATGATGTGCTCCAAAATATAAACATGTGTGTGTGTGACCGGCTCAATATATATCCATCATGTAGCCTGCTAATCATTTAATTTCTTCATAGTTTATTACCCTGTTACCTTGATCAGCTGCTCCTCGAAATGCACCCTCCGCATTCCTTCCTACGTAATTCTTCCTCTCTATTCCATCGAGTGAACTATCGTGCCTTGGAGTGTACTCAATGGCGTTTCCTCTTCTTCTTGTGTTCTCCATAGGCTTCTTTCTCTAACCATACTTCCAAGTGCTTATTCATTTGTTACTTTATCTATCCGTTTTATTTTGATCATTCTTCGGTAGCATCAAAAGTGCCTGGTACTTTATTGAGTAACTTATTATGCATAACCTCAACGGTACTAACTTTATCTGAACACATTTACGTGACAATTCGTTTAAAATAAGTATTCTCAATTTGGGTTGGAACAAAATACTGACGAATGAAAACAAGTTACCGTCTTGCACGGGAAATTGTCTGTCATTTGGTACTCTATCAGATATTAACTTTAGTCTATTAACAAAAGTATTTGGTTTCTAAATTTACAAACGGATGAGAAACATCGATGATTTTCATCCTGAAGCTTGATACTTGAAGCAGTCTCCCAAATTTAAATTATTGAAAAAGGTGCCGTTTTATTAAGACTCAGAGGAAGTCTTATTAAGACTTGCTCTCACTCTTGGCTAGTTCCAAGATTTAAATGGAAAAGATATGGGATAAAACTGATCATTTAAATTTTTTTTAATTGGAAAAATGACCCAAATCTGTGCACCACGTGCAAATTTAATCTTAATGGCACTTTATGATCATCAAATTCAGCTTACTGGTACCCTTGGATTTAGAGCTATCATTTGAGCACATTATCAAAAACATGAAATGTGATACTATTCTTTTTTTATGATAGCCATTTTATTTTTTTGAGATTATGCTATTTTTAATTCCTTACTTGAAAACATCAAATTAATTCAAAATCTTTAGTAAAAACCTCACTGCGGCGATTTTTCTCGGCGGTATTATCATATTCTATGAGTATTCCTGCATACTATGGGTTTCATCTATGGAGGAACATGCATTACACAGAGCTTCGCGATGATGCATTCAGAAAAAGATGCTTGGACTAATTGCAAATTATGACCTATTTAAAATACTAATAGGAAATTAAAGAAGGCTACAGTTTTGTTTCTGCTAATTCCATTATATATAAGCCAACCAATGTAATGATTTCTTGTAGAAGGTACTTAGATTGAATGAAATGTGCTTTGACAGCCAAGAGCTGTTTCGTTGTGAAACTCTTTCAAGCCCCATATTATTTTATCCTTTCAGGTTTTTCCAAGCTAACTTAAAGATTCGAATCCGGGGATTTCACATTCATATACTGCGTAATTTTATCAATAATAAAAATTATGTACAATAAAACAGCCTTTTTAGCGAATGTATTTATTTTATATTTCCCTTGTGCGCATTTAATGTCTTCTAGTGGATTGTATTCATATTTTCATCCGAGGTATTCAGCAGTGGTTGGCAAAACCGACGCACAAAAGTGAGGAACCGTGTATTTATTACGTACGCAATCCCTCCGGGTACTTTCATTCGTCCGTCGTGGAAGACTCGTTCCGACAATCAACTCTCCACATCTTATGAACAATGCCTTCTGGGTATTGAGAGGTGGAGAGCGGGATGAGCTACATGCTAGCGGGAGAACTATTAAGGAACCGCAAATGCATTCCAGAGGGACACGTGGTCACACGGTGGCTCCAGTAACGATGGTGGTTGCGCAAAACGCTTCCGAGTGATAATTGCATGCCGGCCCATTTTGCATTGACGTCACGCTTTACGGAGATCATAATGCCGATTTAATTTGGTTCTGGTGAATTTCAAATATGCTTTCCTCCTCTGGCATGGCAGGAAGAGAGAGATACTATATATCCGAGGCAGATGTGCTTTCCCAGATGAATTGCTTCTTTAGTTCCATAAGAAGGTATTAACTAAGGAAAAGTCGTGTGGGATGAAAGATAAATAATTTATCATATGAATGTTATTGTTGATCTTCACCTAAATCATAACAACGATGTTGGAAAAATTCCACTGAACAGTATATATTTTGCACATTTTACGGCATGATAAAAACTGACCCGACGTATCGCAGTCGATTCTTACCATAGGATACTTGTTGCGCTAGCAGTCCAGGTTCAACCTGGTAGAAATTACCATACCGCTTTCATTATTCCCAAACTTTATTTCATTATTACTCTTATAATTATAAATCTCTTAAACATATGTACTAATGGCAACATGATACGGTAAAAGTCGCTATGAGCGAATGAAACTCGTAATGTATTGTTATAAATCTTAGGAGGTAGACTCTCGATTCACAATACCAGGATAAAAAATACAAGGTAGAGATCGTACAAATTGTGTCAAAATTGAAGGAATAGGTCCGATCATATCAATGAATTTTTAGGTGAAACCACAGTGGGCGGTTAAGGAAACTACGCTGCCGAACTAACCCATTTAGGTAATACTTTACTCTCGCTCAATCCTTCGATTACAACTAGGGGAAAATGCAGACTAAATTACTAATTTTAATTATTCAGAATGGTATTAGAATCAGGATTTCAGAGAATCCAGTGAGATTTTACGGTATTTTTGAACTTTGGAAAAGTCATGGAAATCCAGGGTAATAAATTCACTAAAATCCATGAAATTTCATGGAGGTAGCCCAATTGTCAATAGCCCGATATTGTCAATAACAGAAATTTTCTGTACCTAGTCATAACAATGCGTTACTCCCTTCTTTTAGTAATTATTTTTAAAATTAAATTCCGTAGTAATTCATGTTTAATGTTAGCATAGCTCTTGTACCAAAGGATATGCTGACACTGCTAAAAATTATCGCGTAATTGGCATAGTTTAGCACACTAGAGCTTACATATATTCCAATAGGGAGTGGTATACTCGTATTAACAGCATTTATTAAGGCACCTAACCGAAGGTTATTTTTGGTTTTTGAACTCACAAATTGAAAGTATTTTTACTTTCAGCCTTATTTATGCATCTACATACGTCCCATGCGTATTACTCTTTGAAAGTGTTTGATATAGTGGACGTACAGGGTTCGTCCGGAAAATAAGTGTACTGAGCTCAGGAAAAAAAATTTATTACACTTTTACATATCTTAAGCTAATATTCCTCAAAACAGGACCCTTGTGAGTCGATACACTTGTTCCAGCTGCGTTTCCATTCCTGGAACGCTCCCGCGAAGGCATCATCGGGAACCTCTCGAAGACACGTCGTCACGGCCTCTTTGACGGCGTCCAAAGTCCCGTATCGCGTTCCTTTCAAACTCCTCTTCATCTTCGGGAACAGAAAGAAGTCCGGTGGTACCAAGTCCGGGCTGTAGGGCGGGTGCGGCAGCGTTGCCACGCCGTGCTTGGCCAAGAAGTCCGACACGACAAGCGCGGTGTGAGACGGCGCATTGTCGCTCAGGTTGTCAGTCATACGGTTGATCGCTGGCCGGACGCGGGCGACTCGTTTTCGAAGCCTGTCGAGCACTTGGACGTAAAATGCAGCATTTACAGTTTGTCGTTCAGGTACAAATTCGTAGTGGACGACTCCCCTTTTGTCAAAAAAGACTTATTTGTCAAGACACTTATTTTCCGGACGAACCCTGTATGACGATAGTATAGATATAGTATAACAACACGCGGAACCAAAAAGAGAATATTGTAATTAAAAAGATCATAAAATATCAAAACTCTGGGAAATTTGGAAATAATTTCTATGAAGACTTGCGAAATCTCAGAGAATTTTTACTTTCCAGTTTTTATTGCTCCTTGAAGTAAGTTAGCCCAGATCTCCGGTAATTGAACAACATTTTATCGTAAAGTTCGGAGAAATATTATGTCACTAATGATCACATTATACCATCAAATAACCGAGCAGCCATTCTAATTCTTTCAATTGTATCGTGGCACTGCCACCTTGATCGTAACAACTTTTCACAAACTTTTCGGTGCACTCGTTCGAAATTAAGCCTACTTCATGAGAATCCCATACACTTGCGGCATACTCAATGTGGGGCCTAGCTAGCGTGAAGTAATCAAATCTCCTGGACCCTTTCATTACAATTCCCAATGTTCTTTTTATGAATCCTAACTTTTTATTGGCTATTTCACAAATTTCACGAATGTGTTTTCCCCAGGACATATCTGTACATCGTTACACTCAAGTATTTGACCGATTCAACATGTATAGCGTGAGTTCACTGTATAGTGTACTTATGGTGGAGTACTTTTCCTCCAAAAATGTATCGACGAACACTTATTCAAATCTAATTCTAGCTTCCATGTATCGCACCACTTTTGAGTTGCATTTAGGTTGTTAGCTAATGATACTCAATCTTCATGATGAGATAGTTCCTTATATATCACTGCACCATCAGCAAATAGACGAAATTTACTGTAAATCTGTGACCTGATGTCATTAATGTATAAAAGGAACAAAAGGGGACCAATAACACTTCCTTGTAGAACACCCGATATTTCGCTTATTGTGTCCGCTGATATCCCGTCTATTGCGACCCTTTGCTCTTGGCTTGTTAAAAATGGATGCATCCAATCTATTACGCATTTATTAATTCCAGAGCTTCCCAACTTTTGGAGCAACATTTTATGAGGGGCTTTGTCGAATGCCATTTTTAAATCTAGAAATATAGCAGCGACTTTTCCAAAATATCATAAACGAAAAGTGCCCGTTGGGTGTCGCAATATCTACCCTTTGAAACCGCCTTGATTTTTTGTACGTAAATTCTGATAATCGAGATGTTTTACGATTGAACTTACAATTATGTGCTCTCAAATTTTGCATGAGAGGGATGTGAGAGAGATTGGTCGGTAATTACTCGGATCTTCTGTTTTACTTTTTTCAAATGTAGGTGTGACATTGGCTATTTCCCAGGCTTTGGGTACTGTGCGATCATTTAGGAATTTATAAAATATTACTTTCCGGAAAGGAGATGTTTCTGAGGCCATCGTTTTGTACAAACAAGCAGAGATTTTATCAGGGCCTGGTGATTTTTTTGGACTGATGTCGAAAGTTGGCGTTCTATTCCAAGAGAATGTATTGCAATTTCAGACATGGGTTCAAGGGAGCGATCGGGTAGTGACTCGCATTTTTTCTGTGAATGATTATTGAAAACACTTTACAAATAGTGGTTTCAAGTTTTAGCTGTTTCTAAACAGGTGTTAAGTTTTTGCCCGATGTTATTTAGGGATGGCACTGTCGACTTGTTTCCCTTAACCTCCAGTATACTATATATGACCGAAACGCTTTTGGATTATCGTCCAAATATTCACCCAATCTTTTATTTTTGAATTCTATTAATGCCTGTCGGCATGTTTTTCTTGCTAACGCTTTAGCTGTTTTACAGTTATGTATTTTTTCATATTTCCATTATTTCAATTATTATATTTCAATATTTTTCCTTACCCATCAGCAAAAGCATACTGTTACACTCAGTAAATTCGAGAAGGAGCGAAGTTTTGGGGAGTATTAAGTAGTAACTGTTTTCAAAAATACCCTTTCTATGATCCTGAAATAATCGAATGCGCACGTGTCTGGGATGAATGATCCCTTGCGCAGGCAGGCATATAGGCATCTCACCTCTTTCTTATGTGAAGTAGTCTTAACGCAACCGGGGATATCTTCACTGGTCCCTACCGGCGTTTATTACGCCATTGAAACAAACACTTGGTATTCAAAGAACTAAATACTATATTCTTGCGCGGCATAATTTCACTTTAGAGGTAAGTCTTGGAGGAAACTACTCGTAGTGATTGCAGAGTAATAATATTGTTCGACCGCGGTAGGGTCATGTTTGAGTAAAATTATTCTGGTGTGTATTCACCCCCTGCCACAAACCCTGGTAGCTTGCAGGCTGTGCATGAATAAATAAAAAAATAAATAGGAGTATTGCCGCCGGTCGATAGGAGATCGACTGCATTTACTTTGTTGCCTTTTGTAGGGTCATTAGCATGAAAACTAAGGCGTTGGAATGTGTGCAATATCGTATGCAAATTAGGTTAAAATTGATTGCCTCTGTTTCGAGACTGTTGAGTGAAATTTTTCCTGTATCATAGTTAATATCTTCCACCCCATGATGGCTGTTTTGTAAAATCAATCATTATTTAATTAAATGAGGACTCAGGATGCCGAAGACAACTTATCCATGGATATGTACAGTCTTAACTGGTGGTGTGAACATACCAGCGGTAGTAATATTAATCAGAAATAAATAAGAATAATAATAAATGCTGTTAATTACGTGCACGTCATCTTTGAAACACAATCCGCTTTCTGTGTACCGACTGCAGAGTAAAATGATAATGTGTCCCTTGTACGAAGGTCGTTGGTGCCCTAGTGCTTGGCCAATGACGACTGCCACCTTTACCTCCGTGGACACGTCCCGTGGATAAGGTGCTGGGCGCTGTTGAAAGCGCGACCATCTCCCGTCGCTGTTTTTGGACGAGAATCGCATGCCTCTCGTTCCGCATGCGATCCACTAAACGGATAAGGAATGACGGCTGGAACTGCATTTGGAATGGAATGCGACGAAACGTGCGCAGAGAATGTGAAATTTCTCGGTAGCTTGTGACTTCGACGCTGTATAATGTTTACTTGCTTAAAGATGAACGTAGATGTTGAAATAAATCACTCATAGTGGAAGAGGTATCATTAGGACTGAGATTCATACAGGCCAGCCGAAACTTAATCTATACGTGATACCTCAAGGTTTTACTACTGAAATCATGGTAGTATGGATTTTGATTAATTAATAGCATAACACACCTTTACACTTGATGTAGAAATTTTATTAATGGCATAAAATTTCAAAACGTAGCCTTTCGCGACTCGTATATATTGCAGAATGAGAGCCATTGGTAAGAAAGACAGAAAAAATGTTTGACGCCATTGCAGTTTCATAATTCTGCCTTTATTTATCTTGACAATTTGGTGATTCAGGCGTTTGGGGGTGGAAGGCATTAGCTTATATGTTTACCATTTCCACGAACGATAGGGGATCCAAATAACACTATTCGACAGCGGTAGGGTCATATTCGGGTAAAATTATTCTGGTGTGTATTCACTCCCAGTCACACACCCTGGCTGTGATTTGCAGGGTATATATAAATATTAATAAAAAATAATCATTTCAATGAAATAAATTGCATGGAAAAGAGCAGTTATCAATACAAATGCTCACTTCAGAGGATATCTATGGAATAATGAATTAATCACAACTCAGATGCTCACCACTCGCGTCTTCACACGGTTCCTCTTTGTCATGCTCGTGTTGGCAATTCATCAAAATTATTCATGTTGGGTTTCTTTTCTTTACTCGAGCGCGCGATTTCTAATCGACATCTCATAACTCACTTTTTATAACAGGAAAGGCGTATGGCCATTGAATATTGCCTTAGTGTTTTCTTTAACTGCATATTAGCGCGTCACAGTTCTTTATAGCAGCAAGTGGGATCTATTCCGAGAAATATATTACAAATGCCCAATATAATTAATAAAAACTGATTGTTCCTCTTATTTACGCAGCTTGTTACGATTTTATTGCGTTATATTTATTGGGCGGTGGAAATGCTTCGTGATCTATATACGTACTTTCGCTCCAAAGGTTCCCTTTGTTGTCAATAGCGGTGGGGATAAAATTGTATTCCATCCGTATGCAGAGAGAATATTCAAAGCAGTTGCCTTGCTTATTGGTAAAGAAATGTCTCATTTGAAGTCACTATTAAAATTTCCATTAGAGAGGCAGGAGCATATAAGGATATCAAAATACTTATCACGTTGCATTGCACTCTAGTGTTCCTCGATCCGAATGAAGTAACTAAGACCAGGAAGGCAAGTCACTGGATCGTAAATGGCAGTAAGTGGTTGATGGGTAATAAAAGTATGCAGTGACATGATAAGGTTGGCTCATATTTGCGCGTTGCTTGGGGCTACCTGAATGAGTACGCTGCATCTATTGAAGGATCGGAGTTGAAACAGAAGTAAAAATTTTTATCGCTCTTTTGAATTGCTCAGAATTGTTTGCGCGAGGTGCTAATTGATTATCCAACATGTCGAAGCGCTTTCGTGATCTGTGGAGTAGGTATGAATCATCCGACGAAGAAACAGGAAAGAACCATGAACTTTCTTAAGGAATGAAATAGGTTCTAATAGTGACGCTGGTTTCGACCATTCCATGTGCCTTTAATGCGATGAATAAAAAGTAACTTACCAATACAGACTTGAAAATATTGCAATGTATTGCAGTTTATGTAAAACCACCGAATCTAATTATCAGATGAGCTGATTCCTCTCTGGATTCACACCCGTTTTATTCACACTGAACCTTACTGCCGAAGTACTCATTATCGTGAAGCTATGCCAACTATAGACCAAATGAGATTAAACCCCTAAAAAAATTTTCCTTGGTCGAGAAAGACTTGGAAATATTTTTCAAGCGTTCACACTTTAAAATGGAAGGAAATATATAGTTTAAATTATTTCCAGATGTGGGACAAGATGTAAACTTTAAAAAAAGAAGCTTTAAAACGGCAACAAAAGTAAGGTCAACGAGCTTTCGCAAATGCCACATTGTCAGGACCCTCCGGCGCCCCCTTACCGCTTCCTTGCTTCTTTTTGCCACCATAGACTAGAGCAACGGGGTGGTAGCGCCCACTTGGGAACCACTACTCTAAACCATCAACGGAACTAAGCAAATCGAATTGTTTGGAGAAATTACGAATATGAAGCAATATATTATACTATAGTTTCATGTACAAAGTTAGTTACAGTAGTTATGCAGCAATTTTGCCTAGAATTGCGTTCTCTCTCATTTTTCCCAGAATAGCCTCGAAAGGACAATTTCAACTCGGCTATAGGTTTAGTTTTGTATTTATTTGAAATAAGCTACATTTCAGTGCCCTTTTCATTATATTCTCTTAAATTGCATGTCGTTGTGAGGGAAAGAAAATATGCGTCTTTCCATGTGGACCGGAAAAAATGTGTGAAAAGATCACTTTTCGAAAAATACTTTTTAACCTTAAAAATGGTCGGAAGGGTCTCAAAGAAGAGCTGAGTCGCTCCATTGACTGCTGCGCTCGAAAATGAAACGAGAGCCTGTTCGGATGACTGTTAAGACACTTCGTAATTTATGATCCGCGCTCCTCTGCGGTGCTATAAAAGAGGGCGCTGCAAGCATCCTCGGTTTAGAAGTGGAGAAGCGTGGCCTGCAGTTGCTGTCGGGCGGGGTGAAAAGTCCGACCGACCCCTTCTCCAAAGCGATCTCTCTCCCCCGCCGAAGACCTCTCCAGCTGCTTCTGCACTTTAGCCGTCGGTATGCGACTCAAATACAGTAGGGGTCGGGGGATAATACCGATAAGTTTGTCACGTATGGCTCTGGATTAGAACAGCAGACAGAGAGACTACAGCCCCCCGAGATAGGGAAAATGTGTCAACTTTATTGTAGTATAGAATTAATCATGAGAATTTTCAGTTTTAAAAATCATAATCTTAACAAAACATCTTAATGTGTTCCTTTCGAACGTTATTTGCAAGATGTTCTCGTCGAATATCATCTCAATGCATGTATGATAATCGACAGTGAAACGACGGATTTCTTTTACATATTAATCGTAACATTTTAAACGATATCTTAAAAATATATTAAATTTTAAATATTTTATAAAATTCTATCAACCCATTTCAGTGCCCATCACTGAACCATTTTTTTGATGGGATTAGCACAACACATTTCAATGAAATTTTGAGGTGTTTGCTGTAATATACTAATATAAAAACACCGCTGTTGGTTAGGAAACGAAAACGAAATAGAATGTACCGAACTCTCACTACTATAGCGATGTGTGATAAAATGTTGATTTTTGTTGTATTAATTGATGTGATGATTTCATAAATATACCTTCAATGGTTTTCATAGCTTAGCCTAGCGAGTGAAATTGGACGCTTCAAGGAGCATGTTTTCATGCATTTACAACAGAGGTCTGAAACAAAATATGTGAAGCTAGTGATCGAATAATTTGAGCGTTGCTTGCCCACATTTCAATTCGGATACGTTGCCTGTGCTGAGTTAATCTCAGGATAAGAAAATTAAGGTTATCTGACCTTGAAAAGTCACTAACTTCCGGTAGTTCTGATCGCGAACTCTGATAAATCTTTTCCTTTAAGGCTAACGGAACGCAACTGAATCTAAAGGGTAACTTGTCTTAAGATATGATATTTCACTATTTTCCTCTGTCTTGACAAGAACATTTTCCTTTTATTTTTGTCCTAATATTTACCACTCAGTCTTATCGACATCGAAATAAACATTGGATTATGTTGTATTCGTTTCCTTTGGTTTTTACATTATTAGCGTTTAAACAAAAATTTTGTTTACTAATGATTAAATTGACTATTTTAATGCCATCGGTCATTCTGACAAAAACCACGGTTCAATGACGGGAATTAAAATAATTTAATAGAGTAAATCTTGGAAAGTTAAAATTTGTAAAAAAAAATTAATTGAAATTTTGTTCACGATGACAGAAGAAATGTGCCAAAGTAGTAAGTTACCTCATTATTCACTTTCATCCTTGTATTAAGATGAAAATGAACGAGAAAAATCGTGAATTTAACTTCCTTCAGAGGAAATTTACAGTTTCCATTGTGATTTTTAATTGAAGAAAATATCCAGGAAAATATTTGATAAAAGAACTGAAGAGTCTTTTGGAGTAATCTGATTAGGATAATACTTTCCGCCCAGAGTTTTCGGGTTCGAATCCCGGCGGTGGCAGATATTTTTCAGCTGTATCCAGTTCCCTACTTGAGATGCTTTGTGTAGGGCACATTAAGTGAGTACGCCGTCCGTCGGATGGAACGTTAAGCTGCAGACCCCTTGGCGCCTTTCGTTAAGAGTAGGCTAATGCCGACGCCGGGTTTCTCTCCACTCTTCCTCCTTCTCTTTGTCGTAACAAGAATGCAAAATCTTTACGTCGTCTATAATTAGTGCCACGCGCAGAAATGAAATGAATGGGATGAAATTAAAATTGACAGACTCACTACATCCCCGCGATCTCCAGGGAATAGTGCGCGATGGTTTCCAATCAAATGCCGGGGATCAACTCCGTAAAGAAAACACCAAACCACATATATTATTTAAGGTAATCTACCAGTTAAGGTAGGTTTTTGGATGGGCATAACTATCAACTAAATACACCACATATTATCACCCAATTAATCATACTCACAAATTTACGCAAAGTAAATTCTATGGATTGTAATCGTATTAAATGAAAATGATTGAAATCACGAGTGGTGAGGTTTGAATGCCTCGAATTTCAGCCAATAGGTGGCCCTCTTCAAGAAACTGGAGTGACTGCTGTAAAATTAAGTTTAAGTGAAAACTGAAATGGGCATTCTACTATTTACGACAAAAGAGTGAAGATGAGCGGGGTGGTGTGAAAGAATTCGAAGGTAGGATTGGCCGTTGAAGATTGAGTGTAAGAAACAATGATAGGCGGGTAGGAGGAAGGCTTAGGCGTCCTTGGAGACTTAAGGCCAATATTAGCGAAGAAATGTGGACGAGACAGAGTTATTTTTGACAAATAACTGGTCGATTGCACGTGTAATGCGCTAGATGTTATTTGTTTCTTGTATTTTGTTTTACCGTGTTTGATCAATGAAATGTACTTGAAGTTTGATTAAAGGAATCCATTTAATTTTTTATATGTCAGACTTGAGCTGTCAGTTTCTTGTCTTTGGTGTATCCCAGTGGTCGTACAGCTTTATTACTATTGGTGTACCCGATAGTTGCAACGCTAAATGTTATGCTTTGAAAACGTTAAGAAAATGAGATCCAAACACCAGTTATTACAGAGTAAATAAATGAAACTAGACTAAAGGATCTACAATATTTTTTCATAACTTTGAACTTTTAAACTTTGACTTGGTGCAGAATGGGCATTCATTAAACTAATTCATGGCATACGTGTGCTTCTCCAGTACTAACTCAAATTTCCCTCATGCCTTGACCTCTGAATGCGTTTTATGGGGACATCGGTATAAGTTGACAAATCTTCGTCTCTATTTATAATTTAAATTCAGCAGTCAATGAAATGCATGTGAAATCATGCAAAGAAACAAATTATCAATTATGTTATACTCGGAAAATAAAATCAAATTTATCAGCTTTGCTTTCTACTGAGTGTTAAAAGATTTATGGATTTCTTTTTATCTGTAGTATTTCTTTTTATCTGTAGTATATTATGAATGAAATTTTTTGAGATATACTAGCAGATTGAACAAAAACTATCAAAACTTAATAATAATTGCATTAATTTTTAACCCCACTAATAGAAATTAATAGATGTAAAAAATTAAATATTATTAAATAATTAAATTAAAATTCCTTCTGTTTTAACTAAATTTCAATTCGAAACGGTCAATATTTCATCTCCTAATGCAGATTTTAATGCAACCACAGTTTTAAAGCGAATACATGTATGATGGTGAAATTATTCATGGATAAGCATGTACATGAAATCATTAGTCGCACCCCATGAAAAAGCATCTCCCCAGGTCAAAGAATCCGATACATTTGGTGAGTTCAGGAAACTGAGGACTGAAAATGAGAAACCGCTGCAATTGGACTTCATTAAAAGACACATAGGATTTTCAGTAATTGGCTCGTTCGCCTCCCTTTAAATTTCCTTAAACAACTCCATCTTCGAATGGCATTCTTCTCAACTCCCCCTCACCCATTCCTTTCCCTCGCGTTGCCTCTTCTTCCCCTATTCCCAAATTACTTATCTCTTGACAACCACCATCACCTTCTAGGATTGCAAATCCTTTTCCCCTCTAGAGCTCTCCCGGACACGAATCCCTTTGTGGCTTCTTTCTCGACCCCTGTGTATTGAGGTAACGGTGGTTGCTACGAAGTATCACCCTGGGGTATAAATATATATATTCGAATGTCCGCATTCTTTTCTTTGGTATAATAATGCAGGATCCCGACTCTTATTGCGAAGACTTCATATTATCCATATTGGGTTAAAAAATGTTCATTTTAATCAACCATTATTTTTTACATTGCGTTTGGTAATAGATTATCTTGAAACTTGTCCCTTAGCGCAGGTTTAAATCACCAAAATACCGGTGAAGATCTCCTAAAAACAGTCGATGGGATTTATCGCTCATGAAAATTCCATTTATTAGGTATGAAGTTGACAAAAAAAGCTTGTATTCTTCTTCTACCACTCTTTTTTCTTGGCAACACAGACGGAAGGTGAACAACCAGTTGTGATGAACACTTCCGGGAGTTCCACTATGAACGAAAAAAATGAGGATTGGGAGAAACTGGTTTTGGATAAGGACGAATGTTGGGGTGTTCTAAGGCCGTTTGGTTTATTGATAACCAACTGAGTCATTCGGCATGAAGACGTTCGATTATGGTATTGATTCAGAAGTAGAACGCCGATAAACGTGGAAGGAATATCACTCGTTTGAACCATGCTGCCTTTTATATGGAAAAATGAATAATATACAAAGGTGAAAGGAAATGGTGAAATCATAAACCTAATTACATGATAAAATTACTGTTAAGGATATAAATTGAATTAAATCACTTAGTAACCTACTTTTCTGTTCGGATTTATGAGGACTGAATCGAAGGAAACCGAATAGAAGATTCATACGAAATTGTCCGATAACTGTAATAAAGGAGACTTGAAGATCCATTGGTGATGAATACTCGTATAGCAGTTGATAAGTCGGCTGCAGAAAATAAATCTTTGAAATCCAATTCGGAATTGGGGTGGTCATTCAAATATTCACCGACTGGTAATTTCAGAAATTGTTTCAAAGCAAGGGTGGATTTATTTCATGAGTAACGGATTGGTAACGAATAATGAGAGGGGCTGAAAAATAAATTGATTTTCACCCTGATTCCGGCCCCTGGTGGTGATATTTTAACGTACTCGCATCTCAATCCAGTGGCCATCAAAGAAAAAATAAATCAGTTGGGCCTGATAATGTATCAATCGATGCTTTAAACTTTGGAGCAGAGGCTATAGTTCCATACATTAGATCACTTTTCTATGCCACCATTAACAACAGTAAGTTACCTTCAGACTGGAAAAAAGCAAGTGTTATACCAATCTTTAAAGGAGGCGATAAAACGAAGGTTGAGAATTACAGACCTATAAGTCTGACCTCAGTAGTCTGTAAATTAGTCGAAAAAATAATAGTTAGATACATGCGCAACTATTGGGATAAAAATAACTGGTTGGTTAGGTACCAAAATGGATTTAGGGAAGGTTATTCCTGCGAAACACAATTACTAGGTCTATGCCAAGATATAGCTGAGGTAATAGGTGATGGAGGAGAAATAGACGCAGTTGTAATTGACTTTAAAAAACCTTTTGACACGGTCCCACATGATCTGTTACTAAATAAAGTACGACAGATGAACATTGACCCAAGAGTTAAGTCCTGGTTAAAAGAGTTTCTCAGGGAGAGAACCCAAAGGGTCAGGGTAAGAGAAGAATATTCTCAAGAATCAATAGTGACGATGGGCGTCCCCCAAGGTAGTGTACTGGGCCCGATACTGTTCCTATCCTATATCAATGACATAGGTAAGGAAGCAGAATGAATTCGTCTCTTTGCAGATGACTGTATAATATATAGAAAAATAAAAGACAACAGGGATAGTGATATATTACAGGATGATCTAAACAGAGTATCGGAATGGATTACTAATAATAAGATGGGTGTAAACACAAAAAAGTGTAAACTAATAACATTTAGTAGGAAAAGGAGAAGGGAAAATAGAGATTATAACTTGCTAGGTGAAAATCTAGTAAGAGTTGAGAAATGTAAATATTTAGGTGTCTATCTCACAGCTAACTTAGAATGGGGACATCATATAGATAAGGTGGCAGGTAAGGCTTTTAAAACTCTACACTGGCTCATGAGGAACCTTAAGGGGAGCAACAAATCCACCAAAGAATTAGCATACACTTCAGTTGTAAGACCAATAATGGAGTACGCAACAACAGTATGGGACCCTATGGTAAAGGTGCATATAAATAAGCTTGAGAAAGTACAGAGAAAGGCAGCTAGGTACGCTCTAGGAAGACATAACAGGACAGATAGTGTGACGGAAATTTTAGAGACACTAGGATGGACACCGCTCCGACTCAGAAGGAAGCTGAACAGGCTATGTGGGATGTTCAAGATAGTAAATAAAGAGAAGGGGTGGGAGGAGCTCTCAGAAAGATTAGACAAACCAAATTACATTGGGCGGAAGGACCATCAGTTCAAAATAAAACATAGAGGGCACAAAACAAACATTAAAAAAAACTCCTTCCTCAATCGTGGAATAAAAGAATGGAATGAGTTACCTGAGGATATCTTTAAGTCCTTACCTTATTCATTAAATAAATTTAAAACGAGGTGTATGCTCTCCTTAAAAACGTGTGAGTGAGAAATAAAACCGTATGTACTTGTGCTATGAATAATGTGTTAACGGAACGCGATTTTGAACGGTAAATGAAATTGAAGAGTACGTGATTACGGACGAAGTGTGGCGATGGACGGTGCGTAGTATGTACTCGTGTGGTGTACACCTAATCCTTGTATGATGGTAAAGGAGAGGTCGGTAATCTTAAAAGTGTCATTGAATATACGAGCATTTTGTCTCATATCTGTTCTTCTTGTGTGTGTATGTATGTGCATTGTAAGAGTGACCAGTGATCACACTGGACCGTTGCCACCAGGAAAATTGCCTAATTGCAACGAAGTTTATGTAATAATGTAATAATGTATTCCCAAATTGGGTTCAGAAATTTCTGTGTGAGGAAACATCTTTGTGAAGAGAATTTTTCTACGTCAGAAGCAGGTATAGGTGAACTATATCTGTGTGTTACAGTTTGCTGCCCCTAGATGCAGTACTCAGTGAAACCAATCAAATTTGTTCCAAGAACGCATTACATGTTAAGTCAACAATATGTTCGATTCCTAATTTGGTGGGTTTTACTCCATCCTTGGAGTTTTTGTGATTATCTTTGCTACTATTTTCGCGTTAAACATTTCCAAGCCAAAAGAAGGCTGATTTCGGTTACTAATAATTAAATAAAAATCTCAATTCATCCCAAGAATTATATATTTCTGAGGAGCGATTTCTATGGAAGAAATACCACTTGTTTCATTCTTGATGACAATCACCATGAAAACCTTACACAGAATTCCAGGCTTTAAGCAACCGTTTCACAATGAAAAATAATATAATTATTGGACAGAATGAAAGGAAAATGGTTCAATCATTCAAATAAAATCATTGCTTAAAGTTGAAATAGAAATGAGGTGATAGTAACTTCCTTTTTTTCTTGTAATCAAAATAATTGAATAGATGGAAATTCGATGAATGTAATAAATACTCAGACCACCACACGATAAAATTGAATAGAAGAAAAAAATTACACAGATGAGTTTAATTAAAAATGTTCCCGCCTATTTATATGCTTTATTGAGGCAATATGCTTGAAATCAATTGAACTTTCCGGGAGTAATGAACGATATTCACTTGAGGTCACGTCAATCGGTAACGTAGATCATTCTTCCTCGGCCAAAAAATTCCGCTGGACCGAAGACCGATTTAGTAGGTGATGGGCAGGCCATTAAGTGTAACCATTTGATTCATAATTCTGTAGCTTCAGTCCTGATTCATGAGTGCACCGAAACTCTTAATTGAATTGATGATTTGCACAAAAATCAATTATGCATAAAATTCATCCCGTTGGACGGCGGGTCTTCCACTGAATAGAAACAACATTGCTCCCGCGTCGTAGGTCATCACTTCCTCCCCTTCGACTCCAAGCCATTAAATCATCCCCCGAACTTCTTGCCCCTTTGAATTGGTGCAGATATTCTCTCCGTTCAGAGTAAACATGTGCACCGATGCTAATTCGGTCTTGCTTTCCCCCCCCTTCCATCCCTGTCGACCCCTGCTTCATCTCTCTCTCTCTCTCTGTCTTTCCTCACTCCACTCCCCGCCTCCCCCCACGGTGTCTTTTACCCTGTGGAGAGGCGTCCGCGAGGGACGGAGAGCAGGGGTTGGGGCGAGGGTGGGCGGGAGAGAGAGAGAGAGAGAGGTCTGTCACCAGCCCCACGTACCAGCAGCCCGCACCTCCACCTCACCCCCACCCCAGCCAGCTGCCATCCACTACTCATATTTCCCCTCCACCACCTCCCACACCCCATTTCGTCCAACACCACCCCATCCCTCCCGGGCCTTCTTCCTCTCATCATCTCAAGCGGTCCATCTCTGTCACTCGGCACCCCTTGCCCGCGCACGCGCCCCCCCATACCCCTCCTCCAACGACCCCGACCAACCCCCTCTCTCGAAAACCTCGCCTCGAAACCAGTAGGATCCCGCATATCCTATCCATCTTTCTCCCTGTCCCCATATCTTACTCTTTCCCTCCCTCCCCCTCCCTCAAACCACATGTCCACCCACCCTCTTTTCTCTGCCACCCCGTTTGACCCCAATCCCCCCCCAACCCCCACAATCCCTACGCACCTCACTCCGGCTCTGTTGGTAAGTCCTTTCGAAGGGAGGCGAAAAATGGCCGCCTCATCCCTCAAGATTACGAGATGCTCTTTCTCGTTCTTTTCGTTCCAGTAAAACCTTTCGATCTGACTGATGCGAGTGTAATTCCCTCTCTCTCTCTCCGCTTCAAAAGCCATAGGGTCGATCTCTCGCTTCCGATCTTCGAATCCCAGCGACTGCGGTGTTATCAATTTAGAAGCCCGCTCGATCAAACGACCTGTCGTGTTCATAAGACACTACGGAAAGACCCCACCTACCATCCAGCTCTGATATAATAAGAGTCATTCTAATATTTAAAATGATTTTATTTGGTACTGAGATTGTTGGGCGTTGTTTTACTTTCCTTTGCATACACATGTATTTCTCCGGTTACAAATGGGACATAATTTCTCTGTTCACTGAAGATACTATCCAACATTTCATTAAAAGTTTTATGCTTATATAATTACTATACCTTTATACTCACATATAGTATCCAGTGTGATATGAAAAATCGATTCAGATAAAATAGAAATGCATACCTAACGCCTAAAAGCTAGTGTCAATGACGCCGTAAGTATGTCTGCGAGGTACCTGTGACATCTTTTCCGTATTCAATTTCGCTCTGAAACAACCATGGAGTTTATTAGTTTGGTGAGTCATCGAGTTATAGTTTATCGCAAAAAAATAACCATGATACGATAACTCACCAACCTAATTAACTCAATGGTTGATTTTTCAGTCCGGTTAAGTTTTTTTTGTTTTCGACAAAAATGATCTCGAATGTCTGTTAATTATATTTCGCTACGAATTTCTAACTATGGTATTTCTATTTTATATACCCTCCCTGTGTATTAACAAATCCTTTTTCAATGGCTGAACCTTTTGAAAAACTTCTATATAACAGCCAATTCACACTGAAGACGCGTGTTGCTTTTACCAGAGTTTCATTTTATTTTACGCATAAACCATAAGGCATTAAAGAACAACTTATTAATTAATATGATTGCTAAGTGAACTCCTTTGATTTCGAAAACCTGTCAACATAGGACTGGTCACTCCGAATTTCATTCGGTGGAAAAACTAATTTCAATTAATAAATACTTGAAAAAAAATCATAATTAATCTCCCAAAAACTGTAAATTAAAGTTTTTCTTGGCCACAAGGACAAGACATCAGGCAATCCAGGTTTCTCAGTTTCATTTGGTAGTCTGCAATAGTGCTGTGCAAAGGTTCCTCACCTCATACTTGTGATGGATTACGAACTTATTTTTAACTGGACGTTTAAAGTATCGACCATTTATTTCTGCCCTTAACTAGGGTGATAGGGAAAATTATTTAACGTCTCCACCCAGCACTAGTGTGAGTGGATCTGTAATGCATTGCTTTCCATCTTCAGCTTCGCCATTTAGAAACTTTCACCTGCTAACGCACTTTCTTGCCCACAAATCTTCATTTCTCCTACAGTCAGGTGGAAAATCTCCCACCGCTCAGCCATTGGTAACATTATGCTTACACCACCTGACTAAATATACATGTATGTGCGTCCTTTACGCGTTTGCCAAGGGTGGCTCAAGCCAAAATTAAATCATTTCTCAAGTTGTTCAATTGGTTTGCGAAGTTATTCTCACTGCAATGTAAATCTCAGATCATCATGTTTCGAATACCGATTCCCCTAACGACATTCTATGGAAGTTTGGGTCCAAAAACCCATCGGTCAATCTTTTAGTCAATCAGTGGTGGGTAAAGTCACAAAACATGCACTATCTTAGGAATTAGATAAGAAAATTTTTCTAAGCTAGTATTTTAAAGAGATTTTTAAGTTTTAATATTCAGGGACGTGGTAGCACAGAGGGTAGATCATTTGGCTGATTGCCAGAGGAAACAATTCAAATCCGGATTATTACCAACCAGATTAATTCAAGCTTTATGATTTTCGAGGATCTGGTCATCTTGTGAAGTCACGGACGGCAAAGGAAAAGTAGCTTTCCTCCCACTCCCCTACTGTGTTGTTTTCTTATACTGGCATAGGTACATGTATACTCAGCTACCACCTACAAACCAACCTTCGTGTTGATTACTATTTGTTTTAGGGTATGTTTAGCACATAACGTTTTTGCTTTCTAACCTAAAATGTTTTCATGATATAAAACTATTATAAATAGAATTCCGTAATTAATGCTGATCTCAGTCTTCCAAGTTATTCAGTACGTATTAGACTAGAATATTCTGAAGACATCAGTGATTTACTGACTTTTACGTGATTTTGTGATCCCTAATATTGAAAATAATATCTTCAAGGTGGATTTGTGCGGTTGGAGGTTATCTGGCTGTCAAGCATTAAAGTTTAAGAAATTGTAAATAGATTTAACGCGAAATTCCATTTCGTATTCAAAGTAAGTTATAAGCTAAATATAAGCTATACAGGCCGAGAAAATATTTTTTAGACAAGGCTATTTGTAAATTTAAGACTCTGGAATTGACTTTTATATCTCAGTTTTAACGCATGTCAACAACTTTGGTAGTTATCGTGACTTCGCAGAGGGGAGAAGAAAAGAGAAGGGGAAGTAAAACGGAAGGAAAAAAGAGCAGGAGAAGAAAATTTTAACACCAGTATCAGTATCGGTCGAAGATTCTTGGCATTAACCTTAAAAACAGACGTAAACCTAAAGATCACGGATATTAGCCTACCATTGAGGAATGATTCACAGCAACGGGCCCTACTTGAACTCCAATGCCAAATGAGATGAAGAGAATAATCTGGATATTGAGAATGAATAGCCGTGGACTGAACGATCAACGACAGGGACTGGTGCGGCAATGGGGCAAAAGTCATCATTCTCAAAAAAAAAAGTTTCATTACAAATGGAGATAGACATCAGCTTTGTTGCGGTTGTAAATCAACGATGCGTTAGAACCGCCTTCTTCCTGAACATTCCCTGTCATTAGTTAGCGTAGGATGCACATCGCAAAAACCGCAGAATAATCAGGTGATGGTAAACCTCAGAGCCTATGGAGTGTGTTGGCAACCATTCTCTTACAAGTATATGTGAATCGAAGGGACGATAAGAGAGAAAGTGAGACTGAGACTTTCAGCAAAGCTCAAGACACGAGTTTAGTTATGATACAGAGGGAATTATTATGGTCCCACAGTATAAAAGCAGATTAGACCACAAAGATAAAATAAGGGAGATATCAGTAAACTCCAATATTGAATAAATAATCGTCCATTCCTCGGTCTATCAGGAATCAAAATTCGAACAAAATCGAAGTCATTCAATGTTGTTCCAAGGGGAATCAAATTAAATTTTGCGTGGACATCTATTGCATCCGTAGGAACATGTGCTTTTGTATTTTAGTTGCTTGTGTATGCATGTGTGAGTTCAAATGCGTTTTGCATACATATACGTCCTTATGGGAGAGCATAAGCATGTTTTGGTTGGTATTGCATGTAGTTGCACTCTATTTTTACGGGTGATGACCTAGCAACCCCCATCATACACCCTTGTGGTGGCTTGCAAAGTATTGTGTAGATGTAGAACAGGTAATTAATCTTGTTAAAATTGGACTTCGTTGGCCGTTTAATTTCCATCCTGAAATCTTTTTAGGGAATCATCTGATATCGTTAAAAATCGTTAATTTTCAAACTCACAGCAAAAGTTATTTCCTCATATTTGCCATCCTTAATTATTCATCATAAAGATTTATCAATTCAGAGATATTTTGATGGCGACTTTCCCTCAGTCGGGAGCGCTAACGAGTCCTGCATTTGCCTCGCTTCATAATGCAAAACGTTAATGATCCAATTTAAATTGTCTCCAACCGAATTCCCTCTACGTTTTTAGAGACCAATTCTCTGAATCTTAAGCGTTGATTTATAATCGAGGTTCAACTTTAGTGATGCATATATGGACCCATTGTCAGTTACGGTCAAAATATATCTTTCTTGAGTTCAACAACTCTGGGTTCCATGAGTGCGCATGGATAAATTATTGAAACCACAGAGAATGCGTGTAATTAGTCTCTTTGAGCTATGGACAAGATGAAACGTATGCTTAATAATAAAGTAAGTTAGGAGGTCTACTGAAGAGATGCAAGGGCATTGCCTACAGGTCTGTAATGTACTCGAGGAAAGCTCATATTATTGGATGACAGAAAAAAGGTAAAATATAATTTCTTAAAGTCCTACACAGTTCTCATCAGTTCTTTACATCCATCCTTGACCCTAGCAATAAATCGAATACATCTGGTGACAGATAAAAAGTGACTTAAGTGACTCGATCGTTTTTCATAATGTTAACCCGTATATGACGCATCCATTTCATTCCTTGGTACAGTCACCAGAGAACCTTTGGGTTCTAAATGTATACGCGGCTTCCATCACACTAAAAAAATATCTTAACAGTCCATTCCCTCGGTGCCAACGCCCACTTCCTGGAGTGGTCTTTTTTCTCACCTGCAGCGTATCAAGTGCAATCGGAATCCATCCTTCCGTTTTCCCTCCCACCAGTCCCGTATATCTTTTCCTCCTTTCTGCCCAACAGCTCTTCCGTCACATCTTCCATCTTCTCGTGCGTTACGTCAACTTTCTCCCGTCATTCCACCTTCTCCCACGCCAAACTTCCCTCCACTCATCCCCTTGACTTGCCCGAATCGCCTCCGTTCATCCGTCCACGGTGCCGTATCTGGGATGATTCATTCTTTCCGCCCATCTGTCCAATTCACATTCGAAACTATTCGTTATTTGTCTAGACCTGGCTCGTGGACAGGGTCGCTTGAGGGCGCTCTTTGGGTGGGCATAAATCGGTGCTTTCTGTGTGCAAGTCTTTGAACTCTGGACGCGAGTAAAGAGGTTTAATCGTCATCGAAAGAAACTGAGACTCTGCTTTACATGGGAAAACTACTTTCTCACGGCCATCATTTAGCGTGTGACATTTCACCGTCATTATTCATGATGCTAGTTCAAATGGAATGCAAACCCCATTATGTTACTCTGAATTAATTGCAAAATGCACTTCGAAATCAATTTAATGGTAATTTTTGTGTACTCTCTGTAAAAACTTGGCAAAAACACCTTTGTAAAAGCTGATACCATTCCTATGTACGGGAAGGCCTTTAATTTAAGACCTTGTCTTAAAGACAAATTCAGGCGTTTTCAGTTGATAATTTTCTTAATAAATTATTGACTAATTTTGTAGTCGAGCCTAAAGATTTGAATTATGTGCATGGCGTCTTGGTCTCATTTATGATTGGTAGCCATCAGAATCATACAAACACCTACAGATGAATGTAGTTTCGGGAAGTCTTCTAAGAAAAATTTTATTACGGTAATTATAAGGTCATGGTAAAATTAGGTACACGAATTCGTCTTTTTTTGTTTCATGCTCAAAAATTTTTATTAAATACAGAATCCTTAAGAATTACATTAAAGACTCCAGGGGATAACATGAAGTAAAGTGCATTACGACATAATGAAAATATTTTGTAGAAGGTATACCTTTTTTAACCCTTAATTATTAGTTTGGAATTTATTTGAATTTAGATGCCTTTGTATCCTGCCAGATCTAATATTTTATCAATCATTAACTTCCATGCCTAAAAACGGTCCTAAAATCGAATCGCACGAAACAGGCTGCAGTGTAATTTTTAGGTGATAATAAAGACATCAGGATGAAAACAAGATTTAAAAATGAACAAAGACAATGTCTTGCTACTTAAGACAACCTCCTAATTGAGCTTCTCTATGAATATTTTGATCGATGATCCCGGGATTTCTGCATGATTTTACCATTTTCAGGGAATACCTTAATTTATTGCAATGACTTCCGCGACGTGTGAATAGCAAGGGCTGCATTATCGGAGATAATTTAGCCTTCTAAAACCTTTAGAGTCTAGGGTTACACCAATAAGAATGCCGAATAAAATGTATTCTTTATCCTAAAACTTATTGAACGAGAATGTTTATCACAAGTGGGAAACAAAATATACCAACGCAAGTAATGGTCACTAATGGAATTGATTTGTTGATCACACGAGAAATTCCACAGCTATTTACTATCTCACGACTTCTACCGTTCACTCGGAAGCTGCGAAATTTGTACTTTCCGCAATCACACCGATACTTCTGTGAGACCAGCGCACGAACATCCGGTTTTGCCTGAAACTGGTAGCTATGGCCAAACTCCCGTCGGTGGAACTCCACACCTCACGTTTGAGGGCCCCACGTGTCCCCTGGCGACACGTGGACCCGAGAGATCCATCCCTCTCTTCCCTTTCGGGGTGAAGAGGGGGAGGGGAGGGGGCGAGGAGGGGGGGGGATCGTGGGTGGAAGGCCGAGGTCGACGGAAGGAATCCGGTCTTCCTGAGATGAACAGCCCGACGCGACGCGGTGTTCTCCTTTTTTCACCTTTATTATTTCGAGCCCGCTCCGGAGGAGGACCCACGCGGGCCGGTGCGTGATGACTGAGAGGTCTACAGGGTTTCTTCCCCAAGAACGTAAATAAAATAAAAAGGAGACGTCTCATATTAACGCCGGTGAAGTTTTGGGAGTAGCGACGCGAGGAAAGAAATTAAGAGTTTGAGAGTGCGTGGAGGGTGCAGAGGTGGGATGAGTATCCGTGTGGACCTCATGCGCCTTGTTGCCATTTAAATCCATACCAACAATGCGAGATGGTAATATCGGAAAGAAGTATTATTAATTGAAATAATTGAAGTCAAAATGGTTAATCCGACCAAATCTTATGAGGTTGTTCAAATTTGATCAGGAGACGATTTATCAAAGAGAAAATTTCTCAAATCTCTCTGCGAGTCCGTCTAAAAGCAGTCTAGATACATCAAACTTTCTTCAGAGCTTAGACTTACTATATGCTTGGTGTCATAAAATATTTAGATTGCTTTGGTAGTAAAATTTGCATCAACCGTTTCACGGGGAACTCAAATGAAAGAATATGCGGATCTCAACCTTGAAGAAACAAGGTTTCATTACGCACGTATGCCTTTCCTTAGGTCAGGTCACGTTTGGAACAGGCGACAAGTTCTTGGAATCCATGGTAGGAATTGTTAATAAGGAGATGGGAAAGCTTGATATTTTAAAAATTGCTACGAGAAAGGAGCAAAATAACCATTAGGGGTGTACTGGAGCAATTAGAGTGAGAGCTACTAGAGTGACAAAGAGATAAATCAAAGAGTAATAGTTTTAGGGAGACGCAGAACATCCGAATTACTATAATTTGTGACACTAAGGACATTATTACGGCCTCAAATTTATTAGACATATTATATCACCAGGATAAAATAAGAGAGTTAAACACCATCATGTACACTTTCAGGTACTCATTCACTCCTCTAGAGGGTCACTATTCTTACAAAATCAAACCTAAGGACCCTTCCACTTTTTTATTCAAAAAGAAAAAATTAAATAATTTTCGAACATGCAACTTACTATGCATTGTAGGTGCATCTACCTAATACCCCAAAAGCCGCCGCAAGGGCATGTGGCGGGGGGTGTTATCTCACCAGCCGTAAAAGAAAAAAACCAGATGCAAAATCCACATCCAAACAAACCTACACCCACAGTGATGTACACATATGGGGGATCGAACTGGCTTCCCACCCAGAGGTACCCCCTTAAAATATATATTTTTTTAATTAATATACTGTTTAAGGTAGGTTTTTGGATGGACATAACTACCATATAACTATCTCCTAACAAAAACACAATACAGCATCCTACTCTAAAACAAGTTCTTCTTCATCTCTGTGTGCTTCTTTCCGCCCTTCATCCCGTCCAACATCTCTATCCTATTCCTGCCCCTTCATCTTTTGCCTAACATTCTCCCCTCTATTACAGTCTTCGGCATTCCAATGCCGATCAATGTGTTTTCATTCATTCTTTCTGCCTTCTAATGATTTCTCTCGGCAATCCCATCTCCTCTCCCACCATACCCAGTACTTCTTCGTTGTTTTCCTTTCGGTCCATATCACCTTCTCCAACCTTGTCCACACCCACATTCCTAAGACCTCCAATCTACGTCTATCCTCCTGCTTCAGTGACCACGTTTCCGCACCATACATAGCTACGCTCCATATCAGAGTTTTTACGAGTCTTGTCATAACATCCCTACTCAACGTCCCCGTCATCAACTCCCTCCTCCTTGAGAAAGCCTCCTTGCCTAACGCAATTCTTCTCCTTACGTCCCTACCACTTTGACCGTATCGGTCCAAAACACTTCCGAGATATGTAAATTATCCTACTTAGAGAAATCCTATGGAGGCAGGAAAAATGGATGAAAGGCGTATTGAGCGGTAGTGGAATGTTGAAGAGGGTAATAGAGGGGAGAATGTTGGGCAAGCGAGGTAAGGGTAGGAACAGGATAGGGATGTTGGACGGGATGAAGGGAGGAAAGAAGTACACCGAGATGAAGAGGGACATGATATAGATTAGTTTGCAAGGTGGGGAGTCACAAAATGTTTATTTGATAGTTGTGTCCATCCAAAAACCTACCTTAACCGGTAGATTACTTAATAATAAATAATATATAGCAATGGTATCACGAGTACCTCTCACCTTCCTAAATCCAAACTGATCATCCCCTAAGTAACCATTTGCCCTACTCTCTCTCCTTTTGTTGATGATCCTAAGAACAACTTAAGCAGCGTGGAATATCAAAGTTCTTTTTCAGTAGTCCTCACATGATTTAGCCTTCATCTTTTTCGGAATAGGAACTAACACTGATCTCACAAAGTCTTCCGACGAGATTCCTTCCTCATAGATACTACGAATTAGTCCATATAGAGTCTTCCTCCCACATTTTCCTAAACATTTCAGTGGTTCCGCAGGAATGTCGTCCACCCCACGGCCTTATTTTATTTCATCTCCCTGAATGCTCTTTCTATCTCATAGTCGAGTATGCCTGGACCTAAGCTATCTTCCTGTACGTCATGTTCCTTTTCTATGTCTAACCTTGTTGGCCTAAGTACTTTACCATACAGTTCTTCTATATATTTTTTCCAACTCTCTAGGATCTTTTCTATTTCAACTGTTATCTTACTCCACTCATCTCTAACTGTTAGCACAGATCATCCCTTCTTACTTCCTGATAGTGATTTTACCTTGCTGTATAGCGCACCAATTTCACCCTTCCTCTGTAAACTATCCATATTCTCTCATTGCGTTTTGCACCATGCGTCTTTTGCTTTATTTGTGGCCCGTCTCAATTTATTGTTTAACTCTTTGTACTTCATTTTGCCTAACTCTGTGTTTACATTCTTCCATTTTCTTCTATCATCCATCATTACATCTACACCTACAAAAATACCCTGCGAGCCACCAAAAAAGGTGTGTGTCAGGGGGTGTAGTACCAGGAGGAACGTGTAAGGGATGAGGGGGTTGGGGTTTTTAAATAGGTGGGGGAAGGTGGGGGGGACTTGTAAGAAAAAAATATATTTTTATATACATATATCTACGCGTATCATTATTATCACCTCATCCGTAATTCATGGTTTCCTTATCTATATCTTAATTCTCTATATTGTCCATTATTATAATCTTAGCAATTTTAATTGAGGTGGTTTCCCGTTGCCTTCATCAATAGTGTTTTAACGTAAAACCATCACTCAATGGCCGCCCCACTGGGGTCAGACGCCGTTGCAGTCGCCTCACTGTGGAGCAGACGCTGCGTGGATACTATATATATATATATATATATATATATATATTATTTATTATTAGGTAATCTACCGGTTAAGGTAGGTTTTTGGATGGACACAACTATCAAATAAACATTTTGTGACTCCCCACCTAGCAAACTAATCTATATCAGGTCCCTCTTCATCTCGGTGTACTTCTTTCCTCCCTTCATCCCGTCCAACATCCCTATCCTGTTCCTACCCTTACCTCGCTTGCCCAACATTCTCCCCTCTATTACCCTCTTCAACATTCCACTACCGCTCAATACGCCTTTCATCCATTTTTCCTGCCTCCATAGGATTTCTCTCAACAAACCCCACTCCTCCCCCACCATTTCTAGTACTTCCTCATTTGTTTTCCTTTCGGTCCATTTCACCTTCTCCTTACGTCCCTACCACTTTGACCGAATTGGTCCAAAACACTTCCGAGATATGTAAACTGTTCTACCTGCTCTATTTTTTCCCCGCCTATTGTAATATTTAGCTTAGCCTTTTTCTTTCTGGAAAATCGCATAACCTTTGTTTTATTAATATTGATTCTCATCCCATATTTATCGCACTGAACCTCCAATTCACTCAACAAAGCTTGCAACCCCTTGGCTGACTGAGCAACTAATGCTTGGTCATCAGCAAACCTAACCGATTTTACGAATTCCCCTCCGACTGTCATTCCTACCTCCAGTTCTTCCCATGCCTCTTTAATCATTTCCTCCACATATACGTTGAACAACACCGGTGACAATGGGCAACCCTGCCTTACACCTCTTCCTAACACTACCCATCCGGACTCTCCGTTCCCCACTCGCACCTGAGCAGTCTGAGACATGTACAGGTTGCGGATCAGTCTCCTGTCCCTCCAATCCATTCCTATTTTCTGCAATACACGCATTAATTTTTCCCAATTCACTCTATCAAACGCTTTTTCGAAATCTACAAAACAGGCAAAAACGTCCTGATTGTGTTCTATATTCCTCTCGATTAGTGATCTCATTACTGCAATCACGCGTACCTCTTCCTTTCCTGAACCCAAACTGATCCTCCCCTAAGTAATCATTTGCCTTACTCTCTATCCTTTTGTTGATGATCCTGAGAATAACTTTAGCTGCGTGGGATATCAAACTTATTGTTTTGTAATCCTCACATGACGTAGCCTTTGCCTTTTTTGGAATAGGAACTAACACCGATCTCAAAAAATCTTCCGGCCAGATTCCTTCCTCATAGATACTACGAATCAGTCCATATATGGCCTTCTTCCCACCTTTTCCTAACCATTTCAACATTTCTACAGGAATGTTGTCCACCCCCACAGCCTTATTTGCTTTCATCTCCTTTAATGCCCTTTCTATTTCATCGTCGAGTATGCCTGGACCTTAACTATCTTCTTCTACGTCATGTTCCTTTTCTATGTCTAATATATATATATATATATATATATATATATATATATATATATATATATGTAAGTATATGCGAGTGAAACAACTCAGTACAGTTACTAGTTGTTCAAGTAGTACTCGTATATACATACATTTATATAGTTGGTCGCGGTAGTCCAGGGGTGGAGCGTTGGATTACTGCCCGTAGATTCCCATGCAAGTCTCTTTCAGCTCTACCCAAGCTTTGTGATTTGTCGAGCACCAAATCTTCCTAGAAAACCATAGCCTGCACAGGGAAAGAGACCGCCCCCCCTACCTTGAAGTGTGAATTTCACACACCGCATAGGGTTTAGTACTGGGTGAACTCCACCATCACCTACCAATCCGACCTTCGGGTTGGTTACTTTTTTATATACATTTAATGCTTGAATTACTTTAGCGGCTGAATGTTTCAATGACTTCCCCATTAACTGTCTCTCCTCAATAATTGCTTTCATTGGAAATTTTTCTGTATATATCATACAGCAATTTCATATTGCAAAAAATTCCTGACTTGGCATCAGTAAATAGTACCTCTTGCTCAACTTTGATGAAAAATCGAATTTCACTTTCTTTGGTGCTGATTTGCGCCCCTTGACGAAGCCTCAGTATGGCGATATCTTTTAATATCCTTGTGATGATGTTAAAAATTTTTCTAAGTTTGGCGTGTTGATAAAACAACGGCTAAGAATAAATATAAATTAGTGTATGGCAATAGCATAAAGGATCTATTTCCGACACTAATGTCCCTCCTATTGTCCTAGGCACAAAGGGACTAATTAAACATGCAAAGCCACTCAACACATCATTTTTAGATGCGTGAAAAATCTTCTGACTGGCACCCGGGTTTTAGCATGGTGAAGATGATAATGTAGCATCCAAACGTGGATAGAAAAACGAAGGAAGCCTTGAAAAAATAGATATCGTTTTTAAAGGGAGACCAAAGAGAATGGGAAGGAAGACTGAGGAAGAAGCCCAAGGATGCTTAGAGGAAATATGACGTGAAGCTGAGATTGAGATGAAAGGACTTTGGTGGAAGAACAAGGAGCCCGTTTATGCCTCGCTTCTCTTTCTGTCCAGTGACTTTTGGCTGTCCCTTTGAAAGTGTGCTTTACTTTGCCCCCTCCATCTAAGACAAACGCGATACAAAAAGCGATCACCACTCCCGCAGTCCTTTTCAAGCTCATCAAAGCAGTAAGCCCGTCTGCTCTCAGGATGGCTTAGAGCGATAGCTTTGTCTGTAACCCATATAACCTCTAAATCCCAACGGATGAATGATCTTGCTGAGAAAGCTCAGTGATCTTTTGGATTACCTGGCAATGTGGAGTTACAATGCTTTTAGGCAGTTAGTTTTTCATATCACATACTAAAATACTTATACGAGCAAATTCGACTCAAGCATATGTAAACCCTTACTACAACGACTGGAATAGATGGTGCAATCCCACAATTTCCAATTTATTAACACACGCGGCAGTAACCTGATGATGCTGCGCGGAAATGAAACCAATTGCAGTGTGTTTTATTTAGCATTCCTTGCAATGTGGAGAAATTCCACAAACTTAAACCTGGAACGGTGTCCTTAAATTAAACCCATGAATACATAAAGGTATTTCCTTATTTACAGAGTGAGTTATTTTGCGTTGAAAATCAATGAATTATTTGATAATAAAGTATTAAGATTTGGAAAAATGGTAAAAAGTTGTGAGTATACGAGACGGAAAAAATTTTTAGAGACTTTATCTCATTAACTAATTATAAAATAAGCAGTATTATATTAGGTTAAGGCAAGTTTGGACCTTGGCACTACACACTACTATGCGCCTAAACCCTACCTAACATGACAGAAATAATTCTTTAACTCCAATTTACATGCTACAATAACTCTTTCTTTAGTTAAGCGTACTTTTAATTTAATCCAAAACGCCTAAAGATCAATTGCAGTTATAAAAATATGTATCAAGAAGTTAAATACTAATAATTGGAAGGTTTTACACGGTTAAAATAAGCAGACAAAACTTCAAAACTGCCACGGGGACTTGTAAATTTATTTGTAAATGTAGGTGCCACCACACGTGTTTGCATTCTTTCGCGGAGTACAGTGTAGCTTTAGATGTAAAACAGTAATATAAAATTAGGACTGATTATTGCCATATTACTGGCATATTTAGTTTTAGATTACTGAACACCGATAGGGCTATATTTGTCAGCAAAGAGTATTGCCACATCTTACAATTAGAACTAGATTAGGGAAGAATCCCCCTTTATTCTTATGTTTACAAATGTAATTGACCTTTTATCAAGTATTATTAATACCGTTTCCTTCGATAACGGAAATATTTTTCTGTTCATTTATAAACTCGCCCTATAACTATTTGTCTTTTTTGCGTCCCTCCAAGTTTAACACAAATTTAAATATTCTACGCTCGAAACACAATAGATGACGACGTAAGTTGAGAGGTAACATTGTGATAATTTAAATTACTATTAGTTACCATTTTTATACACTGAAATTCTCGAATCAACTCTCAGCTCACAAAACTCATTTTTCATAGCTTCTCATGCTCTCTATGTTTTGTTGTTAATATTTTTTTGTTTTGGTATTTCAAGATAATATCTCGGGATAGTGAATTTTGTTGGGCAAGAAAAATTATTCTAATGGTCAGACATTACATATGTTTCCAGAATCAGTGAAAAATGAGTAAGCCTTTCAAGTATGGCTAATAATTGTAGAAACGATAAGTAATAATATTAATTCCATCTTTTTAAGCCAATATAATTATCCGTAAGTGATATGCACACTTGCATTCAGTTTTTGCTGCAAAATTATCCCCAGTTACTTATATTAAAATCTTTATTATGAATAAGGCGTAATCGTCATGATAGCCCGCTATTAATCAACTCGTGGCTTCCTCCTTACTCGCTCCATTTCACTCTAGGGCAATTCCCATAACCATTCCCACTGCCCGGCTGATAACTCCTCAATTAAGACGGCGGACTGGGAAATATATTTTTGTACAGGTGCTCTTGTCCCATCCCATTTTTTCACTCCGGGAACTCGTCCTATTAAAAAGAAGAGGGTATCCTCAAAGCGTAACCCCATCCCCTCCTTCCAAAATTCCTTTTCTCCTACTTATGCGTCGGCGTTCTGTGGTCTGCCGGTTCTTACAACTTGCCTATGAAGAGGCCACCATAAAAAAAACCTTTGAAATTTGAGAAGTGGACACCAAAGTCTCAATCAAATTTTGAACAGTATTTTCTTTCAATTCTCAAACCGGAATGGCTTAAGGCTAAAACTCCTAGTGAGTCCGAATTTGAGACCGATAGATTGCTGCTAATTCCTTCCCTCTTAGCGCTCGACGAATGGCATTGTCCCAAAGTTCGTAATTTTATCATAACTAAGTAAGTTTACTGATTTGGATCACGTATGCGTACAGAGTTTGCGACTTTTGAGATAGGCATAGGTGGGTATAGGCAAATAAGTCAAGACACGAATGATGTAGAGGAGGAAAAATGAGCGAGGAGCAAAGCCAAGGCTTGGTAGGTACATGTAGGTAGACAAGGTGATTGATAGACGGGGGAATACATGTATACGTCTTCCATGAAGCGGTCTTCACTGGGCACTCGGATGGAGCCACAACTTCTATTGAAAAATGTGCCCTTTTCGTGGAATTGAACCGGGTCTTGTTTAGGTAAAATCTATATTATCAAGATCATCCGACTCCCAAAAAATTGCTTTTACCAAGATGATAAGATACCGTGATAGACACGAAAAATCAGTAGATACACCGAGATGAATTTCTGTTTAATGTAAATTTTTACACCAGATATTATTCAAGTAGTAAAATTATAAAAAAATACAACCTATTATCACGGTTTCGTAGTTTATTAACCCTAGGACTAGTTTTTGTCAGTCCCGCTAGCTGATATGGCATGCCATTCTCTTCATTCCATTAGAGACTACTCCCTGCAAATCATTGTTCTATCTCATAATTGATTCTCCATAATTTTTCTCTCTATCAGTTATATCCAACAATGTACACAATTAATTATTTCTGCTCAGTATTTGACCATTTTCTCTCTTCTCACCAGTCTGCCTCATTAGTCCCCTCTTTACAAACTCTGCTAAGGATTTCTTCATTCGCCACTTTGTGTAGCTGTCACCATTCTTCTGAAGTATCATCGTTCCATCGCTTACAATCTTCTTCTCTATTCTGCTGTCACCGTCGACGTCTCACAGTGTGGTAAAAGTAACGTCACATACAGGCTTTTTGAAGTGTGTATATTGTCAGGAAAATGTTACTTGCCTTTTTAAATGTTTGTTAAAAAAGTTTTTTGTGATGCTCAGTTCTCCATTTTCCTCTGGCTGCTGCTTATATTTTTTTTAAATTCTCCGGAATTTTAAGAATATCCTTTCCTAGTTTCATTTGAAATCTCCAGCTTTGGGTGTCTCCATTTCAATTGCTATTTAATCCCACGCCTTAGTATCCTAAATAATTTCTGGGTTCCGCAAAATGTCGTTTATGGCTTGGCTCTATCCGATTTATTAATTGAAGGACAAGGCTGGCAATAACCTCTGCTTTATTCCTTTATTGAACTCCTCTACATTTACCATAAAGCCTTCGCCAGATCTAAGAAGTCAATGAATATTGTTTGGTTTTGTTTTTTACTCTAAAAAAAGTCTAAAAGCAAGAATCCAATCACCTGTCTCTCTGCTTTTTCGAAATCTGAGCTAATATTCATTTCCTTTTCATCCATGGACTGGTTATCCTTATCGTGATTTTACATTTGTGTGTCGTTGAGTAATTCGACGTCTTTCGCACGTTCGTGCCTTTTACTTTCCGGCCTTTTGAGAATACTCACTTTATTCTTAAAGACCATCGGTATTTCTGCTTTTGTGAAGAGATCATAGATTAATTCTTGCATTGTTCATGCTTATTTTCTCGAATTTCAATCGATTCCGCTAGTATTTCTGATTTTTTATTGTAGTAAATCGATTTCTGTTTGGCCGTAAGTTCTTAACTGTCGCATGAAATACGTATTATGCTCCGTCTCTTGTTGATAATTGTGGTGTTTTCTCATTTAATTTTCTTACATTCATATTCTTACCGCTATGAGAGTTGCTCAATCTTCATCTAAATGCTCGAAGTTCACGGGGTTAAAAGCTTTCCAGCATTTACATACCAGCGCATGTTTCCTTTAAAGTAAATGTCCTTAGATTCTCCGCAATCTTTGAATTACTCCCTTCATCAATTTGCCGTATGCATGGTATAAAATACGAAATTCATCATTGTTTTATTTCCTACAATTTACCATAGTACTTAATATGATACATTCACCACTGATTGGGCTTACTCAACGTTTTCTTTAAAAAAAGTTAAGATGCATTTCTTTACACAAGTTGTTTACCTATTTTTCTTTAATATATTTATTTCACCTTTTGGCCCGTTTGATTTCTTTTTTTCTGTGTTTGTTCCCAGTTTTCTCGCCGCAATATTGATGAAGACATTTTTTTCGACGACACTTCCACTTCGTAGATTGGCCTGGGACACACCGGTTTCGCCGCCTACATGTCGTCAACCCATTCCATAAAAATCAACGAAGGCTCTTTTCACTTTCTCGTGACATCATTGCCCGTTTCTCAGTTCTTGAATTGTTTATTTCAGTTCCATGTCAGCCAGAGCTGTATCTTTGCCCATGACCATTTTTCCACGGGTTTCCTGCAACCTTTACCTTCCTTTACACCCCTCTGTTGCTACATCCCGTCACCATTCCATCTTTCTTAGATCGACCATTCTTTTCGATGTTCTTCCAGTCCCTTTTCTGGAATCACGTAGAATACTCTTCTCGACTGTAAATACTTAAATATTTCTACATACCTTTTATTTATTACTAGTTATTTCTGTGAATGTATTCATTACATAATGACTTCCCCTTTATTTAATTTCATTGGTATCCATGGTGGTCACTGTCAATAGCTTGTGTGGTATTTGCTTATTTAAGTTCCAAAGATCATCTCTTTTGCTAAACGTAAAGTGGCCACTTTGGCAATCGTTTTACATTCGTCAAATAAACTATTTATTTTGTTGACTCCGTGTTTGAAATTCTCCTCCCTATTAAGGTTACATAATGGTATAAGCAGTAACAGTTCGTAGTGTGGTACGGCTAAGGTTGTCTAGAGATTCCGCATATGTTAATATCTCTTTTAAGGTAAATAATCTTTTCATGCAAATTTAAACGTTTGCAATGTTTACCCGTGGAAATTTTATTCACCTTAATATGTTTTTTATACGTTCTGATCATTGTTGATATGAAATAAGTTTTATAAATGAATAATCTATCATCATACCTTCTAAACGAAAGTTGGCGACCTAGTTGGCAGAGTGATAGGCTATGTCCATAAAATGTCATGTTCGAGTCCTTATGATGTTACTAAACATTCAAAGCTGAAATTACTGGCAGAACCTATGAAAGGATTCCCTCAATGTTCAATCCATTAGGGCCACTTATACGCCTTAGAACTTTAGAGTAATATGAGATGTACCTTTACCTATCAATCCAGCTTCGGGTTGATAACTTTGATTTGTTTTAAAGTCTTTCTCATTAATTGGTATTCCGAAGGTTGTCTGATATTTAAAGCGCGTTTCTTTAGAAAATAAATCAGAATATAAACTCCAAAAGGACGGGTTAATCTCTCTGTTCGGCTCATCTCTCGTAAAATCGAACTTTTCAGACTTTCCTTCTCCATTCCCTCTATTTAAGCGACTGCCTAGTAAAGGCGAGCCCGGGAGGCGGCCAACTTCGTTAATTGGTAGCTACAGGCTTCCCGGACAGACTCAGTTCACACCCATGATTATTTGGACACCTTTGCCCTCTTCCGCTTTCCTCCTTGTTCTCGATTTAAAGTTGTTTCCTTCGCGCCCCCTCCATCCGCCGACGATCGCTTCCGCTTGTCGTCCGACCAGTTTATAGTTTTTGGCTTGGAAGATGGTTCTTTTTATTTGTGGCGATGGCAAATTTATTTGGGAGGCTGCTCTCCTAGGAAGTTGCGCAAGAAAGTGATTCCGGGCAGAGCGAGTTTCTGAGAGGAAGTTGATGGAATGAGATGGATTTCGGGGGTGGAGAAATAAAATACTACCGGAAGATGCCGGAGTTTAAAATGATGCCGGTATCCGTTCTTTGATTAAGATAGTGAAGGAAAAATGGTGGCTAGACATCTAAAATTGGCATGTTTTCTGCTTCATTTCTTGTGAAAATACTCGAAACGTGCCTTATTTACTCTCAGAGAGTCGAAAAAGGCTAGATCTTTCTTACGCTTGGATTTGATTGGCACAGCAATAGTAAGAACGTTAGTAAGTAATGAAGATCAGTTAAAAGGAGTGAATTTTGTAACTACTATATGAAGATGATTTATTTTTACAGATATCGAATATTTAAATCCTATCAATACTTAAAATTTTTTATCGTTTATCTTTTTTTAATATAAGTGTAATTAATCGAATACAAGGATGCGCCTATTTCATGAAGCTTAAATATATGTAGAAACTATAAGTGGTAGAAATATTAAAAAATCACCTTTCATACTGTGTACCATTGTAACATCTACAACCACTTAAATGCAGTTGGAGAGATGAGAATACTCTTTATCAATTTTTGCTAATTGCGGCATTATGGTTTGCTAATTGAATTGTGGCCAAACCATAGAAATTTGGATTTAATCTTCAGCATCCCTAGTTTGAATCAGAGCCATATTTCTGCTAATATATGTCGTTATAAATGGCATTTGTTCATATTAACTTGAAAGCATAGTTCCAGGTTTCCTTATGAAGGATTTTTTATCTATAGTTTAAATCAGGTATTATTAATCCGTCGATCATTTTACTGGAGCCTTCCAAACAGTTTTGTTCGCATCTTCTTCTTTCGATTTTTTCCGACTACGAGCCACGTTTGTTCAACTGTTTTCTTTTCTGTGTCATTCATTTTCCTCTTCCAACACTCTTTTATTTCCTTACTGTGTTCTCTTTCGTATTTTGTGTCTATTTCTTTCCTGCCCTGGTTTTGTCCTCTCCCAAAGGTACATAAACCTACTACTATGCGAATTTGAAAGCCTACTTTTTCTGTGCATGTTTTGATATGACTTCTTTGTTCCCTTGCCATAATTCGTGAGCCATCAATGACAATGATAAGATAACAATGAAATCTACAAATTCCAAAACTTCCATCATCAAGTCCCTGTTCTTGTGTCCTATTTGTATCCCAATCTTAAAAGACTTACTGCTCAAATTTTAATGTTTCCACATTATTGGATAGTCACGATTTTTTTCTATAAGTTTGTAAAAGCCAAATTTTATAGAGATTCTAAGTATATTGTCTTTGTAAAATGTTAAAGTAATATGCTAACGTGCCACCTCCATGACATGAAGGAGAAATGGCTAATGGACAAGAATTTTGCACAACATAATTGTTTTTTAGAATCCGTTTTTTGAAAACAGAAACCCTAGATTAATGAATTTATATCAATATTCTAACAATCAATCTCACCTTACCTGAAATATCGTTGGTAAGTGGTGGTGTTGTAAAACAGCACGGACAACTATGAATTATAGCTTCATCATTTATATTTCATTTATTTTCAATGCAAAGTGTATTTAACCCCGATTTTGGATTTGCAAAAAATGAAAATTTATATTTTATAAGTCTAAAGTAATTTAGCCATGAATGAGTTCGTAAGAGCCCGTGGAGTATTTTACTGAACATAAAAGCTCTTATTAAAAACGTATCCGAATTTTTAGTACATTCTTTACACAACAATAATAGTCGTATTTTTCAATGATCCAGCAAACAATACATAAATAAATTTCAAACAAAAATGTTCATCTTGCTCCACATGCTTTTTTTAAACTCCTGATTAAAAAGAGAAGGCTACGCACTGCCGAGGGTGTACATACTGCTAAATTCGAAAGATTGCGATGGATTGCGGAATAATATCAATTGCAATTTTTGTGATGCCGTGCCGCTAAGCAATGGCCGTGAAATATTCCATATCAACTTTAATGTCAACGAAACGATCAAGATATTGAGGAAATATAGTGGGGGTGTTTTGAGCGTGTTTTTACCACTTCTTTGTGAAATTACTCAGCGCTAGTTCTCACAAATGAGCTATGTAGGTTTCAAATCGGCATACCCTTAAAATACAAGATTGCGTAACCTTATGTCATGCGTCATACGAAATTCTAAGTAGAAACTTAACAGAGCAATGCAAATGCATCAAGATATTTGTGATATATGTACAGCCTTAAGTGGAGATATATGAAGGAGTCCAGTTGGAAGATCGACAGTTGCATACATGTACTATTATGCCCACTTTCGTACGTGTTCACCATCGATCACCGTTAGTTTCTATATTTGAATACAGTACAGTTCGTCCAGGATAAGCTGGACGACATCCAGTAACCTACTGCGCAAGTGGTCTAGTCCATCTCAGATAATGGGTAAGGTAATTCTTACTCGAATGCGGAGATATTCGCGAATATCAGTTCGGAGAGGAAAGAATAAAGGGAAGGAGAGGACGGTTGCCTTTTCCTCAACCGAATAGACAAGTTCGTTTACGTCTGTGTGCCAATAAAATTCACTCATATTGATGGGAAGCATTCTAGCCTTAGATCTAACCAACGATCAGTCCCTACATATGACGTCATTGGTACAAGTATCTAAGAAACTTACCCCTTCTCTTACATTTACGACTTTCCTCTCCCGTGACGCCAGCCAGGTTAACTTTTATGGTCTATGACCGCGGTCCTAGTTTTCACCCAAGTTCGGCCAAATTATTGAAATATAAATAGCATAAAAATTATTGAATTATTTCGTCCACATTTTACCGATCGGACTAATATACATCTCAGCTGTTGCATATTGCATGCTTCCATTAAGAAATAGTAAGTATTCAAATCTTCACTTGTTACATTTTCCAATTCCGAAAATTTTTCGGGAGTTGATTTCAAGATAACCACCACTATGGTTATTTTTATTAAAATTTTGTACGTGTATGTCCGAATCTTGTTTTGGGTCGATTTGTAATATTTAATTTGATAAAATCGATATCGCGAGAAAAACCTCATCAATTGATCTCGTGCTCGAAATCACACTGGGACATTTAATTTCGATCCTTGCTAGGCCCTGTTTTTTTCCGTGGATGGGTTAGAAACCCACGAAATGAAACTTAACACGCGAAACAGATGAAAGAATTTGCGGAGGGTGTTCCCAAGGGAGTGTGGGAAGGAGGGATGAGGCGTGACAGAAAAAGGGATGGGGCAATGCGAAAGAGAGAGGGGAGGCATTTGAAGGGATCAGTCAAGTGTTCGGTACGTGCGGCCAGGTGGCTGGCAGTGGATGATCTGAGGGGCGGAAGTACGGAATCAGGTGTTCTGTGCCCCACGCCCCTGCGTGCGCGACGGAGGTAGTGACTCTGACCAAGGAGGACTTGGCGCGTGGTCGCGGCGACTCCTTCCCGCAGCAGCATTTCTATCTGCCCCCTTGGTCTCCCCCGCCTCCGTCACTCCTTCAACACCCTCATGGAATCCTCCGGATTCCATAGCGGGACGACGTCACGTAAGCCCCAGATGATTTGCGCTCGTGTGAGTGTGGCACTTGTGGCTTAATTTACCTTTTACCGTCAACGTAGAGAAAATCTCCCGAAGTGGTGGAATTTAAAAATATACTAATGGTTAGTCTTTTTGGTTCGATTGCGTGGGAGGTGGTTACGCGGATGATGATGTCCCCGAGAGATGATGAATGGTCTAAGCATAGGAGTTTTTATTTTACTCCTTGGGAGGGATAGATTTCCAGCGGGAAGGGCGAGCGGAAGTTTTTCTTATTAATAAGTGTTCCAAAAGGGGAGGAGGAGTGAGAGAAGTATTTCGAGAGAATTTCTCAAAAATAAACCACCACTCCTAGAAATTATGGTTCCCTTAAATTGTTAATATTAGCCAATTACGTCAGGTGGTGGAGGCCGATAAAAAAAAACTACCCACATGAAAGGATCCGTTGAAAGGAATTAGATGTCCGAAAAGATTTTCAGCTAGGATGTAATTGACATTCATGGTCGTCAAAAGGGTAAGGGATTCTATTTCGGCTTACTAACGACGGGAATAGTTGCTGTACTGGGAATGGAATTTTTAAAGATCGTTTTGCTATTTTAGTTTTTCTTAGGTAAAATGTCTTAATTATGAAGATGATGAAGTCACAGTCTCTCATCTTAATCTTATTGCGGAGTATTTTCTTGGATTGTTTTTATGTCCACGTGATGGCAGCTAGGATGCAAGCAGGTAAGATAAACTGTAATTTAGTTGTTAAATGATGCTACCAAACAATATTTTTAGTTGAAATGAAAAATGACATAATTTCAGATTATTGATACGTCCACTGAGCAAAATTGGTGCACAATTGTTACTAGTAGTGATGGTAATTTTTAGGAGGCAATCGAAAATAAGCTAATATATTTCTGGAAAATTTTAGTAATTTAGCGGTAGGTAGAATTTTTAATGGGTCAGTACATTGGTCTAATATGAACGAAAGATGTTCCTTGGTTAAATGGAAAGAGTACTGAGTTTGTGTGTGTTCTCTATGCAGTAAAATCACTGAAAAATATTCCCCTTTTAAGATTCAAACTTGAGCCCATAAGGTGTGGTAAGCATGGAAAATTAGCTTTCGCACGGGTTCCCATTTTTGAAACCTCATTCATTTATTTTTTATCCATATCCAGTAAGGAAATGAATCACTGGTTAATTCTCATTTGACATGCACTATTAGATGGATTTTTGAGATTTTAAAAAGCACATTTCAATGACTTAATATTGTAATTTTAATTATTTTCATTTGTTCACATTGATTGGTTCTTGGTGTTAGACGGCGCTTTGTTTGTGAATCTCATCCTGTGACCAAGACATTACCATTTGCTCATTAGTAACACTGAATCGCAATGGAAATCCAACTCCTGCTACAAACATTTTGAAGTATTCAATTTTGTCATCTTGAGATGCCAATTTTGGTGACTGCGGGTTATGATTGAAGAAGGAATTGTAATTTGACAACCATGTAAGAGTCTTATTATTTGGTTTAGCTTGACTTCATCTATTTATGAAAATCCAACTATTAATTTGTAAGCTCTTTATCAAAGGAATGCATGAGCAGTAAAATTAATGAAGGCCTCACAGTTAAACTAAATTATATGTCTTATCTTGAAAGATCCGTAGGAGAGATATAATGGAAATGAATGTGTGTGAAAAAATTTTTTAAAGTGACAGAAGCGGAAGAAGTACTCAAGAACAGTAGAGTTTGGAAAAAATGATGAAAGGGAGTGTTACATCAATTAAACTAAAATCAGATTTTTTTTTAAATTTGCGTACCCGGAGAGGAAATGATGTGAAGGTACAACTGTGTGTGAATTTTTTGCGTCTTGTCCTGTAATTGATATCAATATTTTTATCGAAGATTATTATTATTAGGTAATCTACCGTTTAAGGTAGGTTTTTGGATGGACACAACTATCAAATAAACATTTTGTGACTCCCCACCTAGCAAACTAATCTATATCAGGTCCCTCCCTCTTCATCTCGGTGTACTTCTTTCCTCCCTTCATCCCGTCCAACATCCCTATCTTGTTCCTACCCTTACCTTGCTTGCCCAACATTCTCCCCTCTATTACCCTCTTCAACATTCCACTACCGCTCAATACGTCTTTCATCCATTTTTCCTGGCTCCATAGGATTTCTCTCAACAAACCCCTCTCCTCACCCACCATCTTCAGTACTTCCTCATTTTTTTTCCTTTCGGTCCATTTCACCTTCTCCATTCTTCTCCACACCCACATTTCAAAAGCCTCCAATCTACGTCTATCCTCCTCCTTCAGCGACCACGTTTCCGCGCCGTACATAGCTACGCTCCATATCAGAGTTTTTACGAGTCTTGTCTTAACATCCCTACTCAACGCCTCCGTCATCAACTCCCTCCTCCTTGAGAAAGCCTCCTTGCCTAGCGCAATTCTTCTCCTTACGTCCCTACCACTTTGACCGAATTGGTCCAAAACACTTCCGAGATATGTAAACTGTTCTACCTGCTCTATTTTTTCCCCGCCTATTGTAATATTTAGCTTAGCCTTTTTCTTTCTGGAAAATCGCATAACCTTTGTTTTATTAATATTGATTCTCATCCCATATTTATCGCACTGAACCTCCAATTCACTCAACAAAGCTTGCAACCCCTTGGCTGACTGAGCAACTAATGCTTGGTCATCAGCAAACAACCGATTTTACGAATTCCCCTCCGACTTTCATTCCTACCTCCAGTTCTTCCCATGCCTCTTTAATCATCATCAGGTATCGAATATTATCGTTTGCAAATTTTCACAGCAGATGCCAAATGCTGCTGTAAGTTGAAAGGTGCATATGTTGTCATTACAAAACTATTTATGATTGATAGTGTTCCCAAAGTAATTCCGAAACCGTTAATTACTTTCCCTCTTACATTTAGGGGGTATTAAGGGACCAGGTATACATGTAAGCACAGTTTCAAGACATTTATTTCGCGATCATATACACAACTGTAAAAATGATATACTATATAATACAACAACGATCCGAAAACCCCGTTTAAGGAAAAAGTTCCTCTTCGGGGCCGGTGGGAAAAACTATTACACAAAGTTTCAAGAAACCGTAGCAGTAACTTTAACGGAGTCACCCGCTATGTGTGCATTATATTGCAACCATATCCCGGTCAAGGGGAATGATTTTTACTCTCTGAAATGGTTGCAATATATTACACAAAGGTTGCAGTGTTGACGGAATAAGCATACAAACACGTATTAACATCCATTTTTTTGTAAATTGTATTTCCTACTGTTTTGCATTAAACAATAACCCGAATACCACCTCAAGGGCGTACGGTGGGCAGTGTAGAACCCCTACCATATATGCAGAATTATTACTTTTTCGCATGCACTTGAATACACGTTAGCTTATATACAACTCCCGTGCCCTTAAATGCCTATACACATTGTGTAATAACTGTTACGTTTGACTGATCCAACCAATTCGAGTATACTTGTACAAGTTACTTTTATTTTTTGTGCCCTTGGTTCTATTTTTCTATAGTTGCGTATCGTGCGAGGGAATAGGAGCACTTAAATCTCTTTGTGACGGCTTCTCCATCTCTTCTATTCTACCGGTTGTCAAATACGTATACCGATATAATTTGCTGTCAAAATAAATACCTCAGTGTTGCATGTTGATAACATCTTGATGATATTTTCTCCGTCGTTTTAATAACCTGTGTTGATGTGTTTCTAGAGTCTACCTTCCACCCACACTCCACAGTCTTTGTACAGTTTTTCAGTGTTATTTAATGCCATTTACATTATAAAGAGGGTCATTTTTGAGGTGTCATGAACTGAGAGACGAATATCATTCATTGACATTCATTCATACATTAATTTCATTCCAAATTCATTCGCTCTGATATTTCAAGTGTAGCAATGGAATTTAATTTATGAAATAAAATGTAATCTGTGGTTAGCAGCAATACATAAAATGGATGTTCTTGCTACGGATGTAAAGTAAATGAATTCCGGGTCAAAGAAAGAGCAAAAAAGACCACCGACATATGACCACTGGCCGGGACATAACTGCACATTGAGAAATAAAAGAACAGATCCACCCGCTGCCCTCTCCTCTGGCCTCCACATTCTTCCCCATTCAAAAATATTTTTTATGCTCTCGCAACCACCTTCAAAAAGAGGCCCGAGGTCCAAACCGGAAGACGGACTCGAATTATTCCGCGCATTTAAAAAAGAATGCCTCCTTACTTCGGGGGACATTTCCTAAAAAAGGGGCCGGTACAAGAGAGGGTGAAAAAACCGAAGAATAACTCCGACGAGGGGAGGAGCAGGGTTGAGACGGGATGGCGAGGAATAATAATGATCTGAAAAAAGGCGTATGGCTTGCGCGCGTGTTATTTGGCTCACCCGGGGAAGGAAATGGCCTTTACAGGCCGGAAAAAACAGCGCGCCCGGCCCGGGTGTCGGCGTGGTGGATCAAGTTGGGGCTGCATGGGGGGCGCTGAAAGGGGAGTGGATGTGGAAAGCCGACCGTCGATGACCTACGACACTGCGAAGGAGGCTGCGGATGGCACAGGGAGGAGAGTGAGGGATTTTTTCTCTTTTCTTCCCCGGAACCCCGCTCCTTTCCACCCTCCTACTCAGCCCCCCTGCCTCACTTCCCTCGAGTGTCTCGCGTCCAACCAGTTTTCCACCTTCCCGCAGCTTCCTTCTCCTCTTCAATTATCCCTCCTCCATTTTCCCCTCCCCAGGGTCGCTGTACAACGTCTTCCGGGACCTTAGAAGGGACAGAGTGCGAGTGGTAGGAATGGGAGGGTGAGATGAAAAGAATGTTCTAGGTAGGGAAAGGGGAAACTCACCCTAGCACGTGCTCCCGAAGCATCCTGCACCGGAAGAAGAGAGATGAGGTGCTTCTTTCCCTCCCATCTTCCCCACCGCTACCGTCTTTCTTTCTCTCCCCCCCCCCCGCCCCCCAACTCCATGTTTCTTGAAAACCAGCACGATTGCTCCCCCCTGCTCGAATTCCCATTACGCCGCCACCTTAGTGCCGACCGCCCTTTCTTGCTCCTCCTCCTCCTTTCTCCATCCCTCTCGCTCCTTCCTTCCGATTCCCGCAAATGACACCGACGATGTCCGGCTGTCCAATGCGCCTTCTCCTCTCGGTGGAAACCACGTCCCGGTGGGGGTTGCGCATTTCGAACATGGCTCAACTAGACTAACCTACCGGAAAGCAGCCTTAGCGTTGGGTAAACGAGGTTGCACTTATACATTATTAGATGAGGGGTTATGGATATTTATTTTAATTATAAATATTAATTTTAAAAATCTATTTCGCTGAAAATTTGAAGTTCAAAGTTTTAATTAGCTTCTTGGTAAATTTTTGGTATTTCACATGAATCATTAAATGGGATAAACTTTTGAAACATTCCATAAAAAAGTTACTTCAGGCCCCGGGTTTAAAAGAGTAATATCCCTTGATTCAATTAAAGATTAACATTCTATATTGATGTGTACAAAACATGTAAATGCACTTTAAATATACAAGGAACGTAGCTACCGTCGTGAATCAATGTAAACAAAAAAATACGTTTACGGTCCCGGTATTTTTTGTTTACATATAAATGCACGGTTAAAATCCAGTATTTCGCTCAAATACTCGGCATTATAGAGTAACTCTTAACCATATGGGGATTAATATTAAATTATACATGGTTAATTATAATATATTCATCCAAATTAATATTGCAAACAAGCTGTGAGGTTTGACTCGTTGAAGAACATCAAAAGATTTGAAGCCCTGTCAAAGTAACTGTCCTCTTTTCTTTTGAACTATAATATGTTATATATACCACGTAAAGTTCATTTGTAAATGTTTTTCGTAATTGTGATTTAGCCACACCTATTTTCAGCTAAACGTTTAGCCCATGATAATGAAAATGGGAACATTAACCGAGTATTATCTCAAATGAGTACAGGATTCAAGCCAGAAGCACAACTTCCCATTGAATGTTCACCAACTTTACAAATGAATAGATAAACCTTGACGAGAACTTCATTAAACTTTAGTCGTTAGTTGAGAAAAAACAATATGAGGAAACCAATGCCACTCTTCTGCTCCCGTTGTATTTCTTGGATAACATAATGATAGCAAAACTACCCTCTTTCAACTCTTCAAGGTTCGCCATTGTTCATTATTCTGATTTTTTGGTAATCTACCGGTTAAGGTAGGTTTTGGATGGACAAAACTATCAAGTAATTCTTTTGTGTCTCCTAACAAAACACAACCCAACATCCTACTCTACAAGAAGCTCCTTTTCATCCCCGTGTACTTCCTTCTTCCCCTCATTCCGTCCGACATCCCTATTCTATTCCTGCCCCTCCCTTGTTTTCCTAACATTCTCCCTTTTATCACAGTCTCCAACATCTAATGGCCAATGAATATGCTCTGCATTCATTTTTTCTGCATCCTTAGATTTTTTCTGAGCCATCCCCTCTCCTCCCCCACCATACCTAGTACTTCCTCATTTGTTTCTCTTTCTGTCCACTTTACCTTCTCCATATTCTACAAACCCACATTACATCAACATGTATGAAATAATGAAAAATAAATTAATATAAATGAACTAATTTGATTCATGTCTGCTTTCTCGTCTGCATTTTCATCTAGCATTGATTCTTGAACTTCCATTTTAATTTTTCAAATTCAGTTGTTTTTATGCACTTTTTATTTCTTGAGCGAGGTACTTTAGAATATTTTAAGAAGAAGTTCAATCATTCAAGAGAGTAAACGGAATATTTTTTATAAAACCATAAGGAATCACATAATATTTTGAGAGCGTAAATATTTCAGAAGAAGGTTTTATTATCAAGTTTGGGTAAAAAAGCCCACTTATCATCGTTAATCTTCCAAATTCCTTCCTCAAATTGGAATTATGCTCATGATATCACCCGGTTGTAGTTACTTTACCCAGCATGTTTATGTTTTTTGGCTTCCGTTGATTTGTATTTCTCAATTCGACCCATTTAAATTTCATAAGAAAACGTCCCTTGAACTTATTCCAAGATCCGATTTCATATAACTCCATCTTCTCACACGGAAAGAAATACAGGCACCCAAAAAGGATCGATTCTTCCCAAAACCTTTGGAACCCGATTTAGGCCACCCTACAGAGGAAATCGGAGGGTAAATTCGTTTTCACAGTGTAGTTGATTGCGCACAAAATTCGAGATTTTCCCACGGAACTTTCTTTGGCTTAATTTCTCTACAATCGAGGTCAAATTGACAAAGCAAAGAGCCCGGGACACAATCTAAGGAGAAAGGCAGAGGAAGAGAAATTACTCAACCCCATTCACGACAAGAGATCGGGTACGTTTCAAATGACTTTGTAAAGAGTGGAGGTAGGTAGCTTGAGACGTAGAATGAGGCGGATAGGGCCGGGATTTAAAAAGGGAGAGTGCTGTAAAAGAAATGAGACAAGGTTTTTTTTCGAGTTAGGGTGAGACGCGGGAAAGTGAGGTGAAAGGTTCGTGTGGGGTTACAATATAAACCCTCCTGGTCTCAGGGTGCTGTGCTGAATTGCTGGCAGGAAGGGATTTTGGGGAAGGTTGTGAAAGGGGACAGGCACACCTTTTTGAGCTTCCAGAGGTTCAATTCATTCGGCGGGGACATTTCTATTCTGAGAATCATCATAGGGGTACGTATATCGACGTACACACGCCTCTTTAAATTGAGATAACTCCGAAATGAAAGGACTCCGCAAAGTTATTAGGATATTGGCCATATTCCAACCAGCGATGAAGGTTATTACTCAGCATTTTCTTCGCAATAGTGATGAAATAGAAAGCATTTAATCATTGCCAAGTCGACGAAATGATTAAAGCAGCTTAATTAATCATGAGAAGGGGATCGGGATGGTACGGGGGCTACAGTTTTCCCAGCCTGTTTCCCACCGCGAAGGCTCGGATTCAAATCCTGAACACAACAGATATTTTCCAGTGGTATCCCGATCCCTACTTGAGGTGCTTTTTGGAGAGCACTTTGAATGAGTACGACGCCCGTCGGATGGGACGTTAAACTGCGGACCCCTTTGCGCCTTCCGACAAGAGGTGTCTAGGCTAATGCCTACCCTAAAAGGCTAATGCCGACGCCGGGTTTTCTCTCAACCCCTCCTTTCCCACCCATCCCTAATGGCGCAAATGACCATATCTATCGGTCGCCTCGTCAACAAAATTAACTAACTTAATCATGAGAAACCAATTGAGTACAGAAATTTCCAAGCGATGACACTGAAACGGTGTAGGATTCGAATACCTGGACAAATATCGTCTATGCAGGAGAATGTACGTCCGAGAGCACCATAAATGCGTGCATATATTAAGGAAAATCAGGAATAAAGACATATACAATTTTAATTTAGAGATACAAGTAAAGTTTTGAAGGTAATTGCTTGAGTCTTTCTTATTTCAACTTTAAAATGTGTGTAACTTTAACTATTTTCCAGTCAAAAGTAACTACGATCAAATGTGTTTGCTTTTCTGATTATTTCTATAGATTTTAAACCAAAAGCTCTCAATCTGGTTGTCAAATTTAAGCGCAAAGTTTTCAAAGTGTTTTTTCGCGGCGCTGACTTTTCCTCATCCGTTCATGTCACCGTTTCGTGTGTAAATGCCTCGTTTATCTGCTCTCCTGTTCTTCTATTTTCACCTAAAATTTGGATTATATAAAGTGTATTATTATGATCTATTAATCTTAACTTCGTACTTTTAATGGTTTAGTCACCAAAAAAATTCTTTTTCACCGCAAAGCCACTTTTGTCCTGATTTTTAAATTACACGTTAAATTTGAACCGTGCTCTCCTGTTTTCGCATTTTCAGCTTAAAGTTCCATCATATAACGTTTATTATGACGTTTCATATTCCCTACTTGTGTTCGTGGGGGCGGAGACCTTGGTGGTATTGGAATGTGGCCAATTTTAGTCAATGAAGAATTTATATGAAGGATAGAAGGAGAACATGTCTGTGAAAAGCAGTGAAAAAGAAAGACTAATAGGTCTCATTTTATGACGTTTGCTGAATTTAAAGTTTAACGCAAAACGAGTTTTAGACCATATGTGATGATGAGCCCGTTAGTAGCAACCTTAGATTATTTTCAGACGACACGGTAGTATACAGGGAAATGAGAACCCAGCAGAAGGTGGGATATTGTGTAGCGATTTAGAGAAAATATTATGCTGGTGCAAAGAATCGGGATTAGAACTAAACATAAAGCACATTCGCAGCTTTGAAATTTTTAAGCAAAAGAAGTGATGTGCAGGACATAAATTATGCAAAAGAGAGTACGGTGTTAACTACGGCAGATCAAGTTAAATATCTGGGGTTAGTCCTAACACCACCCCTTTCATGGGGACCACATATCAGGACAGTATGCGGATCCGCTTTAAAGAAACTGGTGGTGGGAAATGTAATAAGAAAGTTAAAGAGGAGTGTTATTTCACTTTATTTTGGACACGTTTGGAATATATGCAGCAAGTAGTTGGTATTCTTGAGAGAAAGCGTTGGTCAAAGAATTAGAAAAATTAAGAAAAAATCCGCCAGATTCATCAAAAATGGTTACGATACGAAGACGACAGTGACGGACCTTCTAAGAAGAATTCAGCTGGGAGACGCGAAGAGACCAGTCCAGACTTACACACATTTAACAAAGATTCAGAACACATGAGTTGAACTATGACACAAAGGGAATTATTATGACCGCATATTTTATTGGTTGGTTAGACACAAAGATAAGATAAGGGAGATGGACTCCAGTACAGATATAAATATCCATCCTTACCTCTGACAATCAGGATTCGTAATAGTAAAAAGTCAGTCACGGTAAAAATAGCAAAAAACCGAATTACAGCAAGGATAAGGTTAAACACTGCATAGACATCTAGTGTTTTTGTGAGTGCATGTGCTTATATATGTTAGTTGATTGTGTATGTGCCTGCATGTATGCTTGTATTTGCATATTTGGACGTTAAAATAAGTTTTGGATGAATATATACGTCTGTGATGATGTCCATTACCACGTTTTTTTTTACATGTGCTTAGTGGCATTCTATTTTACGGGTTGTGCCCAAACACCCTTCGCCAAACGCCCTTGCGCGATATTCTGTACATGAATTCAGTCTTCCGTTGACAAAAAGATCACTTCCCTCGTGGAAAAATCAATCCGTTCTTAAGAGCTTAAGGCCCGTGTCAGTGGATCTTGAAATTATTTCATTAAAAGCAGTAACATTAGTCTCATCCTTGCAGCAGGATTAGGCGTTAAAACATAGTTTTTCTTTTTCGAGATTTTTTAAAATTTTTTCTGAAACATGAATGTGAAGCAAGCGGCATCATCACGAATTAAGTCGACATTAATCGATGGAATACAGTATTGTAGGAAAAACTGAGCGAACTCAATTAATGAAAACAAAGGAAGGTTGTCGTATTGTAACTTTCGGGTTAAATTAGTGCACTCTGTGATCAAAGACATCACACTGAAATCCCTCAAAATGTCATGCAATGCTCTTTATTTAATATTTTGAAGGACGGTTTGAATATTAGAAGAAATGTTGGTTCGACATCAAACGGTTGGAGGGTAATGTGGGTAAATGGTCTTTAATCATTCAGGCTTGAAAGGTCTGAGGTTCTTCCCCTGTCGGGATCATATGAAAGATGAGGATGGGGAAAGGTTTTCGGAGCTAGAGAGAGAGCAGGGGGAGAAATAAGAGAAAGAGAGAGAGAATGAGGGAGGGTTGAGTGACGTGGTCGGAGAGCGGTCCTCGCCGGTAATTGCTCCAAATCCCGGCCGCCCCCTCTCCCTCACTTAGCGGACCTCCCTCTCCACCCTCCCGTCTCGCTTGCCTCCAGGCCAGCCTCCCACACTCTTCCACGTCCCTCCTTCCCTTGTCTCGAACCCGACCTGCCCCAAGGCCAACAGTATATCGTATATGCATTCACGCAGCCTTTAAGGGAAGCTTCCTCCATCCCCCGGTAGCCTCTTTCTTCTTCACTCCCATTCAATCTCCACATCCTCAGGCTCATTTTGAGCAACCGCCCTCCTCGCACCAATTTTCCTCCCATCTGACCTGACCAATTATCTTTTCCGCCTCACCCTCTTCTTCATTCTTCTGGCCAACACTAAGATCATCCTCAGCAATACATTTATGATTGTCAACCACGCTTGATTGAGAAAGAGATGGCCTTGATTGCGAAATTACTGTTATCCGTATGTATTATGCCGAAATCAGAAGCGGGTAGAAAGATAAAAATTCAATAAAATAATCCTTGGGCAAGAAAGATTTTAGGAAATAAAAACGTGCTCAGACTTAGTAATGATCTGACGATAGTGAGATGATCAACGACTTTATTAATTATTGTTAAAAGGGTGCGAGGTAGCCTAGGGGATAGAGGATTCTACGACTGACTATATGGTTCCGGGTCTTAATTCTTCCTCGCTTTAATCTCTTGCGGTGGCAGGTTTTTATTTCTTCCTATTTTATGAATAAAACTAAAACTTGGTTTTTCGACTTATTGCTGCATAATAATCATGTACATAAATCCTATTAGAGGCATGAGATTCTGATGACAAAGGTAAGGGGAACTTTGTCAATCCTCGTAAGTGAAGCAAGTTAAACTCTAAAAGCCAATCCGAGCGACGAAAATTCTCAAAGATTGTGTGAAATTTTCACCACTGCTATCATTTCTCAATGCCGAAATGCCAAATGCGAAGCAAAAGCATTTTGGTGGAAAAATTATGAATTTATTTATAATTTGATTCCTCAGTTAAATTCTAGGTAATTCCCATTACAGCCAAAGCTGTGTGATTTCCTCAGTACTAGCAATTACCTGTAAGCAAATGCGAAATCCAAAATCCCAAATGACATTAATTTGCTTCTTGCTGACCTAATCATTCCACTCGCCGCGGAGCTTAGCATTTACACAATCTCTTGCAAGCCGCCGTTTGGTCGGGGTGTAATGGAGCACCAACCATACATGCTCAACTATTAGTTCACACGTTCATTTGAAGATTAAATGGGTTCTGCGTGATACGTCTCTGTAGGTGTGTATTGACATACATTTGTCTGTTTTGCATGTGATTTTATTCTGTTTTACGGGTGGTGACCTAACACCTCCCACCACGCACCCTTAAGGTGACAGGTTTGCGGGGAGTTATGTAGGTGAAGATGTCCATGAATAAATATTAGTTAAAATACAAAAACAGTCGTAGAAAAACACACATACATGCCTATAAAAACAATAAATACAATTATCAACCCGAAAGTCGGTTTGGTAGGTGACGGTAGAGTTCACCCAGTACTAAGCCCGACGGCATGTGAGATCCACACATCAGGTTAGGGAGGTCAGTTCCTTTCCCTGTGCCGGTGGCGGTTTCCTGGAAAGATTTGGTACCCGAAAAATCACATAGCTTGGGTGGAGCTGTAGGTACCCAGAGAGGCTTGGCCAGGAATCGAACCAGGACCCTCCGGCCAGTAGTCCAACGCTCTACCCCTGGGCTTCCGCGGCCGACACATGCCTACAGGTTACCTAGGCCTACCTGTATGTACATCATGCAAAAATTGACAAAATCATTAAACGTTTTTCTTGAAGTCATGCACACTTTCTTTGCACGTACTATATATTCGGGCGCCTGGGACTGATTTTGTTGCGTATCGTGCGAGACGTCTCATGCGTGAATCTGTCGGAGACTATGCCTATCTCCTTTTTTTTATCCCGGTGGTCAAATCTACCAATATGATGCCATAAAAAGTCCCTCGGAGTCACAAGAGCACTCAAGTGTCCTATACCGTTCTGGAGTGCTGTATATTTTCTGATATTTAATTCTAACCTGCATTCCATAAACCTCTCAGATATAATTCGCTATAGAGTAGCCCACAATCTGCAAGTGTCTTATCTTCGATAAATTACTGTGCTGTGCAAAAATAATTAAGGCTGCTGCAAACGTGGGAGCTTACATCATTATTGTATAATAAGAGGATTTGTGGAGACTTACAACACCCCCTTTGGAGATCCTGTAATTAAGTCTGCCACTGATCAACTCAACCCGTCGGCAACTATTTGTTTACGGTTAGATAAGAAGTCCCTGATTCAGTCAGTCCAGTCAACCCGAAGGTCGGTTTGGTAGATGATGGTAGGGTTCAACCGCGGTAAGCGGGGCCTGTGAAATTCACACATCAGGGTAGTTCCTGTTCCTTTCCCTGTGGCGGTTATGGTTTCTCAGGAATATCTGGTACCCGAAAAACCACAAAGCTTGGGTGGAGCTGAGGGTGCCCAGTGAGGCTTTCCCGGGACTCGAAACCCGGGCCATCCAGTAGTCAATAGTCCAACGCTCTACCCCTGAACTACCGCGATTCAGTTAAGGAGTGTGACATTAAAATTGAAGATTCCATGTTAAAAATTGAATCCCATGAAAATCTATTCAAATGCTATAGTAAACGTTCAGGGAAGTAAGCCACATATTTTCGTCAGTGGAATTCACATAATCTTTCTACCGATAATTCAACAAACAGTGACTTATGTACAATTTATTTTCTATTTACCGCCATCATTTGTCTCTTCTTTGTTTTCCCAAAATTACTTGTCAAATTTACGGTTACTTTCCATAAGTCCACACAAAGGACTCATGTGCTCTATCTTATCGCATATAGGATGTAAATAGACTGGCCTCTGTCCTTCAGTATTCTACACACGTCATCCGGTTATAGGTACAGCTATTCCTTCCGGCCACACCTTATCCAAAAGCGGTCATCTTTGTCTTCCGCTCGTCCTATATGTAATTGTAAACACCCCTTTGTCTTGCTCATATTTCAACACACTAACGTCTCCTCTATTCTATCGATAACTTCCGTTGTGTCAATGGAAGGAGGCTAAAGGGGACAATCAAGGGTAAACCTAGATGAAGAAATAAAACGAATTAATTTCTTATATTACTCTTCATCTCTACGCATAGGCATATTTTTCAGGGCATTCCTGTCGAAATATATTTTTGTTCATTTGCGCAACGCTTGGCTGAATTTTCTCTGCTAGTAGAAATCTGTGGGGTTAATAGTTCTCAGAAATGACCATTTCAGTTCACAAGACTAATGGACTAAGTCTCTACATATTAGGTTAAAAACATTCGATTACCGCTTTTTAGTGGATAAACGAAAGAAACTCTGAAAGTTTAGGTATGCTTGACGACTTTACGGGTGGAGATTTGATTGTAAAACATATATCTGCATCTATATACTATAATACCCCGTAAGCCGTCGCAAGGGCGTGTGGTGTTGGGGAGGGTGTTAGGTTATCAGTCTTGCATGCACAATCCCAATTATATGACCGAAACACAAAGATTAGTTTGATCATGCAATGGACTAAAGTTAATCACACAGAAGAAGGTACTTATTGGTATGGTACTATATTCAATGGCAGCATAAGTATATTAAAATCATGCGGGAGGAGTGTTATAAAGCAGAGTCTATTAAAAAAATCATGTAGGAATTCGAAACAATATATACACTGCCAATGCCAATTATCTCTTTCGTGCCTTCGATCATATCTATTTTGGTGTCGAATGGCGCGAGTAATAAACGACATTTTAAATCTATCCGTTCTGCTATCTATCTACCTACTTCTTCGTACGTGATATGATCTACCATAGTAAATGGGGGTCTGAAATATCTTTAACATCCTCAGATAGGTAATCTGTCTCAAATTTATTCAGTAAATTTAACCTGTATTTCAACGTATGGTTAACTAGAAGCTACTATTCTAATTCTTTCAACAGTGCCGTGACACTGGTAACATTTTCACAAGAAGAGTTCACAAACCTAGCTGCTCTGGTTTGCACTCGATCTAGTTTCAAAATTAATCCTTCCAAGTGAGGACCCCATACACTTGCAGCATACTCAAGGTAGAACCTAAATAACGTAAAATAACAAAGCTCCTATTACATTTCCCAAGTATCCTTAATATGAATCTTAACTATTTATTCTCCAATCCGCAAATTTCACGAATGTGTTTTCCCCGGGGCTTATTCTTAGTAATCGTTATACCCACGTATTTTACCAATTCTACGTTTATGTTGGTAACCTGTATAGTGTGTTTTCGTATGAAATAATTTTCCTCCAAACATTTGTCGAAATACATTTCTTCAAATTTAATTCTAGCTGCCATATCTCGCACCACTTTTGGATCGCATTTAGGTCATTGATAATGATACCCTATCTTATATCTATCAATCACTGCATTATCAAAAAATAGACGGAGTTTACTGAAAACCTGCGACCCGATGTCATTAAGGCACAAAAGGAACAATAGGGGACCGATAACATTATCTTGTGGGACACCCGATGAGACACTTACTGTGTCGGATGATACTCCATCTATTACGACCCGTTGCTCGCGGATTGTTAAAAATTGATTACTCCAGCAATTACACACTTATCTATCTCGTAGCTTCCCACCTTTTAGAGCAACTTCTTATGAGGGACTTGAATGATGCCTTTTTTTAAATCTAGAAACATAGCAGCGACCAAAATAATATTGACGAAAAGTACCAGTTGGGTATCGCAAGATCCACCCTAACCGAAATCGTTTTGGTTTTTGTAAGATATTTCATGATTTAATTTAAAAATATACGCTCTGAGATATGTCAGGGTCATCAGAAATGCCTTCTTCTTAAAGTGTGGATACAATCATCCTTTTATCTCGTAGTTGCTAGAATGTCTCGGGTGAAATTCTGTAGATTTGACTTATTAGTAACTTGAAATAGGAACGATTAGGTCATTCAAGTTATACCACCGAGTCATGAACTCCTAAAAAATACCTCATGTAAGCTGAGATTTAAGCGAAACTTTCCGGACATGAACTGCCTGAAATAAATGCTGAACCGCCCCCCCTCTTCCCTCCACATTTTAAAATTAAGAAAATATCAAAAACCCCTTTGAGAAATCTGCTTGGGTCATGTTGTCAATGGCATTAATTTTCATTAATTTCTGATTATGCAGTAGTAGATTGTTACAGCATCTACTCCTACTGAAAAATAAAGAAAGCTCTTATATTTTACTCGATTATGACTATTCCAAAATATGAAACCTCAACATATACAAGACATTGCAAGTACCGAGTACTCTTATTTTATTTGCAGAAAAAAACAACAGTTCTATGACATATGCATCAAGTAGAAAAACTGAATTGTATGTTCTGATCTCCTGAATTGGATGAAAACTACAAAAAAATGGAAGGCGTTACGTAGTAGGGGTGTATTGCCTAGCCAAGCAGGTACCTGTTACGTATCTACATTACGTACTTTTACGTACATACATGCACTAAGGTTAAATTACGACCAATATTGATATTCTTTGTCTACTTATTTGTCCCATTATATTCGCTTTAGAAATATTTCGTGCGCACTTGCTTGACGCAAGAAGACATCTTGTTTTCATATGGATTGAAATAAAAATCAAATTGAACTATCTACACCTGAAATAGCTACGGGTATTTGGCACCAAATTGTCGACCTCCAAACAATAAATCATTCTCGATCGATTCTGAGGGCAGACAGAAGTCGCCCCTCTCTTCAAAGGACATCCGCCGGTCGCCAATTCTTTTCCTGTCTCTTTATTCGTCGAGCGACGTCGAATACAGGAGTGGCAGTCAGGTTTTTCTACCGTCGGGTCCTCGCGGGCTCATAAAATTCGACGGCACCCGAATGTGTTCACTTAAAATTCCGATCGAAAAGCCTTGTTTAGTAATCGCGATGTCGCGATAGTCCCATTGTTATTTCCTGAACGAGAACCACTTTCGTCCCGCATCACGCGAATCGTTCCCCGGGCCGCTCTGCATTTAAATTACGTGCGTACGTACTCCCGGCGCCGCGAATGCGCCTGTCACGACGCGTCGACCTCTTTATTACAGCCTTGAGTCTCAAAGCAAACCCCACTCCGTTCTCGAGACCAGCCTCTATTGTCTCTCCCCTCCACCGCTCCCTCCCGAAAGAGGCGCGCCAAACACACACACACGCGCTCTTAGTCAATTTCAGCGTTGGAATATGCCGAACCGTTAAAAGCAGGAAGACTCTTCAGCGTCTTCCTCTAATTGCCCTCACCATTATCCCCTTTGACATTCTCTGAATTCCCACCTAAATCACCTCTAACGACCACCCCTCTTCTGTAATCCTTGGCATCATATATCCCTAACCTTACTGCCCCGAAAAACCACACTATTCTTTATTTTCTCCACCCTCCCCCACTTTCCTTTTTCTCCTCGCTTTATTCCCTCTTGTCTCGCTTTTCCCTTCATCCCTCCCTCTCCCCCACCCGTCTCCGCTGCCACTCCTCGTTCCAGAAGACGTAGTCCTCTCTCATCCCTTTGTGCGTTCCCTTCCTTCAAGAACGGCCCCCGTCTCTTCTTACCCCTTTTACCTCCTCCTCCCCCATGCCCTTTCCCTTTCATCCATCCACGCGTCTTCATTAAGGGATTCTTTTATGACCTTGGGGAATGACAATTTACTTCCTTTCGGTGCCGCCTCGCTTATACCGGCGTTCATGTCCCCCCGACTTGGCGCATGCGTCTTTGTTCGCCTGGCGGGGGCGGAGAAGTTATGGGTGGGGGCGTAGGTGGGAGGGGGCTAGACTGGCTGGTGAGTAGGCTATCGGGATGAGGTGGGGGGTGAGGGACACGGGAGAGGTGACTGCCTCCTCGAATAGCAAAGCCATTAGCGCATCCTAGCATCTCATTTGTCACCTCGGGCTCATCAATCGTCTTCATTCGGGCGACTTCCTCTCCGCCGCCCACTGTCTCTTCCTCTCGATCTTTCCTTGAAGCCGTCCACATCCTCTCGTCCAACGCGAAGGCGCGCCTCTATGCCCCTGCTTCGTAATCCTCCACGATTGGTGTCACTGTGGGTATACTTGGTGATTCCTTTTCGTATTTGATTTCTTTGGGTCGAGCTTGACTGCCCAACTTCTGTCATCCCGTACACCCTTGCGCTCCGCCATTATTTCTTCATCGCGGCCCCATCTTTCAAGGCTCGTACGCCGGTGAGAGTGAAAATCTCTTTAAGCATTCATCGCGACGCTCGGTAATTAAAAAAAGTTTGCCTCTTATGACAGCACACAACTTACGCAATGATCCAAACTCAATTTGAATTCCCATCATTCAAGCTAGCGTATCCCTGTTAGGATTTTACTAATTACCCTGTTTAGTCTATTGGCTCTCTCAACGATGTATGTTTCTCAGAACTGGGCTGAATTATTGGGTCAAAATCACAATGTAGCGGAAAAGTTAACTTTTTTTATCCTTGAACAGAAGTAAGTGGCATTTATGTGCAGCTCAGTAAAAATTACGTCACTCGTACATCTGCATAAATACCCCGAGATCTATCAAAAAGGTGTGTAGCAGAGGGTCAAAGTAGCAGGTGGGATAAGTAAGAGATAAAGGAGAGGAAGGCTGTTTAAAGGGTTAGGAAAAGGGAAAAAGTATTTACCAAACGTGCGGACCCACATACATGTACATGCTAGTGGAAAACTTAGTTCCAAACTAGTGTTAATTTCACCCATTGTAGAAGTTCTCGGTTATACTAAAACGGAGGGAATAAAAGTGAACCACCACCAGTTATATATAGGCCATTACAGGTCATGCAGAATAGGAAAGCAAGAATGATTGCATCTTATTCCTCCTTTCCCTCAAGAAAACATAAGAATGAATCATATTTTGAAGATTGGAGTCGGAAATACTTTTTGATCGTGCTTTCGACCCTTCATCCTTCATATTTAGATCATTAAATCTTTGCTTCGTTTGACAGACGCGTCGCGACGGTGAGATGCTCGACGAGTGAACCTTAAATGTTTGTTATGATAAATTTTCCAAGTAGTTTTAATTTATTTAAAGAACGTAAAAAATTCCATAGAGTAAAGCCTAATGCCATTTTTACGTGGACATAGCATTTCTTTATAGAAATATCAGATTGGTGATAGCGAATACCTAAGTTCGCATTCATTTTTAAAAATTTTAATGATTAAAGTATAGTGGCTGTTTTATTTACGTGGAATGTCATCTAATTGACATGATATTCAATGTTGACCTTAAGTGGACGTGAAAAGTAAAAATGGTCTCTTTTTCCTCTTCATGCTCGTTGTATCTTTGTTGCGCTCAGTCATTTGTTTACACAGTTTGGTACATCTACATCAATACCCTGTGAGCTACCGAAAAGGTATGTGGCAGGTGGGATCATGCCTTAAACATACCTTGTTTAGTGTGAATTGGTACCAAACTTTAGGGCGTTCACTTTCGAAAAAGATACTGAATGTGTTCTATCCTCTCATACTCTTTCGCCTCTTTCGCATTCATGCATTGTTTTATGCATGTAATGGAAATAGCTTTCTTTCTTTACACCACCTAGTTTCATGCATGCTCTTCTGTTATTAATTCAAAGGTTGGCATCAATAATTCTATTTTTTAAATGCAAACGTACATTATTTTAGGTTGACTACCATAAGCATCGTATAAATACGTCCTAAAAATATTTGCGTTTATCACGGGGAGCTTTCTAAGTTTCTCATGGAGATACAATTAGGGAGCTGCCCTTTGCTCCCTCGGGTTTGTCACATAACACAGAGAGTCAATGGCAGTCCGTGAATGTGTGCCTACTGCTTTCTGCGATGCACAGGCTGAATGCCTGGTCCTGTTCGGAACATGATACTTTTTATAGCAACAGCATGGCCTCAGAAAAGCGGAAGAAAAAAGATTCCCTCACAAATTGGCCCCGGCACATCTTCCTCAATACCTCCCATCCCTCTTAACTGGATTGCGTTTGGAACGAATTGCGATATGGGCAGCGAAGACTCCAGCTTCCCTCGCCGCCTCATGCGGATGGAGATTCACGCGTATAATTGGAGCTGTTGCATGCGCTGGAACCGATACCCACGAACGGAAGGAATAGCTTCGGTGCAGTGTTGAATTTGACCTCGCTTCCGCCGACACACTCCTCCCTACATTCTTAACGACGACGAAATGCTCCCGAAACACATATGCACCCACGAAAATTTTACGATTAGGGCCGCAAGAGAACATGAAGCATCCGGTCGACTAATTGACGTCAACTGAAGCAAGGAATCAGCTGCAAAGTTATATGAGGTTATATCAGGTGTCCTTTCTTCCCCATCCTGATGTACCTTTCTTAAACCTGGTTTCCTTTTATCATTTTGAAGCGTCTTTAAATTCATTTTGATCGAGGATATGGTACAAATCAGAATTTTTGGTGACCTATTACCCCCCACCACACGTCCTTGCAACGGCTTGCGAGGTATTACGTAGATGAACTCCTCGCAAGCCGACGCAAATGGCGTGTGGCGAGGGGGGGGGGGTGCTAGGAAACCGCCGGTAAAATGCATTATGCTTATAGATAATTTATATCAAAGCGATTTTATTATTTATATAAATTTGGTCCGTATTCGTTTAAAATATGTCTCATTGCTCAACTGTTCTAGTATCGCAATACACGTAAATGAAAATGTTGAGAAAATATTGAATTAAGGACTACTTCTCGAAGACAAGTCAATCCAAATCCTCGAAGTTAAATCATACTAAGAATTTTTAAATAAAGGATAAACCTCGCTAGCCGCTACTTATATTAGTATACTACGATTTCACTGGACTTGTACACAAACTTGAAACTAGGTGAAATAGACCAATGAAACATTTATCGTCGCTGAAAATTTGTCCTTGTATATTTCGGCAACGAACAACGACAGTTTTTTGCCTTCAGTAGGTGGAACAGTAGATAAAAATAGTCACATATTAACGGATGTGCGTCATCTACATCTACATGGTACTGTGGAAACCACCAATAGGGTATTTGGCAGGGGGTGATTCCACATCAGGAATGCAACATTAATAATAATTTTTGCTTAAATATTAACTACAAATAACATGCAAAACATTTCAAACAATGGAGATATTGTTAACTGGTAAACAGTAGAGAAGAATTTACAAGGAAAATACTAGTGCACTAATCGGCTATCACTTCACGTCCCCACAAAGTGGTGTTACCCTAAATACATAACTTTTCCGTGTGTTTTCGAGAGACTTCAATTGTGTCTTCCTAGCCTACTAGTACCGAAAATCTTCAATTCCAGTTCACGGAGTGCCATTTCGACGCTTAATATTCTGCAATACAATTTTTTCACAAACTGGAAAGTTTTTCTCTATATTTTATCACATTCACAAATCAATCTTCTGTGATGGGTTCCTATGAGTAGTAGAATGTTAAATGAGATGTATTTCTAAATAAAAATACATGATTACATGATATTTCATCGCAATATATTTCGAATAAATTTTGTGTAAATTCTACATTTAGAGAAGTTTGTAGTAGTACCCAGTAGTTTGACATGAACACGTGAAAAAAGCTTTTATAGCTCCTTTGGCTAGCGAGAGGATTTAGAGATAGAAAGAAATTGATAACCGGGACTCACAGTAAAAACATAAGGAAAGGTTTAATATAAACTAGTTTCCAAAATTTCTTCCATGACTAAGAGTTATGACTGTAGATTGGAGCTTTTCATATTTGAATTAAAACATGGGCGGATCTAGAGAGGAAAAAAGGAGTTCCAAATGGTTTGGGAAGAGAATGAGTTATTAGAAGCAATTCGATAAAGATGGAGGAGATTTTCAATATTAGTATTCAGGACTGTGATTGAAGGAAAATTTTGAATAAGAGAAGTAGAGCTAGTGGGGGAATAGACATTTTGGATCAGCAGGAAGAAGGGTCGAAATCATTAGATGCTGAAAAGTAATAACTTAAGGAAAAAGGAGTTTAGTTGAAATTTTTAAAAGTCTAATACGATGTTGAATAATTTTTGGGGACTATCTAACACTTCTCTGTAATCAACCTATTACATAATTTGACATGTCATCACCGATTTAGAATGCCAACACACCCTATTCTTGAATAGAATCAGTGGGAACATGTGGAGTTTAGAAATCTCAAATTAAAATTTACTCTGCAATTTGATTTTAAAAGCCAACTAAAATGTAATCAGCGTATGAATAGACTATAGATTGAACAAAATATTTTCCGTACATGTCATAAAGTTATTGCTAATTGATCCACTTAAATGATTCGCATATTTAAACTTAATAGGATCAGTCATTGAGGAAGTTATGTATGCCCATAATTAATTAAAATTTGTATTTTTCGTAAGTTTGTGAGAATAACAAAGTTATCTTGTTTAATAACAGTTTCACTTACTGGGTATTGTGCTCTAATCCTGTAAGTTGGTAAATGTATATAGTATGCAGTGATTCCCAGTGGTTTCGACCGCACAGATGACTTGAATAGGAACTTGAATCCTATTTTGAAGGGAGATATTAGTAGAAGTCGAAGGTTACAGCGATAGCCAATTAGCTTGGATGGTGTCCTTCAGTCTTTCTCACTTCCTATCTTCATTTGACTTTGGACAACATGGCTGAATGAACCGTCGCGCCCTCTTGGTTATGTGTCGTCACGAACTTGGCGCTAGATGGACCTTTATGGGAGAATGGGAATACTCAAACTTTTTCGTGAGTTGAATTTGTCAATGTAAGAATGGAGGACGGGCCTAGGCCATCTCTTCCCCGTTCACCCTGCTAAGGTGTCCACAGTAAGGCAACGTTGCCACATTATTTCGGACATTAAACGAGGCTCGTTTAATGTCCGAATCAATGTGGCAACGAACATCGTCCCGGGTACGAAAATTTGCGTTATCTGATATAGTTTGGCTGTTTAACAGGATGTCTACTGTTCCATGAATTCTCTGACAATGTATGGCATGTAATATACCGCATACCTTTAACATATCAATCGCTTCAAAAGGCTGACGTATAATTCAACTTTATATTGGCCTTTTTCTTGAAATTTCAAAAGAAAAAACATTTCAGAGTGACAACCATAGCTGAAAGAAGTCTGTGAGCACGGCGAATGTAATTTAAGTTAGTACGTTTCAAAAAATGCCAGACAAATATCTTCTTGGTTTCTAGACCGCAAGTTCACGAGGCCATGGCTTCATTTTCAATGGAGACTGTTGAAATGTATTCGAGCAAAACCCATATTCATTGGTCTTCCACAAATGCATTGAAACAGAAGCCAAATTTTAATGTGGAGGTACCTACTTGCAATGCATCAGAATATGCTCATGCGATGTAGTACTTTACCTTAGATTTCATATCCTGAAGCATAATAAACCATTCTTAAACGATGAAATAATCTCGATATGAAAACATTATGTTTTAAAGATTCAATAATCACCTCACACTCTAAGATTTGATTTCGGTTTGTGTAAACTTGTCACCAAAATTGTTACTTTTTTTAAATAATTAGCTGCCAAATTGTAAGAATTTTTATCGACGAATTCGAAACACATTCCTATATGAATTGAAGAAATTGTTATTTTTTATGTTTTAGAAAAATGAGGTTTGAATAAGAATAAAAAAAAAACTAAAATAAAACCCAGTGAATTGACTATTGGAGAGAGTAGATTGCCAAAGTATTCGAGGAGGTAAATGAAAGATGACGATGGGAGAAATTATAGATGCTAAGAAAAAATTATGTATAACATATATATGACAGGCTATAGAAAAAAGAAGATGAATATTATTTGGACACATTACAATGCCCAAGAGCACGAAATTTCCAAATAATGCTTTAAATTGAGATTCAGAAGGAAGATGAGGTAAAATGAAGACCGAGAGATACTTGATCAAATGACATGAGAGAAGAGATAAGGAAGAGGATACCTTGGATAGGGATGGATCGAAAAGAATATTGTACTGCCCTTATAAACGTTTTACTGATGGAACCTGTCGTTATTGGAAAACTCAGAAATAAAAATAGTCTCTTAAATCAAGATGTTCATGGGAATAAGAATGTTGCCACCAAAAAACTAAATCTTTAGCGGTTACAGAAAGAGTGATAGTTTTTTTGCTTTTGCAGAATTTTCATATTTGCAGAACACACCTCAGGACTGTAAGAGGAGTAAGCAGCTTGCATAAAATATTTTTCCATTTATGAGATTCAAATGCATTATACCTATAAATTAGCGTGATGATTTGACGTCTTATTTGGATATTATGAAATAAGGATTCCTCTTTTATTCGTTCTTTCGGGAAAGCACCCTCAAAAATATATGTTTTGAATTAAAATTCCTCCTGTAACACGACAACCCACAACCGATGCCCATTTTCTCAGAAATAAGGCAACTCAGCGAATGAGTGGCCGTAAAAATATTAACGATGAAACACGGAAACCTCTAAAAAAAAGCCATTTTTCTGGGAAACATGAAGAAAGGCCGATTTTTGTCGCCAACCGCGTCCTACGAAATTTCCACCGAGGCGCCTTTCCCTATTCATTCGTTCCTCATTATTTGGAACGACCGGCTGAAATGTTTCGTCGGTGAGAAGCCGCCATTGTTCCGCCGCCACTCGTCGTCGTAGGCGCAGCAAGCCTCTCCTCCCCGGGAGAGAAATTACGACCCCCTGCCCCTTTCGCCTCCTCCCTCCCTCCCCATCTTCTTCCCTTTCCGATTCCACCCCCCTCAGACGGAGGAGGCAGGTATATCTCCCGCCTAAATCATGCTGCACACACGAATCACGCGGTGGAGGTGGGAGCGGGGAGAGGTCTGCGTGGAGAGTTGGAGAGGCGTGGACCGCCAAGTCCACGTACGTGACGCGATGGAAACAGCCGCATAGGAATAATCCCGTACGTGTCCACCGCAGAAGGCCTGCACGCCTCCACCTCCGCCATATCCCATGGGCTTACTTGATTAGGATCAGGTTTCCCTCATCCCAGGCCTCCTCCTAGGAACGGTTGGTCGCTGAAGGAAAAGACTTTTTATTATTCTTCGGACACAATGCTCTCGATGGAGGAAACGCTAGGACGCGTACGTGTACACCGAAGGGAGACCAAAATTGGAAGTAAAAACCCACTTATAAGTAAAATAGTTGTGTCATCGGAATTAAATCATTATGACTGTTAATTAAGTTAATATTTACTTGCCCTCACGGCAATAGATTGTGTGCCAAGATTCTCTAGTGATTAGAGTGATTGGCTCCTGACTGGAGGAAACCGAGTTTCCTATTTAACAACCCTTTCTAAATTCCACGCGATACGCTTTTCTTCTGGTTCATTAATGAGATATTTTAGAGGTTAGAACGTTGAGGCGGCACGGTAAGTAACTACCCCAAAAAATCTGAATATTTTAATTCAACACGACGTTGGAGTTAGTTCACGCTAGATCTATCCTCATCGTTCAAAACGAAGCTTCAGAACGATTATTGAATAGTATTGAAAGATACAACATTAGCTGAATCCTTTTGGTATTTCCAGGGACTGATTCCCGGTTTTACGCGCACTTGAGAAGTGAAAAGTGTGTCATTTTTCTGGGAAAATTTGAAGAAAGTAGAGGGTTATAAGTGAGTTCAACAGGAAACCGGAGGATGGCCACATTCAACAGGCATTTATTTGCGGAGTGTGAGGGTTGAAAACAATATTAAACTCAGGATATATGAACTTCGTGATATTTCCTTGGCGAGAATTGATGAAACCTAGTTAAAAAAAAACAGACTACACTGTTAATGGGGCTTGAGCATGGCGTCAGCAGACAAATCTGAAGGTGGTCGAACTCTGGATATCCACTAGCGATCTTGCTGATCCCCAAATCAGCTGGGTTAGCTGTTAAAGACTTCCCCCCCAAGCCTCTTCTCCAAAGCAATCCCACTTGATACACCAATGAAGGGGATTTTAATATTTCCTACATCATGCGTAAGGAGTGAGGGTAAATTCATGGTCACAAGCGTATTGTCTTCGCGCTGGTAGGTCTGCTGCGATTGAATTTCCCCATCTATTCAGCTGCATGGACTGGTGGCACACTTCATCAGAAAATAACCAGCACATCCAATTTATAAGCTTTAAAGGATTGCATCAATTGAAGTAAATTCGCCATTGATAGCAGCCTCTCAGATGATGTTGCTAACGGTGCCAATAACGAGAGAGTTTATATTACCGCAAGTAAGATGCGTGTTCCACCATACTTGGCACATAATTTATTCTTTACTGTGGCTAGGAATTCTAATTCACTCCATTATTTCCTGTTTTATCGTGTGGCGTACCTATTTATTGGCACGTTAAAGCATGCATGTGTTTTTTCTCTGATATGGTGTTTTGTCTTCAATTATCGCTGCACCACCAAGCGAGGTATATTCGCTTGCTTATAAACTATCATTTGAGGTTTATAAATCCCACCTCGCCTGCATAATCGATGAAGTCTGTCCTCCGATTTATTGGCGGGGGAGTGTTGAAAGTTTTCCGCAGGCGCACTTCAGCGGCGATTTGGGGGATGAGAGGGTTAATAAATTGCGCGCCGAATATTCCGAACCGCACGTGTTGGCCTGTGTACGCACGTTGTCTGGCGCGGGCGACATGCATTGCTTCGGGTTTCGCGTCTCGTGTTTTTGCGTCCGTCTCTCCTCGGCCGCGCCACCCACGCTGCCCTCCGAAGGGGAGATTGGGAGGGTGGAGATAATAATTCAAGCGAACGTAGTTTATGTCCGTGTCATTTGGGTCAGTGTGTTACATTAAGCCCATTAGTGGGTGCATAGACATTACGATTCTTTTTCTTCTCGATTGGCCTCGCTATCGCGAGGCGAGAAAACCCGTATGTCAGTCCCCAAATGCTTTAAGGGCGGACGTTTTTCGGGTCTGCAGTCTGTTCCCGCGATAAGAATTCAAGCATTCGTTTGGTTTTTGCGCCGTGTCGGATGGCCGGGGTATGTTTCATCCGTTGTGGTTTATAGTTCTATTTGGTGTTTATCTTGAGAGCCGCTGATTATATCATTGTGGAAATTAATCTCGTACGTGACTCGGTAGATTTGCTGCTTAGGAAAAGGCGTTATTTACAATTCAAAAGGCGCAACGCATACGCTCCGTGTGTACCATAATGGTCGTCAGTACTTGCAAGTGATGCTTCTGGTATTGAGCTGCGGTATCTGAAGGCCACTTCCTTCTAGAAGGGCAAATGGAGAAAAAAATTCCTGCATACATTACATTCTGCATTCATTGACGAGAATATTTCTTTTAGCGACTCAAGAATGCCATTACATCTTACTGTTCGTTCTTTCAGTACTTGTTTCTGTTCGCTGGCAAATTTCTGATGTCCTAAGAAAAATATATGGATCCTATAATAAAGATAATTAATTTTTTTAGTGAATTTCTTATATCCTTGTAAGTCATTACGATAGCAATATATCTTACCTGGGAAAATGCTTGTAAAAACATGTTAACATGTCTCTTGACTAGTCTGAACTTATACGTTTAGAGTTTAACTGGGCTTTAACATGGAATGCATTGAAGCTTATACCTATCGTCGGACGCGACATTTCAGAATCTATAGTCAGTTTTTATACTTAAGGTTACTAGGGTGACAATTTCACCGTTAACGCCCACGGTATGGTGTCTTACAACTTAAGAACATGATTTTCAGTCATGCCCTTGCCAGGTATTTGCCCTAAACTTTCAACGCGTTTACTAGGTTTGTGAATTTCCTGGAATTGAAAATACTATATGTGAAAGCAGTATGCGTAGAATTGCACAATTATAGTCTTTTCTGGTGCTCAAATATGTTCCTTTTTCATGATAGCGAGTTTATTTGCGACAGAGAAGGAATTAAAATGGGGTGCAAATTTCGATGTTTCTCATTGATTTTTAATGTACACGATATCTCAAAATGAACTATGTAAAATGTTTGAAATGGGTTCTAAAATATGTACGATATGATTCGACAGAGATTTCGACAGGAAGACAAGGGATAAATGTAATAATACATACAAATTGAACAGAAAACAATTTCCGACGAGCGTAAGAATTCTCTACGAGCTCTTTCCCTGGAAATAAGGTAAACTTTTAATAAGTTTAATTTGAAGCTGTTCTCAAAATTAACGTTTGATGATTTAGAGCGCAATGCTTTCCATGCGCAAATACGTATCACGTCAGCCTATGTAATTTAGTTGAATGTTTGAAGGGTTGACACATTCTTGCACAAGAGCTGAAAAACGTATAACTTAGTAACCAACTGATCTTCCATTCATGTCAACACGCACATCCCCTAAAATATGCTAACATGCACGCTCCGAGCAGCAGTTTCGTGACTTGCACGTGATTTATCTTACTGTGATAGAGTTGACTCATACTGATGGCAAGAACAAGGCTTGCCGCAGTAGCTTTAAAACATTTACTGCATTAATATCATTCGAAAATACTATTGAATTGTCAGAAAAATAGCACACTCCACTTAATTATAACATTTCTTCAAGGAGGAACTGAAAAAATATATGGGAAACAATTACTTTACGTAGATTACCACGCTCAACGTTGTTGTTTGTCAATTTTTTTTAAATCTTGGAAGGAGGATATGTGAGGTGAGGTTTCGCCAGCTACTACGGTTGTATAAGTGCCAGTGGTTTTACAATACCTATGTAATTAGCATGGCATATTGGTATGGACTATCATATGAACTCCGTGAGTGAGTCGTCATGTTGCATAACATGTATCATACAATAGATCTATTCTCCATGGTTCTCCATTACATTACACTGATGAAAAAATATTCCAAGTCATTTTTTCCTAAGCTTTTCGAGACAGGATTTTATAAATTTCTCCTTTATTTGAGTAATTTGTCTAGAATTACCGCTCCCCCTCTGTGAGATTCTACTTGTTTATTATTTTAAGAGAACGATTTTTAGTCTCTCAAATCAAATGAGAGCGAATCCTGACAAAACTGACTGCAGTGATGAAAGAGCTACATGACGATATATAAATTAAATATAAATAATACAGGTCGCGTACAGACCTGTATAAAGAAAGAATAAATATTAATACCCCACAAGCCACCGCACGGTCGTGTTGAATGTTAGAGTTGAAACGAGAAATGTATAAGTCCATGTGATCAGAACTTTTGATGGCACGACGTCTTTATGTGCACTACAGAAGCGCATACACGAATGTAGTTTATTTGCTTCACAGACGGGACCAATTTTTTTTCCTTCGGGTTTGACGCAACAAATGCTTTCTCCTTCACGATTTTTCCTTCTTCGCAGACTACCTCCTCACTCACTAATAGCATTCACCCAAGAGTTTTATCAAGCGGAATCTCCAAGGAAATTCTAAATTATGAGATCTTAGAGGATCCAGTTAACTTCAATTTCGGTTGGCAGTGAATTCTTCTCGGGATTTCATCCGGGTAATCTCCTCCATCTCCATCTCCTAATCATCATCAGGGCCGATGACGATGAAAAAGGATTTCATCGAAACGTCGGCAGCGATGGAGATGGAGGAGATTACCCGGATGAAATCCCGAGAAGAATTCACTGCCATCATCCGCCGGGAGAAATTGAAGTCAATTTCGGTTTTCCAATTGGCCGTGACCAAACCGAAGAAACTATTTCTTGCAACCGCTATCTGTTACTTCCTTCCATGAGTTTGCGAAAGCCATCATCCAAGTTACTACTACCCTTAACAAAAATCAATGTATTCTTGAGTTGGCTAAATTCTTTTAACCACGGCAGTTTGCAGAAATTGATAACCGGTAATTCATCGAGGCAGTTCTTGATCATAATGGTAAATGTATATATCTCGGAAATAATACTAAGTTTTATTTACCAAGAAACGAAGTAATTCAAACCGAAAGTTAGTTTAATAGATGGGGTTGGATATTGAAAAAAAGGTGGAACAAGCACATTTGCAACCAATCGGGATTGTTTTGAGAAGGGCCAGCAAATTTTGAAAGTTTGAAGGAAACATTATGATAATTATTTATTAAATAACCGTCTTATATTTATATAGCACGGGGATACAGGAAGAAAGATGGCAGAGGGGATAATTTCAAACTCGTATTTTTCTGAGTAAATTTATTATCATCACCACGATATAAACAATTTAGGCAGTGTGGTGGAGAGGTATGGATTTCATTCGACTACTGTCAGAAGTGTCTCGGATTCAAATCTCGGGGAGCAATTTCCATTTTCTTTTTAAGAGACTTGGAAAACTGAATCCCATCAAAGGGAAAGGAACTGGTCTCCAAACCCTGAATGTTTGAATTTTACATCCATTTACCTTAGTTACCTCCTTTACCAATTAAAACCAATTTTGGATTTTGTAATGTGATGATGATCACTACGATAATGATCACTGCGATGCCATTTTGTGTCCGGAATAGTGTAAATATAATTTAATTCTGCGTTTTAATCATTATTTCTTCTTCTTGTGAGCACCGTGGTATACATTGTATTAACTTGATTCAGTCGCAAATTTATTAGATTTAGTACAGCATTTGTAAAAATAAGGTACAATTCTGTAATTGATCGTGACAGAGTAAATATTTGTTATTAGAAACCGAGCTAAAGTCATCAGCTCACTGTCTCCGGCAAAAAGTATTAACTTACATAACAGTTGAAGTCTATTCGAAATAGATATAAGTATATAGTTTCAATAGTCTGCCATCATAAATATTTCTTTTCTTTAAGATCGTAAATATGCGTCCATAATTGTGAAAGCAGTGTTTTTTTTTGCTCACAATGAAGTAGTACAAAACATAAAAATGGCATGAACCATTCTATGGCTCATGCCATTTTTAATTTGATTGGTTACCCACTTGGTATCCTGCGCGTTTCGTCGAAAAGGAAAGAATAATACAAGAATGTAGATAACCCCACACCAAAACATATTCATGCTAACATTTTCACGTCATTACAACCACTACCATGGAGTACTTTTTCGCAAAATAATTAAAACCATCTAAAGCTCTTGAGACAACTTGGAACTGTGATGTGTCAGTAAATGATAAAAAACTATTTATTTGAAGGTCGTGGTAATGAAAGGCTCTTTGTTGTGACTCTTAATCCTCGTTTATGGAATTCTAATCCCCACCGTTCCGTTCTTCCGCCGCGACGCCTGTCCCTCTTAACTTTCCCATCCCTCCACCTTCCCCCATCTTCTTTGCTCCTTTCACTAACGCGGCATGCTTCTTCCATTTCCACCTTCGCCCCCGTTCCCTTCGGTTCTCCTTTTCTACGAGCGGCCCGGGAGCCTCTGTTTTAGTGTTTCATGCGTTGCCTTTTATGCTCTGAAAGAGTGAGTGGGACTTATACTGCGTGAGTGTTAGATGGGCCAATCCAAGCGTGAGGACCGGGGCCGAGGGGATGGGGGGTGTGTTCGGGAAAACTCTTTTCGGGGACGGAGGGTGTGAGAATATTTTTGCTTTTACGGCCCGCATGTCACCAAACAAGCACACAGGCCTTCTCTATCTTCCTCTTCTTCTTCTCTCCCGTCCCTCCACCACTCTTCACAATCCCTCCCCCTCTCCTCCCTCTCCTAATCCTCTTCTCTATGAGTTTTGCTCTTTCATTTTTCTCTCGATTTGCGTTCCCGCTATTATTTTTTTCGTCTCCTCTCTTTAAGATAATTTCTTCGGACTGATCAAACTAATTGAAATATATTTTAATAAACTGTTCCTTGGATATGGTTTCAACGGAATAATGTGGAAAATGTAGTAACATTCCAAAACATTATCTAAAATCATGCATAAAATGTTTTCAATTGAAAATATGTAAATACTTTGATCATTCTTTTACATGACTATCGAATGCCCATATTAAACGAGCTTGTAATTTTCCACAAGCTTTGAGGTACAACGCGTTTGCCGACCGACTTGCAGCATCTTTAGGCGTTGTACCTTAAAATAAAGTCTGGGGAAAATTACGAACTCATTTAATATGGACATCAAATAACTCCACGAAGTGAAGCTCGAAAATTTAAAGTGTATTTGCTTTCGAATAGTTAGTAAAAAAATATTTTTTATGATAATTAAAAAAATTGTATTATTATATGTGTATGCCGCTTCACTACCTCAATTCGACCTTTGGATTCCGTCTTATTCGTTGAATTTACATCATTTATCCCAGTTTCAGGTGCCTAGCAATAAGCCGAAATTTAAAAGGGTTATAAATGTCTTCATTTCTTCCCGATTCTCATCATACAGGCACAATATTGCCATGATTTGACTTTTTTGGAATGCTTCACATTCGGAATAGTTTCTTGTATGATAGTCACTTGTATCATCGCACTTACAACCACGTCGCCAGTTGTCCACGGCGCGATGCTCACCCACGTCCCTATGGCAGTTCGGAATACGCAGGATGACCTAACTCTTCCGATTTTGAAGTATTTGTTTCATTCCAAATGTTTAAAGTTCCCGGTAAGAAGTTGTTTTAATTTCTTTTAACTTAAAACCACCTAATTTCTTCCATTAATGGGATGTCAATTTATAATTTCCGTATCGATGTATTCATCCGACGGAGAAGCCACATATTCTCCAGGCAGAAATCTTGATTTTTTACATTTACTCCTCTCCCGTGCTCTTCCTTGGCCCTCTTATGCGGTTTCATCCGCACCACTCCTCGTCTTCTTCCCCCTTCTCTGCTTTATGGATGTTGACGCCTTTTCCAACTTCCATTCTCGTAAACCTTATATTCCCATCTGCGCTGAGTCCATCAACAGTCCCACTTTGCATTTAGTTAGTGCTCCTAACTTTTTTGGAGTGAAGTGAAATACATTTTCTCAAAAGAACGTTGATCTACGCATGATTTATAGATTTTTTTGTTGTTGGCGAGTACTGTACGAAAATAAAGATACATAATGGATATGCGTTCGCAAATTAAAGGAAACGTTTAAACAGATGCTGAAAGGCATTTTCTACCACATAACATTGGCTAGCTCCTTTATGCACATGGCACGGAAAATTGATATACGTATAACATAGATTAACATACCGCTGAAGGAATTTGCCACGAGTTTACTAATATGTGAAGCCAACATATTATTTAAACCTGTTTGCACCTAAGCATACAGAACCATTTGGTCTCCGATCTCTCCCCATTGGCCGATAAATTTTCTTTTAATGGACAGATTTTATTTCCCATTGTACTTTCCTGATTCAGAGCAACTTCTTGCTGCTCAAGTTTACCTTGCCAACGACTGTGGTGCAGGCACTTAATAAGGGCGTGCCTTTAAAGAGTTGGGCATAATGGAGTATTAACCAACATTATAAATGGCAAAGTTTGAACTTAAAATATTTTTCCATTAATAATCCAGAATGGATGAAAGGCGTATTGAGCGGTAGTGGAATGTTGAAGAAAGTAATAGAGGCAAGAATGTTAGGCAAGCGAGGTAAGGGCAGGAACAGGATAGGGTTGTTGGACGGGATGAAGGGAGGAAAGAAGTACACAGAGATGAAGAGGGACCTGATGTATAGTAGTTGGCTGGAGTGTGTTTTGTTTGAAGTCACAAAATATTTATTTGATAGTTGTGTCCATCCAAAAACCTACCTTAACCGGTAGATTACCTAATAAATAAAATCCAGAATGAATGTCGTCATGACAGAAACGAGTTGGTATCTTTCATTCGGAGAAGAGAACAATTCGGTGTATCCATGGCATGTGACGTCAATGTTCCATGTTCATCCAAGTTCATTTCTCCTAGTTTCAACATTTTCACATTTAACTCTCAGTATTCAAATTACTTTATCTCAAATTTAACTATTTTATATTTACTGAGTGTTTGTTTACGATAATTTTCTTTGCTCTAATTGTTTCAAACTACACTGTTTCACGTTGTTCTTCTCGATCGGTTGCCAGTACGTTTTTGTCATTAATACTATTCCACTAAAATACTTTATTAGCGTTCCTTAAGTGATTTCCCAGTATTTCGATTGTTAGAAATTTTTATGTCTTCACTCAAAAATTTAGAAACGACCTTTTAATTTTTCCCACGACACCTTATTCGATTTTCACAATCTAGTGCTAAAAGTACCTAATGTCTTTGCTGAAAGATGAGCGTTGTCCCATTGAGAAGAGTTTTAGTTGACTTATAAGGTTTCTATTTCCAGTGGCATAATGAAATCTAAGGAGTCAGTCCAGCCAACTTCCGTTTCTTCGAGTTAATTTACCTGCAGACAGAGAATACAGCTGTGACCGTGCATAAATTTTAATCCTTCGCTTTGAGGTGATAAGGCAGTAAAGAGGACGCACTTCCGAGAAACTGAAGGAATGCACTTTCCCCTCACCTCTTGTCATTGCTCACATCGTCTTTTGTTTTTCCGCCTCGGCGGGCGTTCAATATTTGTACGGAGGGATGCACTGCGTCTCTGGAAGGCGGGGAACACCTTTTACACACCTTTTCCCTCTCCACCGCACTTGCTCTCCGTCCGCCGTTCTCTCCCTTCGACCTTCTCCGCTCAGAAACGTCTTTACCCGCCCTACTTGTTGTCTTTCTGGAGATAGCCGATGGAGAAAATGGTGAGCAAGAGCGCTTCGTTAGGAGGGGCAAATAAGCGTTCAATGGAATCAGTTTTCTTAAATAACGGCGATCTTCGTTTTGCTCACCTGTCCAGCTACGATCCAAATACTTCACTTTCTGCGAAATCTTTTGTGTGTACGCAAGGAGTGTTACATGCATTTTCCCCTTGGAAACCTCTTACCTGCTTCATTTATTCCTTGACACTTATTCCATAAAAAGAAAGTGGAATTCTGGCGTGAAAACTTATAATTAGCACATATGTGCATTGCCGCCTAGGTTATAAAAAGTGAGAAAGATAAAACGTGCTGTATTCAACATTATCCCCCTTTTCAGAAATTTAATCATAACTCCGATAATGCCGAACCGCCACTAAAATTTAGCATGCCCACGGTATGAAGTTTAAGTATACATGGTTTAAATAATTAAAAATAAAATTAAAAAATAATAAGTCCCTGATAAGTATAATATTAGGTAAGTTAATCTAACGGATAAAGTAGGTATTTGGATGGGCACAACCACCAAACTAACATTTTAAGTATGATATATATACTTATATTACAAATATGCATACTTATGTTACCATTTGTTTATTGAATTTGGCCAACTATGGACCGCAATGACCACAAGACTTCTGGTTTTTTACCATCATGCCTTGGGTTGAAGCTATAAGTATATGGGAAGGAGTTACTAGAACCCTTCATGGTGTTTAACTCAAGCATTTAACTTAGAGCTGTGTACACAATAGTGACAACGATACAAATTATGTTACTATAAATAATATATATATACATATATATGTATATATATAATATATATTAACCGGCAAAGGCTTATGCACGCCAATCATCATTTTCTTTATGGTAAAAAAATTGGGTTAACCCAAGTCGAGTTATGTGAAATCGAAAAAAATTCTGAGCTTCTTTCCTTTCAAATATCTTTATATACGAAGAAATGTAAGTTGTAAGGGAAAGCAACTGACATTTAAGGTCTTTGTGACACGAAAAATCGGTGAGTTATTTGGTCTAAAAGAGAATATTATATAGTAATGGAAGGCTCAAGAGAAATTTGGCGATGGAATTTGTCTGGTAGCAACGGGTACGCAATTTATCGAGTCCCAATGAACGGGCAGGTTTCTGCACTTAAAAAGGTTGCCCCACACTGCAACGGGAATAGGGATCGTGTTATCACATAAAAATACAAGCCTACCAAGATTTGAACTGGCGTCCGCGGAATTGGAAGGCAGAACAATTGCAACCGTAAAATTGTTATCCTTTGAATCGATAAATCCAGAGCTCTATTGCATATTAAATGAATGGTTGGCTAATCTCAATATCTCTATTGATAAGTTAATTATTATGCTAATAGGCATGTTTATGTTTATTAATCTCGGTCATAATGAACCTAATATTTAAATGAGCTCAACTAAAACTCGCTCGTCAACATATGAGCCCAGTTCATCTCAAACTAAAAAAAATAGCTAATCTTACCACATGGCTCAATTCTTGTTCAACTTCCAGTTACTATTATTACTTTTCACGTTTTCTTTATATTCTGCATTGGCGCTAATGATCCATGGAGAGTGTAGCAGTAGCAATTTTTGTTAAGTTCAAAAGAAGAATTATTAAGTCTAAATTTCTGTTAAATTTTATGATGAACATTTAAAGTTTTTTGGGTAACAACACAAGGAAATAACTATTTTTGGCCTCTGACGAAAAGAATGGGCATGTAGGAGAGTACAAAGTTAATCGCAAGGTCATAATTAATTATTTGACTTCATCATAGAATTTACTAGTCAGAGGAATGGATTTGGAAAATGAAATCCAGCGAATAAATTAGCGCCTTATAAGTTCGCTTCTCTTGATTTCTGATTTCACTCAGACTAAACACATTTTAAAAGTTGGCTCATGAGCATAACGTTTCGTGTGCTAATTATAACTATGTACCAATATCTATTCACTATCCCGCGAACCATAACGAGGGAATGTACCAGGAGGTATACGATCACCAGCTATACGACATCTAACTCAATAGTGCTTCAACAACCGTACAGCACCTTGTGATCCACTTAAGATCACGTGGAAGGAGGCGACATCATTCATTCAACATTTGGTACACCCATTACAACTGTTGTACCGTTAGTAACCACTCCACTAGCTTCACCAAGAGTACAAATAAGAAATCCTATTAAAAAGATTGAGCTTAGATGCTACACAGTCTCCAACCACTCATTCAGGACGGAAAATTCACCAATGAATTAGATAGCTGTCCTCCCAATTTGATTGGGGATTTGAATTATACCTCCTATATCGGATGTAAAACCACATGGTTGGTATTTTTTAAATAGGTTTTAACCATGCTCCGAGTCTTCGCATATCTAAAGGTTCCCATCCCAGATCTTGTAGTAAATGAGTGACGCTTTGTGTTGTCGACTGATCTTATTGCCCTGTTCTATATTGCTCTATTCAGTGACTTTTAAGCCGGATTTCATATTCTAATCTGTCACTTTTTCATCGCTACATTTTCCAAATATGCGTTTGACTAATGTCAGCTTCTTTATGACTCCTCCGCAAATAATGCGTGCGTACTTTCTCCGTGTAATATTGTGTCATTAAGGTACACTCTTAAGTACGCACAGGGGATCATAGACAAAATACAGTACAAATTCCCGTTCTTTTTCTTTCGTTTCTGGAACAGGATATTTCTCGTTTTCTCAGATTCTCTCTCTCTCAGATTCGTATCATTTTTTGACGACTCAGAAGGTTGAAGGCTTCACCAGCGTTTGTCAGAATCAAAATAAGAGCTTCAAAAAGCTACCAGATCAATCATTGGAGAAACCAATCCAATTGTCAACAATGGAAATGAGAGTCGTGCATACCACCAACCAATCGATTTAATGAAGTGAGTCTGATTTTGTCGTAATGTAATTCTGTTGCGAATTTTTCCGATACGCAAAAGTGTGCCTCAATGAGCCCCCCATGTCTTTGGAGGGGTCACGTGGCAGCTGTCTTAGTAAAAAATGGGCAAATCTGAGCATTGAAAACCGATGGACAGCTGCCAATTAAACAACAGGAATCCATTTCCATTAATCACCTCTAAAATAGTGGGCCGAGTCTTGAAACTGGTTCGCTAAAATCCAACCCTTCCAGATATTTTACCAGGCGTCCGAAAATGAGATAACAACAAATGAAGAACATTCATCAAGGGGCGGGGAAAAAAACGTCGACTCCCTCAAGGACGCGTTCGGAAATAAGACCACAGCAGCACGGACACACCACTAGGACCAAGTAAGGCGTTGGCGGAGGAGAGAGGGACTGGAAATAGGAAGGTCCACCAAATTTAAAAATCAAATATGGACACTCTGTCATTTTGAAAAATATGATAAAATAACTTTCACGTTACTTTAACATTTATTTTTGCGTGATATGCTGTGGGAAGTTCATCCCGGGTGCCTTTCGCACCTCCCCTCTCCGTGAAACGTTTTTCCAACTGACCCTCTCGTGAAGCATTCAGTACTTACGTAAAGTAATGAAGGCAGCATTATTGCCTAGCTGAATATTTAGGTCTGTAATATTTTCACTAAAATTTGAAGTTTTGTTTTTGCCTATTCCAAGATTCACCTTAGTTTCCCATCAGAAATGGTATATTATTTTGAACGGTCTTGTTTAAATAGTATCTCTAATCTGTCAAATTAGGAAAAATATCCTTGAGTTGAATATGAACTTAAATCATATAACTCTAATTGAGGATTTCTCAGAAAGCGTTTTACAAAATCATGATCGTAATTGATGGACATTTATAACATTAAAGGACAAAAAGTATTTATATCTAAATTTTGGACTCGGTAATTTTATTTGGTCATTATAAAATACTTAAATCTTGGTTCATTAAAACAATGAGCAAGAGCTTACCTAGGGTAATGGGTTGTTGAAAAACCATAGCTTTGAAAACTTTAACTTTAAAAGTATAACTTGAAAAATGACAACTTCGGTTAGTATTTTAAATGTATAATGAACGTGAAATCGGTCTTGAATCAATGTAAACTAAAAAATGCAGTTTTTTTGCAGTCTCAAGTTTACGGTCTCGGCCTTATTTAGTTTACATCGGTTAGTATTTCTTTGGCTAAGTTATAGCAGTCAATTCATACCTTGTAACATTTTAATACTGGTTCGGAAATTTTGGCATCAATGTTTATTCTTTTATTACATTATAAGAAAAATGTTAGGATATCATTTCTATTTGGCCCAATCGCTTAAATTGTTTCATGTTTCTATAAATAAGGGAGTTGGACCTTACGCATTTAAACCAGGGCTTTTTGATTCGCTATTTTTATTACCTCACCTTTTGTAATAGAGTTCTATTTCTTCTAGCGTGCGCCGACATTTTCCAGAATTTCATTGTGGTGAAATTAAATTATACGGACTATATAATGTATTCTTGAAATCGGTAGTCTCCGTGTCGAATGTATCCATTGAGAATAGGAATACAATACTCAATTGTATTCACGTGGAGTAACCAAAACAAATTCAGTTATAATTATCCTATTTCTATCCTCTATGCTTGCGCGATGATGCTGTTTGTGTTTTCATGGGTAATGATAGGTAATCATAGCGAAATCCTGACACAAAGTTTGCGAAACTAATTTATGTTTAGTTAATCTTAAAGTGGTTCACTTGTCAAGCATTCAAGTGCTTTACTGCGACTTCTACATATTTCTATTGAAATAATATTATTGTACCCTGTGTTTGTTTTCTTTGATGAAACCGCCTAGGTGTGTCACTTAGTAGACGAGAACTTGGATGGTCCCATCGTTGTCGTTTCCATCGCTAAAAGGAACTTGGGTGGGTAAGAATGACTTTGAATAACGCTTAGACGAATTCTGGTTATGCATGTGAAACGGAATAACTCGTCTCTTTATAAATTATCAAAGTTATCGTTTATACTTCAATGTAAATCAGCGAAGTAATCAATTTGCCTTTGTCACAAAAAATGTCGTGTAGTACAGCTTCATTCCGTAGCAATAGTGTAGGTAATAAAAGTGTTTTCTCCGTGGTCTTCATATTCGGAGTGTAACAACAAAGCAGCAGTTTGTTTATGGATCAAATGTGACTCTTTTATTACTTAAATTCAAGTGTAATAAATCCAATTACTCGTATGTTTATAAATTACCAAAGCCATCGTTTATACCGAAATGTAGCTCAACGACTCAATTGATTTGGCTCTGCCATAAAAGAAAATGTCTTGTAGTGCACCTTCATTCCATAGCAATAGCATAGATAACAAATATGTTCTTCGTAGTGGTCTTTATATTCGGAGTGTAATAGCAAAGCAGTTATTTGTTTAAGGATTCAATGTGACTTTTTTCTGATTTACAATCAAGTGTAATAAATCAAAGGTTATTTGGAGTACAGTGTTCCCATCTCACATTCTTATTTTCTCCCCGATAGATCTGGAAAAGAACTCGCGCCACCTCTCCTCCCCTCAGCTTATCAACATGATGAAAATACCGATCTAGGGCTTCCACCAAGTCGCTCACTCGGGTAATATCATCCATTTGCATCATCCCCGTCCGTATGTTCCCTTTGGTCCCTCTGATGACTGGCGCCCCTTAGCCCGCCCCCTCCACGATAACCCTTCCCTTGTCTCACAGCAGCATAGATCGCGATATATATCACTGTCTCTCGGCCTTAAACTTTCTCACCCGAAGCGCTATAATTTATCCTTCTTTGCCCACCCACCCTTCCTCCCCTCTGCGTTTTGTTGCCAGAGAATTCCGTTTCAAAGAGAAGAAATTCGGGGCGGGACAGTGAAGTGGGTGGCGGAAAAGACTTAACAAAAGATTTTTAACTAAAAAAGGGCTTCTTTTTATCCGCCCCATTACCCGTTTTTAAATTCGTTCCTCCTTCGCCAACCATAAGCCTACTGATGCTTTAAAGTGTACAGAACCGATCATAATGATTAATTACATGTGGTTGACAACGGTTTGCTTCCTTTAGCTAACTTTTAAGGCTGGTTTTTTCATATTCATTGCTTTCCTCCTGCTTTGCTCCCTCCGAAACGAATGGTTTCATCCTAATATAATTGTTGTAATTGTAGGAATTTCTGTGAGAAATTCTGTAGTCGCAAGAAGAACACTTCTGTCATCGATATTTTCCGTATAATCCAGCAAAATTGTCGTCAATGACATAATTTTCATGATTTTTTGAAGAGATTTTGTTCAACATTAAATTTAATGCTCCGTAAATTGATTTTAATAAGCAAAACATGATAATGTTAACATGCTAATACAATATACAGTTTATTCAAATATTTTATTCAGCATTCATTTTGAATTCTTTTAGTGAAACATTCCCCTCTGTACTTCAGTTTACAAATCGTAAAGGTGGTGGGTGCGTTCGACATGGTCTCTAGGTAACCACCATGTACAATTCACCATTCGATGGATTTCAGCCATTTTATGCACTGAAATTAAGAAAAAAATGTATACATATTAAAAAGGCATATATGTATAATGAACTATAACATGTTAGATGCCTTTTAATCACTAGTGAAATAAATCCATGAATATACAACAATAAATTTCACATTCCTTTCACCCAGAAGTCGGCTTCTTACTGTTGTGGTTGTAGTCGATTCTGTACCCGGTAATAGGCTCAAAGGAGTCCCGTCACAAAAATTACTCTTCTAATATTCACCCTTCAAATCAAAACACATTCCTCAGATCGAAGTTTGAACTGATGTGGGAGTACGTATAATACCAAGCGTCTTCGAGGTTCCAAGTCGTGTGAAATTCTTTGAAATTCACACACACAGGGTAGGAATATTTCGCCGAACCCGTTGCGTTTTCTGAGAACGTTTCAGCGTCGGAGCAAAATAACATAGTCTAAGTTTAGCAAGCGGTGGACGTTGTTATGAACTACAATTAAACCCAAGGCACTCTGATCAATAGCCAAATGCTTTTACCACAACTGCTGTCACAGTAATCTCAATAGTCAATCAGAGCGTGAAATTGTCAAACCTCATGAAATGTCGCGTAAGTTTTCCGTAACCCTCCCGTTTCTATTTTCAACATTGGTGGCGGCACAAGGACAAGCATAATGTAGTTGCAGTTAAAGCGCGAGGAGTTGTGTCGCGGGCACTTTTATGCGCCGTACACGTGTTTACACCACTGTTTTCCGTCGATCCCAAAGCCACTCCCACCGTCCCATTATTTTTGGTTTTATTTTTAAGAGTTAACATTTAAGAGTTTCCCTTCTCCTTCGTTCCCTGCCGTCGCACGACCCTCGCTCTCTCCCGATCCTCCTCTCCCACTCGCTCTAGCTGCACGGAGGAGAGGACAGAAGAGAGAGAGTGAGATTCCCTTTTGCTTATCACCCGGAAGATTTATAACCGTTGACGCCCTATAGTTTTGTGGGCCGCTGTCGAGTTCTTTCTTAGGAGAGGGAAACCCGGGAAGAAAACCAGTTCCCTTGAGCACTCTGGCGAGTTTCTTGAGCACGGTTTAGTGTGTTTTGAGTGGCCGTTGGTGTGTGTGTGTACGTTTGCTCGTACGCCTGTGGGAGAGTAAGGGAAGAGAGTGTGAGTGAGATAAACTTCCGCGCTTTGACACTCCGTGGAGGTGGGAAATCGAAATATGCAAATTTCGTCCTCAATATGTCCTCATCCTTCTTGAGAACGGCTTATGAATAACCTACCATCGTTAACCTACTATATTACCTGCTACATATAACCTATTATTTTATTCTTTAAATGATATGGCAATATATTAATTAAAGTTTCATCAGGTATAAGCTCCCAGGGTGACATGTTTCCTACACTGACTCTGTATCAGTAATTCCGAAGTCGCTTAATAATCAATAAAACTCGGACTCATAAATTTTGAAATTTGCACGGAATACCCTTTTTAATTTTTTGCGTACATAAATCATTTTTTTATTTACTTAGTGCCTTTTAATTGCCATATTTAATATGTTGTTATAATGACATTGAATTATGTTACTTTCGTTAGAAATTTTATGTACTGTCTTTTGAAGAGTAGCTGTTTACCTCTGATCATATTTCACATTAGTATACTTGAAGCATTAAATACGCGTGTTGGATTATGGTTTGTTTCCTTCACAATATTATTTATTGAATAGAATATTCATACGAGTAAAATATACTTTTAGATATGATATAACTTTTGTATGCGTGGTAGGGTTAAGTGAGTACCTGTGTTTGGCAAATGTGGCTATGAATCAGAGGGCCCCGGGTCCAAATGCAAATGGTGACTTAGATAAATAAAATTGGAAAGCTATGATAGGGGACTTTGTCGGCAACTGAAGGTGGTGGAGGAATAGATTCCGGGTTTCTAGCCCTCAGTGAATGAATTTTACATGCAGGAGGGTTAGGTCTTAGGTAAACTTAATCTATTACACCAAACTTTGCTGATTAACGTTAAATGAATTAACATTAATCACTTAATTTTTGTAAAACAACCCAAAAAAGCATACAGTTAATAGCTTACAAGAATGTGCATTCAAATTATGTCATATATATTTATCGCGTATTGGAACACAGAAAAATTACAGTTGTCTGGAAGTTGAAGTCACATTGAGGTTTTTTTCTCCGTCTTTTCATAAATCTCGTGTCCAGCAACTAATGGTTTATAATTTTCATTGTCCCGTAACTAATAGTGTATAACCATTTTCACAGTGCCTTGCCTTGCATTTTCATCTTGCAATTAGCAGTAAAAATTTTCACCTAATTAGCATAAGATTAATATTAAAGAACACCAAATATATCCCAAATATACATCCTTTTGACTTAATACGCCTCACTGTACTGTTGAAATAGGTATTGTGTAAGCATACGAGAAACGATGCACGGAATCTTAAGTATTTATATTATTAAGACTAAAAATTGCATTAACTGCAGTGCAAAACCTCAAAATCGTCTCCAGACATAATCAAAATGTAGTTACTGATAGAAATATAAAAGAGAAGCCTTTTCAAAAATAAAATGGAAATATACGAGTATCTTATTAATCCTTCGCCTTGACCGGGATGAAAGCGAAGGTGGATGATTTTTACACTCTGAAATTGTTGCATTGTAACCCACACTTAGCGGATGACTCCATTAAAAGTTACTGTTGCGGCATCTCCTGTAGTTTCTCGGTTACAATAAAATACTTAAGTAATAACTATTTATAGTGATATATTTTATGAGTGACGGCCTTGTATTCAAAGGAATGATAAAATGCTCTCTGTTCATGATATAATTATAAAATTTCTTGATTGTAGCTTTACAAATATATTTTCGAACTGTGCTCTACTGACAGTAGCAGCAGATTTGGTTTTGGATATTTGAACGGCTTATGCTGTCTTTCATCATCTCACCAAAACCTTAATCTAGGACCAAACATCTCCACTCGATTTCGATTTGTCATCGTCGGAATTCAGTAAATCGGCTATTTACCGTTCGGATTACCGACGGATACCAATAGCAAGTAAACCGCACGACTTCATTTAGATCAACGTATTTGCTTAGTATGGGATGTCAGGTCGTGTCCTGTTCAGGCGAGGCTTGAAAGTGTAGCGGCGTTCAAATCTGTGTCAATAACCTACCCAAAACGGTAGACTACCAAAGTCATGACCATGTGAAACTGTGTTATAGTATTGTCCAACCATAATTTCTGTTTATGAGATAAAACTGCACACATGGTGGAGCATGGAAATAATTTTTACCATTTTTTAATCAAAAGAGACCCTTTAAGAATCTTCACGCTGCCCAGTGTCGTCCAAAAATATCCGCTGAGTGAGCTGGGATCCAGTTCGTCGAAAGTTTCCCAAACCTGTAATTTAGATTGATGTATAAGTAGCTAATGAACAATTTATGGTAGTGTTCATGGCAAAAATTAGAGAAATTGAAGAGCAAGCAATGAGGTTGACTATTTTTAAAACCGCATTTCTAAATGTTGAAGATTCTTAGGACTTAAGATTTGGTCTCACGTAATAGCTTATTATATTGGTAAAACCCAAAAAGAATCATCATCATAAGGAATACTCGTGTTTGATATCCACATTCAGGAGTTAGAAATCATAGAAAGAGAGAGAGAGATCCTCATCCTCTTGGATAAATAAATACTCGAAAACATCAAAAGGACTAGTCAATTTTTGGACTCACGCCGCCACAGCGTAGAAGGGGTTTTTTTATAACGAATTGGTTCTATTTCTTTTGATAACGTGGAATATAACACAAAAAAAACTAAGAGGGCGGTCTTTGAAAGAACAGCTTTTAAATTCACGGCTAATTCATTATTTCGTCTCCTGCGGAGAATGTTAGTACACTTCTCTCATAGAACAGACTTGTGTGGCTCCTTGCATACCATATTTGTGTTGAAATTCATGACACATTGTGATTTTTTTCAGTCGGACTGACAGTTTTAAAGCCAAATCATTTACACCTGTGGTTTTTTAAGTACTCACTTGATTTAAATTTGAAAGCATTATTCCTCTAGCTTGATAAAGCGCCATCTGAAATTATAAAAAAATAAATTCTGATTTATACAAAAATAAGGTTGTTAATATTTTGCGCTCTTTTTGGATAGTTGTAGTTGTGAGTAGGAAACTCAATGTCGTGAATAATAAGATTTAAATTAACTTTTAATAATCAAACCACTTTACTTTTCCACATAAACTTTTTAATTTTTACAACCCAGGTTTCGTTATAGCATAACATCATCAGGTCATAACGAAACCTGGGTTGTAAAAATTAAAAAGTTTATGTGGAGAAGTAAAGTGGTTTGATTATTAAAAGTGAATATGAAGATTTTCCACCAAGTTACGCCAGAAACTGTTTTATTTATCAAGATTTAAATTGTTTCTTGAAAGTTTTTAATGAAAAAATGTACCTTTAGATTTTAAATTTTTCGTAGTGACAGTATTTGGTGAAATGAATTAAAAATTAGCGCCATTGATATATTTTGTCCTTATTTCAGTTAAATTTCAATATAAAGTTTTTATCTAATAGTTTTTTCTTTCGATTGTTGTTGTGGTTCTCATAATATTTTATGCCTCATGGCTAAGTAGTTTATAATTATTAATATATCTAAGTCTAAAAGGAAAAAGATTTAGTCAATCGAAACGGAACTGAACGTATATCTGTCATTGAATATGTACGACAACATCTGTTTTCGTTAGTGCAAGTATAATGTGTCTGTTGATGTTTTAGGTCTCAATTATTCTTATTTAATTTCTTCTCGTCGTTGGTGACTAAGCGCGCGATGAATTGCCTAATGGTCGTGGGTTGTTTCGCGATTTTTGCATGAAACTGCCCTTGACGCTTTGTAATGAATTTCAGACGTCTAGACACGAAGTGATTTGGCTTCGTTTCTGCAAGAGCAACCTTTGTTGATCCATTCCCTGGAACGGCACTCTTTTTTGATCCACAGACAAGAGGTGAGGGTCTCAACTGGTCGAGTCGTCTCTAATAGTTTACGACCCATTGTATCGCAAAATTATTTCAACTCCCCCACATACAAAATTTGAAAACAAACCTTTTCTATATGTTCTTAATTTAATGGATGTAAATAGAATTTAACGAGAGAAATGTAGTAAGAGAAACTTAAAACTCAATCGGGCACCATTGATGCTCTGTGGCTAAAGACAAAATGAGACCCCATATGTTTACATTAATTGAGCAAATAAATCCTTTAGTACTCGACACAATTTTAAGGAACTTTATGATTAAATTGGAAAATAAAACTTTCTAAATTCCACTGCAATTTATTAAAACGACCGATTCCGTCGAATAGTCGACAACATTAGCTACTAGATACAGGATTTTTTATCGTACACACTTACCACATCACTTTGTTATGGCAAAATAATTACTAGGAGATAACGTCGACATAGTAGAGCAGAAGCAAGTATAATTTTACCTTAAATGTCACAAATATGGTTTTCCCAAAATAAAAGTTGGATTAATAAATAAGCCAAGGTACTTCACATAGTGAGCTGCACTTATTGCACAGGTTATTTATCAAGGGGCAAAATATGCTAAGTTTGTGAACTGGTTTATTAAACACGATGTAATTATGTTTAGAAATATTCATTATTAATCATAAAAGTAATGGTTTCAGGCGTAACTTTGTGGAATTGCTTCATGGTAAAAAATTGAAACACTGTAGACTTCCACATATAGAATTTATTAAACGACCCGGGTTTCATCGCTGAGCGACATCATCAGGTGAAAATTTTTCGGTTACATGCCCCCTCCCTCCCTCCCGCCCCCTCACCCCAAGACACGGATGGGAAGAACCCACCTCCGACTCTTCCCTGACCACTTTGCCTCAGACCCTATCCCATCCCGGTGAGGCTTTCTCACTCTTTCCCCCCCGCTCGTGACCTTCCTTTCCCTTGCCTCCCATCTCATAACCCGGCTAATGACTTCCCCATTGTGTGTCCCCACCCCTTCTTGACTACATTGTTTCTCCCCCCCCCACCGAACCTTCCTCCTCCCTCGCTGCCTCCCCTAATCTCCTACCTCGCCTCAGAGGGTATATATTGGTATGTAACCGAAAAATTTTCACCTGATGATGTCGCTCAGCGATGAAACCCGGGTCGTTTAATAAATTCTATATGTGGAAGTCTACAGTGTTTCAATTTTTTACCATTATTAATCATTTAGAAATTAACCAGTCACTAAGATATTTAGATCATGCCGCATACTAGCATATGATTCTTTTTCTGTTAACCGGCGCATTATATGTTTGAATCATTAGGAAAAAGAGGCATTATTCCTAAAAGTGGCAGATGATCAATGGAATTGAAAAAAATAAGGAAAGCACTGAAACCTCAGGTCCCCCAATATGTATAAAATGAGACCAACTTCTACATGGTTAGAGTAGACAGTGAGTATTTCCAAATAGATAACTGATTATCAGCTGATTCCAACTCTATCATGTTTGTATACGAGCAAAGAATGATCTACTGTATAAAATGCCTTAGTAAAGGCGATTTATACACCATAAATCAATTTCCCTTGGTCAAATTGGAATTTTGAAGGTTGACTGTAGTATCAATAGCAGAGTAAACTGGTAGAAAACTCGATAAAGTCATACTTACTCGTATACATATGAATGTAGTCGTGTTTTGTTGGAAAAACTTTCGAAGAGATTTTTGGAAATTCTAGAAGCGTTTGTCGATCAATTTTTCCAATAAACTAGGGAAACACATATGAAGTTAGTAAATAATCATAAGTTTTTATCGTATGTGAACAACCAAAAAAAATTGAAATGCTTGTAATTATACAGAGTCGTTCAGGAGTTAAGTAATAAAATATGCTGTATGGCGTGTTTTATTATTAGTGTTGACTTGTAGCGAGCTCGGATTTCAACCGTTCAGGTGCACATCATTATGAACAACGTATTCTTATCTAGGAATTGCAATAATATGTAGACTAATTAATAATATAAAAAAACCATAAACACAGTAATCAACCCGAAGGGTTAATTCTGGTTAAAAAAAATAATTGCAATAATATGTAGACTAATTAATAATATAAAAAAAACCATAAACACAGTAATCAACCCGAAGGTCGGTTTAGTAGGTGATGGTAGAGCTCACCCATGTACCAAGCCCTATACGGCGTGTGAATATTCACACATCAGGGTAGGGGGGCCAGTTCCTTTCCCTGTGCCGGTTATGGTTTCCCAGGAAGATCTGGTACCCGAAAAATCAACTAGCTTGGGTGGAGCTGCAGGTGCCCAAAGTGCCTTGCCCGGGAATCGAACCCGGGACCCTCCGGTCAGCAGTCCAACGCTCTACCCGCTAGACCACCGCGACCCGCAATTAATAATATACAATGCAGAATATATCAGAACTAATACCCAAAGTCATAATATACAAGGAATTTCAACTCAATAAAAATGCCTATTGGTGTCCGCTTTTCAGTTTTACCATTTTTCTGAATAAAATTAAAATTATGGAACTTGAATTGTTGACATTTAGATCACGATTTCTTATTTAAATACCTGATGGTCCGTGCGAACTCTTGAGAACCCCACTTCATCGCTGCAATGGCAATAATTAATCGACGTAAAGATCGCACATTTAGGGTAGGGAGTAGAGTGCCAGTTCCTATCTCTCTCAGTAGCCCATGGTTTTTCAGCGCAACGAGAAAGTGTATCCAGAAAGTTGAACAACTTACAGGTACCTGTAAATGTATCTCTCTGTATTTGACCAGACGACCAGGATTTGATCTCAGGATTCCCTTTAGGCTGTCAAACCTGACCTGGTCACTGGATAACCACATTAAACCTGCCAGTTAATCTATTTCTTGAAAGAAACGTCGGAGGATATTGTGTGGGGAGGGTGGATGAGGCGGGGATTAGTGGTAGAGAGGGCGCAGTAGCCTCGGGAGTCGACGCAGAAGCAAGAGGAGTCGTCGGGGGTGGGGCAGGTCGCTGGAGGAGTGTGTGGAGGATGGCTTATAAGAAAAAAAGGGATGAAAAAGGTTGAGAGGGTAGAATTCCTCCCTCGGAGGGGAGAAAGAGAGAGAGGGAGCGGGGCCACCGGGGACACCATCCGTGGAAATGAGTGCGGGGGCAGCGGATTGCAGCTGAGGCGCGTCAGGGAGAGAGGGAAGGGAAGAAGGCGAGGCGAGCTAGCACCACGCAAGAGAGGGTGCTGGGAGTAAGTTCTGTTGTGTGCTTGGGGGAGGGGCATTGGAGGAAGACGGGTGCCCGGTTGGAGATGGGAGTCTCCTCTCTCCCTCGGAGGGTGGGGAAATAATGGGGCACGCGCGCTTTCTCCTCCTGCCCATCTCGTCAGTGCAAACCCATTAACTGCACTCCATCTCGCCTCTTACTCTCCCTCTCTAACCCTCCGCCTCCCTCCCGCTAAATCTCCACTAAAGCTGTCTTCCTAGCCATCGCACCCAGACTCCTCTCTACCGTGTCTTAGCGCTCATTCCTCAACCCTAGTCTTCAAGGGGAGGGAAGAAAGGAGTTGTTGAGACCTCGAAAGGGGTCGTTCCCGCTTAATGACATATGCAGTCAAATATTTCTACTAGCGCTACGTCAGTTCCACAAAGTGATCAAATCTGCAAAATGAACGGACATATTATCCGACCAGCCATTACTTCACCTATAGTTGTCCCAATACCACTATTATATATTAAGGCCATTACATATGGTCTAACTTTCTATGAAACATTTCAACCACAGAAGGGGAAGGTTGCGCTAGTTTCGTTAAAATTTTCTGCGAGAAGAGAGTAAGTTTCTGGGATGTGTTGGGGGATTTGAGTGCGACCCTCTTGATTCTCGAAGACAACTAGCGAGACTTAGACTTCTAGAATTGTACAGGCCACCTGAGTTTTCTTGTGACACAGATGGTATTATTATGACACCAATTTATCTCAGTAGATTCGATTACCGGAATAATATACGAGTAAGAGTGATAGACACCGTCACAGGCAGATTCAAGTACTTTTCCTTCCCTCGCACAGTACGTAAGGTAATAAAATGAAACCCAAGACCCCGAAAAAATTAAATTTACTTGAATATAAGACTGCGATGGATCGGGTAAGCGCAACAATTATTGCATGTCGGAATTTATGTGTGCGAGAATTGTATTTGATCTGATCTGTATTTAAGTGTGTTATTATGCCATCAGTGTATTATTATGTATAAACTAATATTTCCACATGTACATGTATGGTTGGTGCTCAAACACCCCCCGCCTTGCACAGTTGTGGCAGTTTGGGGGAATTGTGTAGATGGAGATGAAGAGTTATCTGGCTGAATACGTACGCAACTGATCTCTTGGTTCTATCCTTTTCGAACGATACGATTTGGAGACAATAACCTTTATAGAAACATACGTAAAAAACCTGGTATAATTATTATCTTATATTTTTTAAGGACCTGGCTATTCTGACTTCTTAAGGATTAAAATTTCCATGGCGCATTTACTCCAGCGGCTATTTGTACCTGCGGGTCATCGTCGGTCGTTGTTTACAATTAACGCTGCAGTGCCCTTTCATGATTTATCATTTATACCCTCATGATATGCTCGCTTCTGATTAGTAGTTTCAGTCAGCTCTGGAGAATGGTCTGACCTCAAATCATTCTAGCACTATTACATAAAATTTCTATACAAGCGCACATATGAGTCACTACTTGTTGCGACTTTTATAGGAACTTTTTGGTGTACCATGGCCTCAGTAAAGCAACGAATTCTACTAAATTGACGTCATTCAGAATGTCGTCTCCCAGGGAACGATTTTGGTAGTGTAAACCATGAATCTACTAGAATTACCGTCGTTAATTCCTATGAAGCCCAAAATATGGTTTTCTCAACTTAATCCTCGAATATCTCTTCATGGCTGAGGCAAAAGGTAGACAAATCGTTTCTTTCCTCTAACTGTGTCTACTTCTCTAACCTAAAAGACTAGTACGAGAAATAGGGAGTTGGGAGTTCTCACGCATAATACCCGTAGTTGTGATACGATACGAGTTGGGTACTTCTCGTAATATTGAGTTGTCATCTGTTATGTGTTTTGTACTTGAAGTGGTGTATTCGTTTCTTTATGAATTCAACTATGAAATGGATGCATTACTGTATCGAATTCCATCAGAAGTGGACGATTGAGAAAGGCACATATTTTTCAAACCTCCTCGAAACAAGCAGAAGATAAAAAGAAATCGTGATTCGAAAGTTCAGCCATTTTTAGATAGAGGTGCAACAATTGATATATTTATAATTCAATAAATACTCCTCTGGCATAAAATCAATCAAAAACGCAGTTATCTTTAAGGTTTTGATGTTAGATTTTATTGCTTTGTTATTTATCCATTCAAGGTATCGTACCAATTTATATGTAGATTTTGAACGATTCCATAGGATTCATATTCTACGTAACACGAGAACTTCCTCTTATTTGTGCTACATTATTTCTTTCATTTCTTCGCCATCGTATATACCTATAAAACTTAAATATATCTTAAAACACCTTTCCAATCCTTACTCTCCCATTTTTATTAATCATGATATTCCACCATATCACGCCTGAAACGTCTGTTCTTACTCTCCCACTTTTACTTAACATTCTCATTTCTATCACGGCTCTCAATATCGCACTACAGTTTAACATTTGCTCAACCCACTTTTTCTGCCTTCCCGCTGCTATTATAAAATATATATCCTTAGTGAATGACATAAAATAATAGGTGCTAAAGAGTCTCTTCGTGGCTTCATTCTTTCGAATTTCATGAAAAAATTAATTATTGGGAATTCAATCATTTTCTTAAATTAAGAGAAATCCAGATATAAATTCTAGCTATTTTATGCATCGTTTACGGGCTTATTGAACAATACCTATGCATGTAAACATATTTTCAGAGCTCTTACGTCGGAATGGATGATATACAAGCAGCTCGAACATTGGCAGCAATTTCGGGGTTTTAGATTACTTGTGGATGACACGTTTTCTCGAAATGTGTCATTCGTCCACTGAATACGAACGTGAGTTGAATATGGCATTGGTCAGAGAAAAAGACGTTGGATTTTCGGTGAGTTCTGCTTTGAATTTATTACTGAAACGCTGTGTCTTGTCTGTCTTCCTCTTTCTTTGTCCTTGGTAGAGAACGACTGTGTATCTTGTTCTCTCGAAATAACGTCTTTGTGAAATCTGTCAGGTTCTCAAGCGAGGAAAAAAATTCTGTTTTTTCCTATGGTTTTGCCACGATAAGAAACTGCCACCTTGCATGCACATCCTCGGTCGAAGACAAATGTGTAGTCAGCAGGGTCCACAGCAACTGTGGCAGCGTCCTTTTTGTGATAGCAAAAGGTACATAACATACATCATTTAAGGTAGTAACACTAGAGTTCATAGTAGGGACAATTTTCCGCTGCGAAATCCGCTGGGGTGACTCCAAATAAATAACCAGAATGATTTTTTAATCAAATTAAATATGAATTTCAAAGAAAAGAGAACACTGTGCTTGTGTCATCTTTTGCCTTCAAGTGCTGAGTTCAGTTCGAATGGTAAGTAAACACATGAACCGAAGATCTAATTATTTTTCAAAGCGTTTTCAGAACTAAAATTTCAACTGCAAACGAGTAATCCTAAAAGTAATAGAATGTGCGTTTCTTCTAAACGTTTATCTTAATTAAGTACTGGGAAATGTTCCAGTAATGCATCATATAATTTAAATTTCTATCCTAAACTTTTCATTATCACCACGGTGGCAGAATTGTAATATAGGAATACTGAAACTGGTCTTAAGAGGCTGATTATTATTAGGTAATCTACCGATTAAAGTAGGTTTTTGGATGGACACATCTTATTATTATTAGGTAATCTACCGGTTAAAGTAGGTTTTTGGATGGACACAACTATCAAATAAACATTTTGTAACTCCAAACAAAACCCAATCCAGCAACCTAATCTACATCAGGTCCCTCTTCATCTCTGTGTACTTCTTTCCTCCCTTCATCCCGTCCCACATCCCTATCCTGTTTCTGCCCTTTCCTCGCTTTCCCAACATTCTCCCCTCTATTACCTTCTTCAACATTCCACTACCGCTCAATGCACCTTTCATCCATTTTTCCTGCCTCCATAGGATTTCTCTCAACAAACCCCTCTCCTCCCCCACCCTCTCCAGTACTTCCTCATTTGTTTTCCTTTCGGTCCATTTCACCCTCTCCATTCTTCTCCACACCCACATTTCAAAAGCCTCCAATCTACGTCTATCCTCCTGCTTCAGTGACCACGTTTCCGCGCCGTACATAGCTACGCTCCATGTGTGTGTGTGCTCCTGTGGCTACGAGGCTTATAGAGAATATTGTTTCTCGTAAGGCTATAATTGGGAGAGTTGTGGATGGCTCTACATTAGTGTTAATTAAACCTCTTCAAAATATTCCCATTTAAAAATTTCATTGACAGCTGTTTTTTTCTCAGGTAGACGAATAAGTACAAGTCACCCCATCATACTCTTTTTAGCGATGCATGTTTTAGAATAACTTAAATCAAATGCTTTTACTTACCTACTCAATCATTCAATCCTACGCTACAAAAGTATTAGCTTGCTAGACCCAGTCCTTCATAGAGACTTGCCCTTTCTTTTCGGAGTAACTTAACCGTATAAACTGCCAGTATTCGAAGCACGTCGCGAAAAACTTATCGGATGGTGATCATTTGATTTCCCTATTAGCATGGCTCATCTATCACCATCTCTCAGATTTGCATTCAATATTGCTCGGTTACCATGATCCAGGATATATAACAAACTACTACTATTAACAAAGGTTTTCTTTGGTTGATAGGTTTTGAACTAAGCCGCAGTAATCGAACCGAAGATTTGTTTTTGATTGGTGATCTTACCTAATTATAAAGCCTTCTACTGAGCGTGAAATGCACTCATTCACCCTGAGAAGTGAATTCCACACGCCATTGGGAAACATGGTTAAAAGAATTACTGCCCATGTAATTCTTTTAACCATGAAATGAAATTGAACTAAATATCAGCTGTTAAATATTTTTAAGTTTTATTTATTTGATTGCTTTCTGTCTTGTAAAAGTTTATATAAAAGACTATACCTTACATTGTGCCATTTTTATTTTATTCATTTCGTATGCATAAATCACTTTTAAGGTACATATTCTTCGGGGCATTCCCTTAGAAATAAAAGTTTTCTCATTCAATCTGGTAAAACGTGGCTTTGTGTGAAATAAAGCTACCCTTTCCGTTACCGAAGATAAAATTTTTGATACTTCTTTCTCGCTCCTCCAGAATAAACCGCAGATTTTGTGATTTTTTCTTCCATTCAGTACATAGCTACCACATAATGTGAATTTAAGTATATATTTCGAATAAGAGGTTAAGGATTGCGGCAATTTTTGGAAATGTATTTTGGACACCAAGGGATGTGCTTATCCGTTGCGGTTAGTGAAACGAACGCTAGGCCGCAAGAACGCAATAAATTCCCCGTGAACGAAATATCTTGAAAATTTACCATGCAATTTATTCGTATACTCGATTTATTCATTATTTTCTTTTCCTTCGCTGAATTCGGCGAAATATCAAGCACACGGGTCCGTCATTACTAACGTGGTTAAGACGAAGAAAACAACTTGAGGCTGTAGCCTACCGCGATTATATTTACTCGTATTTTATTTATATTTACAAGAAAACAACAAAACTTAATCAGGGCCTACAAGAGTTTATGAAATATATGTTTCATCAATGCATGTTACTCAATATCGGTTAAAAAGGTGGGTGATTGAAAATATTAATATTATATAAACCTCGTTGCAATTAGGCATTTTTACTGGTCAAGTCTGGTCTATGGTCACTCTTACAATTCATTTGCATACGTGATCGTACATCTCTCGTACATATACAGGATAATATTATATGTATGTTTTTCTATTATGTACCTTGATGATCAAAAATGAAATTTTAATTTGAAGAAATTGTAAAAGTTACTTTAAAAGAAAATACTATGTATTGTATTCCGTATTGCTGTCTGTGATTTGCGAAAAGGAATAATTTAATCTCCTAGGATATTAAAAATACGGAAGGCAATTACTTTCATCTCGTATTCACAATAAATGTGGTCAGCGACTGAAGGGTAAGATACTTGTATCCTGAGAGAGTCATAAATTTAGGATTTTCCCTTAGAATCCTCGTCGAAATCAGCTTCTCAGAGGGAGTTCAAATTGGTACGCACACCTGCGAGAAATGTCTGGTTCATTCCCAGTCTCACCCAAGGCATTTTGTAATTTCCTTTCCACGGAATCTAATGCTTGCACATTTTTAGCTTCTCAGTACCGAGGGCTTTCGCTCGCGTTCTTCCTGCTGCATCTGCCTTTTCTCTCTCTCTCTCTACCCCCCCCCCCCCAATTACCCCGCCTCCATCCTGCACCGGACTTCCCTTGCGCCCCGCTCCAGCATCGCCTCCCCGCAATTGCCTTTACGGCACATCCGACTTCACTTGCGCCGGACGTCACGTCCGCGCTACGATGCTGCACTATTTCGGCTCCGTTCACGTATGGGATGTGGGGAGGAGGGTCCGGGTGAGGGCCGTTCAAGAAACAGGCTAGCTTAAAAAATGAGAAGGAAAGGATGCTGTAAGACAAAAGGGCGTGAAGGTAAGGCTGCCTCGGGGAAACTGGATAAATAAAACCCGCACTTGGCTCCGGCCACGCGTACAGTACAACACGAACAAAAATTAACTTCCCTCCCTTCGAAAATATTTTTTGCATTGTTTTACTGCGACATAATCGAATGCGTTATATTTAATTTTGGTGGTTGTAACTGAGGATTGATCATGAACTCCTAGCAATAAGTGTAGCAAGGACTGAAAATAATTAATTTTAGAATTTAATGCGTATAATGCGAATACATTTTCAACCAAGAGTTTTGCAACCGTTAAATAAGTTCATCCTGCCAACCGAATACTCTGATAAACCCAGAGGTCAGTCTATTTCGCCACAGTAGAAGGTACGCTCTTAATCATTATCCTAATGACGCTTGGAAGTCAAGCATTAGGGCCAGCTCCTTACCCTGTTCGCCTGCGATTTTCATAAAAAAAACATGGTACCGGGAAGTCACAGCTGAGGCGAATTAGGTGGACCTACTATATTCGGAATTGAACCCGAATCTCTGCGGTCAGCAACAGAGCGCTCTACCCACTAGTCCACAACTCTGCGTGGAATAAATAATTATGAACATTTCTGAGTCCCAATCCTTTGAGGTTCAATCTGGAACATATGATTTTATGAGTGATCTAACAAAGCCGTAAAATACTTGCACTTATAGAAACCTTTTCGAAGAGCTAGAGGGGGAATAGGCTGACCTACGCCCTCTCAGCAGACCAAAACCTGTCTCCTGGGAGAAACACAAGCAACCTCTTGCAGCAACGGGACGCGACGACGACCAGCCACCATTAAAAAGGAAACGGAGTTGATTATGTTCCTCCGAATATCGACGGGCTAATACGCCATTGACATAGCGGCTGAATGATTCTATCATCGGGCAGCAGCAGGCCAAGCGTCTAGATGAAGCGCTTCAGAAAAAGAAGACGAGAAAAAAAAGAGCCATGCCATTAAGTGATTACTAATGAATCCTGCATGTTCCTCATGTTAGATTATTCCAAAGATCTTTCTTTCTCATCCTAAAATCTATGAATCTAGATAATTCAGGGCAGTTACACTCTAGGTTGATGTTATTCGAACTAAGTTGTCGGAGCTCGGTTCGGAAGAGGTGAAGAAATCAAAGCCGTTTAAGCCCGTCCCACAAACATCCCCCAGTACGCAATACACATTTGGGCTGGAAATATAGACCATCCGCGTAAACTTGTTGAGGGTGTGTTGCCACGTGCGTAATCAGGATACTCATCCCTCTCCCCGTTCAAACCTCCGTCCCTCCTCGTTCGGTTTTCGGGTGGAGCGCGGGCCGTGGAGATTAGATGGGTCGCACACCATAGCGTGTGCAAACAGCTGCCTGCCCACCCTTGCCCCCCACCCTTACCCATCCATTTGCAACAACCCACCCTCCCACGCAACTCATCTCTTAAACTCTTCTCCCCTGAACGCCCGCGATCCCCCTCATATTTCACCTTCTTCGATGGAAGAGGGCGCGCTTGTTTTGGCGGCCAGCGAAGGAGACCGTGGACCGGATGCACGCGAAACTGCAGAGGGCGTTCGGACGGAGGAAGGACGAGGCGCGAGAGGGTAGGGAGATGTGGGGGAGGGGGAATGGAATACGCGTGCTTGTGTGCGTGCGTTGAGATGGGATGGGAGAGCCAATATCTCGCCCGTCCGCCCTCGCAGAAAAAGAGTTTGGTGCTCGGAAGTGAGTGGCAGGAGGGTGTTCATGAGGGTGAGGGGGTGAAAGGAAGTCGGGGCTTTGCTCAAAAATCCCCTTTTGGACCGTACGCTTTAAGAGACCCACCTTCATCCCTGCCGCCTCAAAATCCCGACCAGCTCTCGCACTCACTCTTGGGTCTCTCCCCCTGCACCCGTTTTCGTTCGAATGGTGCAGGAGGGATGGGGAGGCGGGGTGTACTTGGGAGGGGTCGCTGGAAGAAGTTATGGGGGAGGGCATTTTTTTCCACCGCCGGTGTCGGTTGTCTCTGGCCCGCCGCCGCCGAAGCGACCACCGTCGTCAGGGTTCAGAGTGTGAGTGTGGCAGGATGAGCGGGATGGAATCGCTCTTTCATCCTTTGACGCGGTGTACATACACGTGCGTGCGGGTGTTCTAACTTCAATCCGCTAGTGCCCAATGGGATAGCTTTCGTAAATGTGATGGCCCTTCAAGTCTTCCTCACCATATCAAATTCTTACCACTCAAAATTTAAATTTAAGCGACGGCAGATGATTCTCACGTTCCCTTTTATAAGATGGCATATAGTTTTTCCCTTTACGATTGAACGGAAATATTTAATTTCTCGCCTATTCTAAAATTCCAATCGAAGTGAGTGCAATTTTTAAGGTGATTTTGAAGTTCAGTTTTGAAGAGCATCCTAGTTTTATTTATTTTATAGCATTGGAGCCATTTCCTAGGTACAATGGTTTCTCCAATATTTTGTCGTATTTTCTTTAAATTCACCGTGCACAATTTCGGGAAAGTATTCATCTCCTGGAATTTAGAAATTTCTAATGAAATTCATATTTTCACATTTCATGAACATTTTTCCAGCGTTATCCTGATTAATTTTAAGCGCATATGAGTGGTTTGTAGGTGTGATTGGGCTTTTTTTGGGCAATTTTACTCAAAATGAAATAGTCTGGATGTAACAAAGTTTTATTTTTTTAAACTATTACTTCGAGTGAAGTAACCGATTAAAAGTTGGCCAGTCTCCAGCCAGCACCATTGGTCATCATTTTTCTACTGATTTCCTCTTTTTAAACTTCAAGACAGAGTAATGCAGTAGTTAAAAATGTTATCAGACCAAAATAATAATTATTATGACAATTTATAACCTCCAAATTAAACTTTGATGGCATGAGGGTTAGCAATCAGTTAATCAATCAAGATATTCTACCTATTTCAAAGGTATGTTTTGGACGCTCTCTAGCGACTATTTATTTCTAATAATCGTGGGAACATCGAACGTCTTTCATAATTTCTTCTTAACTTCTGCCTGTCTTTGTACTGTTCAAAAACCCACTCAATTCTTTCCTTCACCCCGCTTTCTCAATTTTTATTTTGTGAAAAATTTCCAATTTTAATTAATCATGATATTCCACTATATCACGCCTGAAACGTCTCTTTTTATACGCTTTCCCAATGTTCTCCTAACTACTACGACCTTGATTATACCATTACCTTTCAATATTTTCTCCATCCACTTTCTCCTCCTTTTTTATATCCTCCCCCCGTAACTTCTTCTCCTCACCCACCCTAAAACCTCAGTATTTGTCGTCTTCCTTATCCAACTTATTTTATCCATTCCCCACCGTACTCACTACCCATAAGCCTCAAAGATACGCTCATCTTCTAGCCTCAAGACCAGGTATCGCATACATAATACACTGCGCTCCATATTCAAGTCTTTGAGGGCAGCGATAATGATGGAAGAAATTATCTCCGATTCTATTCTAGAAAACTTTCTATTACAACTTCTCCTTCATTGATTACGAATCTCTTTTAATACATATTCCATATAATTACGAAATTAGTAATGATAAATTGGGTAAAATCGGTTATGTGAAGTGATAAGCCCAATTTTTACTTGCCAAATAACTTTTGATTTGTATAGCTGCAAAACAAGAGACAAGCGACTTATGATTGCATTGAGCGTTTAAATTCTTGAGTACATGTAGAATTATTATAGAAGCAAAAACTACTATCCAAGACAGTAATTTTACGAAAAAATGCCAACTATTTGGGTTAGCTATAAAATATGAGCGCAGGTTGTATTGAAAAAATCGCGAATTCAACTAGTGAACGAGCAGACAAGGCATTTCTTCTTCGTTTCACAGTTGAACATTTGGAAAACAACAACTGATTCTTCAAGCTTATCTTCATCAAAAAATCTCTTTTATTTTATGTATTCATGTCAATGAATAATTTATTATTAATCATTATTATTATTAGAGATTTTAAGACGGAAATGCGAATTTTCTGAAGGGTAAAGTATTCCGCAATAAACTTATTTATATTTTTTCTTACAAAGTTGCTACATTACCCTTATTTTAGTTCTTTAAATATCATATCAAATCTTATGTATTTGAAAATGAACAATATTGTGCTGGAGATATGAGCGTCAAACCGTATGCATTCCCACTTTGTGTAAGATACTACTCTCAGCAACTTTTAATGCAATACGACCATGGTTTCGATGCTGCGCATTATCATCAGGTACCACCTGATGATGATGCGCAGCATCAAAACCATGGTCGTATTGTATTAAAAGTGTGTGAAAGTGTAAAGTTTTTCTTTTTTACCCTCACCATGAAGGTATTCCACAGGAGGTTAGTGAAAGTTCATGCAATTGAGTAGAATTATTAATGATTCCCTAGACGCTGCGGGTGGCAAGAGGAATTTTTTATTATCTGTAACCCTACAGTTGCTATCCCATATTGTCCGTGGGAAGAAGGAGTCCTTGAGTCTGCTAGTTCTGACATCTATTTCCCGAATTTTATATGCATGATCCAAGAGACCAATGTTTGTTGGAGTGCGAATAATTTGCGAGATCTCGGCGCTGAAACATGTGGATCTGAATTTATTTAGTAAGTTCAACCTAGCATTGAATCGCATTCTTCTAATGATTCCCATCCAAAAACCAGGCTCAAGATTTTATATATTTCCTTTTTCCCTAAATTTTCATTGAATTACAGATGGATTATTTTATTCCCTACTGAGTAACGTTTAGTTAATTCTATGCTTTCCAACCCACGAATCAGCAAAAAAGTATGCAGTCATTATATAGCAAGATGGTCTTTGAATTTTATGTTTTCTGGGTTCGTAAGTGCTGCGGCATCTGAATGATTCCTTGATGTAAAAAAATTCACTGGATATTAACCTAGAATTGCATCATAATACAAAACTGTATTCAAGTGGGGTCGTATCGAACGTGCGAATACTGCAGTGCTCATCGTAAATAATCCGTAAATGCAAACAGTATCTGGCCACAAAGCGACCTCACTTTCAGAATCCAAACCCACAAGCTTTAGGTAAGGCGTAGAGTGAATTATCTTACCGGACTAATCTGGCCACTTTGAAATTCGAATGCGTGGCCTTGTGTGACTAGCCAATGAATATATCCCAACCATTCTTTACAGATAAACGTTCACAAATTAGCCTGTGATTTCACTCAGAAACTAACGAGTTAAAATATAGCCCGGAATAAAATAGGTTTCTTGACTCTTATAATATTTTTCATTGGCAATAATTATTTCATTCATTTAAAATTACTACCCTAATCATTTTTTTTTCAAGGTGAAATGGCTTTTGGTGAAATTCAAAAATAAGTTTTGCTCAGAGCATGGAAAAAGCGAGGGAAATGCGAACTCTGCTATTATTTAACACGCGAAAGAAAACATTAAAAATTGCTTTTCGGAGAAGCGGCATTTGGCACAAAATTTCAAGACCCGCTGAAATTTAAGTTCGCCAAATTTATATTCTCTTTGGTTCTCCAACGGCCTTCTGCTTTTTTCTCCAAATCCCATGCATCCCAAAAACCTTTACCGGAAAGGGGAAGTATTTCCTTTCCATCCCCTCTCCGAACCCCACCGACCCTTCCGGACCCACTCACCCTTAAATTCATTAACCCCAAACACTCCAAACGCATCCCTCGCTACCCTTGACCAAAGTCTTCAGCCAGTCCAGCTTCATGGCCCTCTTTCAAATCCGTTGCAATTTGCGAGTGAGGATATCACTCAGGCAAATGCTACCGTCCATCATCAGAGACGACTGTCCCTCCTGGTTTAGGATGTCTCGTGAGACATTGCCGGTTGACCTCTCGCCGGTGGTCATTGCGGTTTCTTTCCGTTGGTGACGACCTCATCAGCCAATGGCGTTGGCTCCTGTCACCCGTCTCGTGTTTCCTTCCAACTCCTCTTCAGCTGTTGTTTCCGATATGTGGGAAATGGAAATATACTTCTGTTCCTCATCTCTCAAAGTCGTTTTGCGTGCAAGTACACAAATTAACTTCGTCGTTTTCCTTGCCAGTAAAAGTTCAGCAGTTGAAAATATTGTGCTAAATAAGACAAATTTTTGTGTCATGGATAAATACAATACAGCTTGTATTGTATTTTATATTATCTTTTAAAGCTGAAATTATCAATGCTTAACCTCATTACTGTGGCACGACCTAGTTTTATGTAATAATTACTGTCAAGAAAATGCCATTGTATCAGATTCTACTTCAGCAATATTTTCTTGGCAAAATTGCTTTATCAGATTCAGTCAAATTTAAGAGCAAGTCAATGTATCCATGTATTGAATCGATCGAAACTTGACTTCAAAAGCTAAAGGTGATTCTAATTTATATTGGCACAAACATATGCATTATATCTCCATAGTTTTTAATAATATTTCGATGATGTGGTCGCTTACTTGAAGTTCTCCTAAAGCAGTACATCTAAATCTGCATAAATACCCTGCGAGCCACCAAAAAGGTGTGTGGCAGGGGGTGTAGCACCATGAGGGAAGGGTAAGGGTTGAGGGGGTTGGGGGTTAGGTGAGAAAAGGTGGGGGGGAACCTGTAAGAAAAAAAATATACATACATATATATACACATATATATACATATATATATATGCAGAAATACTATGTAAACGTGCATTTTGGTTACCACTACTAGATTTTAATCAGGCGTTCATTCAGTTACGGTCCATGGATATGCCATCTGGTTGAAGTTCAACTTTATTTATAGATCCCCGAGATTAGTTCTGTGGCGTTAGCTTAATTGACAATGCAGTGAACTGTTAAGAGACAATGTTACGGAATATAGGCTTACCCTTACTGATCAGTGCATATATCAAACCGCTTTTTATGGCAGCCATATATTAAACCCTCATGAAGTCAAAGAATTCAGGCCTTTAAGATTCTGTGGTTGATCTATACCACCTTGATTGAATGCATCGTTAAATTTAAACCCATTTTATGCGTTCATTTAATTGGATCATGTATGGTGGCTCTCGATCGATTCACCGTTAGTATTTGCTTCATTTAAAGCTCTAAGATGGACTATATAGACTGTAGAACACCTAAGAGCATGCCGATGGCGTGACAAGGGGAATTAATGTGGGCTTGGTCTTAGGAAATATAGTGATTCGACTCTGGAGAAATAAGAACTGAATGCATACAGCACTATCTTTCCGTGAGGATTCTCCGCTGCCGAGATAAAAACTGTCGTCTGTAGAAACTAAAAGTATAGGGCGCCAAGTGAATTATGTGCATCGAGGGTCGTTGATGGACGCAGTATTTTAAAGCAGCATGGTCCGGTAGTGTTTTAAGGTATCGGATGTGTGTCGTAAATCTGTAGTGAATGTTTTATAAGCTTTGTAGCGTTATTTTATAGAGGTGTGTTGTGATCAAAAATCTAATCGTCTAATCTAATAGTCCAATTTATATTATATATGATAATACTCACACATGGTGCCTAATGCGGAGGAAAGATGAATTCAGTGTTTCTTTTTCGAATTATATGCATCGGAAAATTATGTCGATAGTTTTGGCTCTACATTCTTCCAAAGTGTATCAAGTCTTTCGTACACAGTTTAAAACTCATTTTCACTCCCCGAAATTTTCTATTTCCCCCGCACAATTACTAAATATGTAGTCTTGTGGATCAAACAAAATCTCCTCGCTTCTTTTTCTAAATTAGCATCACGAATCGTAATCAAATTACATCTCATTTGACCTGACCCGGTACTAACTCATTGTGATTAAGTTAGATTATATCATAATCATGTATTTATTTCTGCCGATAGCATTCCCGATAGAAGAATCACAAGTTTTGCTAATATCTGTCTTCTAATTTCAGGGCATTTTTCTCCACGCGCGCTCCGAGCGACGTTCTACGAGGTCCCACCACTCACAGGGAAGTAGGGAGACCCCCACCGAAGCTAGCCTTTGGCATTCAAATATGACCAACTTCATCTATGGCATCATTCCCTTCCTATTCGGTAAGTTCCTTTTTCAAGTGATCCAAATGTATTCATAATAACTCCGTTTAAATTTCACCAAAAATCGCGGAGTCTACCAAGTTGAAGAAGCGATCATACAACAGTATGACGAAATATATTTCCAAATCAAGCACTGTGAATTACTTGAAAGTTAAAAGCGCTGTTTTAGTTGCACTTATGTCTCCTTCTTGACAACAAGTGTTCCTCCATTCGTCAAATAGGTGTTTCCACTTTAACCGAAGTCGCTTTTCTTTGGCAGCAGATCAAGGGAAAAGGGGACGTGACTCGATGGTACCATGCGTGTAAAAGGGAGGTTTGGGAGAGGGCGAATGAAGTGCGATTGAGGCTTTAGGAGGTAAATCTCGAGGACAAGGGGGGGAGGGTTAAGAAAGAGAGGGAGAGAATTCGACGGTAACCTTGGATTTTCTCAATTTCCGGACAAATACGTATGTATATATTAAAAACTTTGACAGCAACACAATATAAGAACACAAAACAGGATCGAGATCGATGAGATTTAAAAAGCTAAGCACAGTTGAAGATCGTAGTTGGGCAATGAAGTGGTCTTTAACGCCAATTCATTAATTCCCCTCTACTGTGCAATCTCTGTCATTTTCAGCTTATTTGATCTACGTTTTCATTTAAATGTGTCCAATTTGTGTAACTAGATGCATTCTTCCAAGTTTTTGGCAATTTCCCCATTTTGTTAACAGTTTTTTGGACCAATAATACGAGAACTTGAGAACAAAAGAACAGAAAAAGGCCAAAGTACCGTCTTCAATCGTGGAAAATTGCATCCGTTACTTCCGCCAATTCATGTTTCTTCTTCAGAATTCGACGGAGGGTTATGTGACATTATTTTTCTCACTCTTATGATTGATGGTGAATGAAAATTTGTACTTTCAAGATCGTAGCAATCTGTCCAAAATTATTCCTAAACATTGTCGGTCACGTCTAGCTTTCTTTACCGAAGGGCATGGTCTGGAGGAGGATGTGCCGGGAGGGAAGGATTGGAGACATAGAATGGAGACAGAGAGAGAGAAAGGCGAAGAAGGTGGGTAGATTGTGGTGCGGTGTAGGTGCGCCGGCACGTGTGTTGGGAGAGAGTGGGGTTGGGAGAGCGGGTGCTCGCTGGGATGACCGCTTCGAGAATTCCAGTCTGTCCGGAGAGCTAACGTTGCTTCTAAGGAATCCGAATAGCTCGATTGCGTGCTCCTATTTGGCTGTCGACCTGGTTACTAATTAGATGTTACTAGTTGACACACCGTTGCCAAGGGCCGTCTGGTATTCGCCCTGGCTGCGTTTGCGTGCCTCTTCGATCGGGATGCCCACACGAATAACCCTACCTTTCTCGAAACGGAGAGGAGGAGGAGGCGCACAGTGGGGTAGGGTGGGAGGGGGGGGGGGGGAGGGATTTAAATTTGGGGGAGGAGAGAGCGCAATGAATAAAAAGGAATTTGATGTTTTTTGATGAGGGAAGAATTGTCCTGACATAAAAATTGAAGGGATCGGAGAGGAAAAATCGTGATAGGAAGAGAATTGTGTGATAACCTACCTGTTGGACCAAATGCAAAGAGAAGTGAGCCCGGGGCAATTGGTAAAAAGTGCAGTAATTTCCCTTTAGGAGAAAACGTGATTTTCAAAGAGGTAAATACATAATGATGGGGATACCATGTGGATCCGCGATTTTCCAAGCGGATATTAGAAGACGGATAGTCTCAAACTGTAACTCGCATCCATGATAAAAGACCATTGCTAGGATCATTGGTGAAGTGTCAAAATTCAAGGGTCATTGATCTGTGTTGCGAGAAATTGCTATGCGCACGGAACCTAATTTTGTTTCCTAACATCGATAAAATACAACAAAACCAAATGTAACAAGTAAAGGAATGGAACCCTAACTTGAAGTGTTTCCTAAGTATCTCAATTTATGACTTTTAGCGGTCACTAAGGTTATTGAAATGACGTGAATAGACAATGTGCGAAAAGGAATTTCAAAATATTCTAAAGTCGATCTATAAAATGTTTCAGTTTGTGGCTTGATGTATTTCCAATCCTTAGTCACATATCAATGCAAAATCAAATAGCACAGGCAACATGCACACCCATATTAGGATTTAAATTCGTAAAACTCTAGGCATTCAAAAAAATAGACATTGCCACCGAAAAGACATTTTCGGCCGTGATGAACCCAAGCTGATACCTCACCAAAAATCTGCTTGAGTTTTAAGAGAAGAGATGAAGCTGATCACCAGTGGTAATATCTTCATTATTCTTCATTTGGAGTTCTACGATTGCCTAGGTAAACCGTTGACATCGGCACCACATTCTATGTGCTCTGTTTCATACTTTTCCCTTTTTACATGCCAAAAACCTCACTTTCTCTTGCTTGAGCTAATGAATTCATTGTATTTTTCCATATGTTAGAAGCATGTTTTTATTGCTCGCATAACCTTAGTACTTACCATACTATTTTCAGTGAGAACAGATTGGTATAACTATGTAAATAATTATGAAGATAATATCTCTGGCACTCTTCATATTCAAACAGTCACACTATTTTTCGGTGTGTCGCGACATTTGTACGACTTGTCTTCGACTTGTCTTCCAAACCGTTAGTCTTTTAAGGTCATCCTTTCTACTATCTTTCAATGCATCCAACCTATGGTGCCTTCTTAAGGGAGTACTTTTGATGGCAGTTGAAATCAATTCTCTCTATATTGTATTAAACAGTATTATGTATCACGTAGTTAAATTTTGAAATATCTTTCACTTTATAACACTTGACGCAAGAAAAATAATTTGTTTATTAATTCAGATAAATACGTATTTTTAATTATCTTCAACATTTCTATGATCGTTCATTAAATTATTGTCTGACATAAAATATTATTTTACTGCAGCATATATTTCTAGACTTATGATATAAATTGAGAAACGAGAAAGCAATTTTTAATTAAATCTTAAATATTATTACTACTATTATATGAAATTATCCATATTTTGAACCAATGTATTGTAACAAAAAATCTTTACTAAATTAATACATCAAAATCTAACTCTGAAACCGCATGATAAATAAATTATGGTTGGCGAATATTGAAAATAAATGGATTAAAATCATTTTGGAGAAACTGACAATAGAAAATAACTGAAAGTTTTACCCTGTACTTTATTACTCGAGTTACAATGCTTCCATCACTATGGGAAGTCAAAAAGTTCGTGAAGTTATCTAAGGATACTTTTTAACTCTCATAAAGAAAAAGTGAAAAAATGAAATGGAAAATTGTTGCACGTCATTCCTCGTTTGCGCTTTAATAAGTGAAAAAACTGATAGGAATATTAGCACTCCGGTCTGCGAAATGTTTCTTCCGACGAGGACGCTTGATTCTTTTCTTCAGAATTTCAGAGACTTTCAGCATAGAGTCATAACCATCGAAACCGTTCGGGAGGTGAGTAAGTAGCAATGCATTTTTATGCGTATAAATTAGGAAAATAAAACAAAGTCATTTTACATAGAAGTGTTTAATGTAATTTGCAATGAAGCCTAAACAGAATTTTCCTTGAAAAACTGAACTCTATAGTTGGTCGCAAAAGAAAATAATTTCTGTAACTCCTCCAGTCGTACCTGAACCATTGATTTCAAATGCTTTTAAAACTTTTGGAAGTCACTTTCGTTAAAATTGACTTCTCTTCGTTAAAGTGCCACTGCGTACATTTTCGTTAGGGATGGTTATTTTTCAATCTTCACATCACTCATATTATCGAGTCGGTCGTTTTGGCATGAGCTACGTTTACTTGAATTAATTCGGAAAGAGAAATGAAAAATGGAAGAAATATGCTGCCTATGTATACCATATATCGTGTCAACTTGGAAAGGTAAAGAGAAGTGCTCATAAATGCCGATTCATATCCTCAAATGACCATTTCATGATTCTGAAGAGATAATTTGGGAAACATTTGCATGTCCCGTGTTATCCCGACGGCAAGTGTAATGCGACAGGAAGAAAATCATCTCGGACACATCTCGACGGCTGAATACACCGTTCCTATCGAGTATATCGCGGATTTAGATACGGGTTGCGGAGATGTGAGGCGGGCGCCGAGGGAGAGGAGGGGGTTACTTGAGCGAGAGAGAGCGATGTTGTAATGGCTCCCGGGCGTGGGCGAAGAGGTTAACTCCGGAAGACAATAAGCCGGGCTCGGAGGAGCGTAGGTGTGAAGGCTGGACACTGGCGGCTCTCCTTGGTAAAGAAAAAAAGGAAACTCTTTCAAAGGAACTCATCAAAACGCAGCCACGTCTTTCCTCGTGTTTCCCTCCCCCTGTCCTCCGTCTCCATCCTGCTCCCTGCTCCCCTGAGATATTTGCCAAAGAAGTCGGCTTCATTGATGAGGCTCGCGAGGGGCAGGCGTAGGTGGAGCTGGATGAGGGAGTTTGTCGGGGAATACAAAAGAGGAAGAGGGACGGGAGGGTTGGGGACTGCCCGCGTTAGTGCAGGTGAGAGAAGAGAGGGCGCGGATGGGGATTTCGAAAGGGATGTTAGGAGAAACATGGGAGAGAGGGTTTGGGTCGGAGGAGCAGAGGTGAATTCGAATGGTCGACTGACTCCCGATTGCTGTGATAATATTTTAGCCGACATGCTAAAACCAAACCGACTCCCGTTTCCTGCGAGACCGTGTCCAAGTTTCTAAGTAACTCCAAACTGAACCTAATACTATATTTAAGGCGAGTATGTACGGAATATTTATTTGACCTCATTTTATTCTTTGTTTTTTCTTTCAAATAAGGGCGAGTATATTTTAACATCATTCGAAAGTTCCCTAACGCGAACTTTCGGTCGACCCGTCTGACGATTTGTGCAGGCATACATTATTTATTATATTCTAATTTTTATAAAATCCCGTGGCGGTGCATTTATGGTGAGCTTCACTTCCAATACTTATGGGTGGAGTAGAATTTTAACTTTGCTCCATCGATAATGCTTAGCTGGCTTTCAATGTTCCAGCGTCACATCCTGCCTTCACAAATCCATAATTTTCAATCAATTAAAAATCATACCAGCTCGAATAGCTAGAGCAACCTTACGGTTATGTTTACACCTAATATTGGATTATTATTTCCACTACCGATTATCGTAGTGTGAGTATACCGCTCAACTCACGCAAAGTACATCTTATGGCGGGTACAATTCAATATGAAAACTGAAAAATCGTAAGGTGTTGCCAATATTCATGTGCTTTCTATATTTTTTCTTAGAAATGCTCATAAATTTATTTTGGCCCAGTGTCATCGCCCCGATTTGGTTCTATAACACGCTTATCAGTGCGACATAATCTACCCACTAAGTCACCGCACGATTTAATATAACCACTTAAGAATTTACATTTTAAGTGACAACTTTAAGATAACCACTTAAGTTATGAAAATAATGTATAATACTTCATCACGCTTTCTGTCACTCATGCGTCTGATAGGAATGAAACTTGATACATAAATGTGCTCGTGTGCTGAATTGTGAGGGTTTAACGGATTCAACATGCCATATGATAAACTTCACCACTTGAAAGAGTTTAATGTTTTCCAAAATAGTCTTACGAAAATAAATTTCACTAAATTTTGGTAAATGTAGCCACCCAGTGGTCCAAAACAATGGGTTAATTGCTTCCATAAGTTATACTCTGTGTTATGACTTGTCCACAAAAGTAAATGTTGATAATAGAGTGAAAATTATTTCGCTGTACAAAAAATAATTAATGAATACCTTCCTGCTAAAAATACAAGTGTGTAAATTCATTCTAACACCAGCAAGACATATGCGAATATCTTTTCTTTGATTTTCATTTTCTAAAAGGAACTCATCAGAAATTTATTTCTGCCCTCCAATATGGAAGAAGAATGTAATACTGCGGAGTCGAAAATCTTAATTAATTATTACAGATGCGATCGTTCGTTACACCGAGAAAAATTTATTACAATGCACCACAAATGAATCGATTCATTTAAACGTATAATAAGTTTACGGATATGAGACGAGGAAGGATAGGAGGAGTAGACAAAAGTGAACTGGAGGCGATGAAAATGTGGTATTAGCGAAGACTAATTAAAATACAACAGGCAAAGTAACAAATGAATAAGTTATGGGGAAGGGAGAAGCTTATGGAGGACTCTCACAATAAAAAGAGGAAGACTAATCGGGCCCATCCTGATACACGATAGCTTAATGAGGGCAATAAATGAAGGAAACAGGGAAAAATTACAGTTGAAGGCGTAGGGTCAACTGCGAGAAGCAGTTATTGGAACGTGTTTCTGCGAGAACCTATTATGGAATGAAGACGTTGGCAGGGAACAGGATAGTCTGGAGAGCTACTACAAATCAATCCTCGGGATTGATGACCCGTTGTGATGAAGACGTGAATTGATTAACGCTAGTAACCCCTTTTGCGGATCGTCACTCCCGCAATTCAATTTGTGACCAGTCCCACATGTACTTCAAATCCCCTTCCTTCTCCAATTTAATAAAAATAAGCAAAGAAAATTAGGTACGTTCTCTTTCAGTGTAGAAAAGTAAATAACAAAGAATGATAGTGAGTGATGAGATAAGAAAATGAACATGTTATGCATGCTTTGGAAGAACTCTTTTTCTGTATTATTCAATTTGCGAACTTTTTATGAGACGGATTCACAAATGCGTAAAAGTTAAGTGATCGAAGACCGTCCTCTCGGAGACCCCGCCCCCTCCCCCACACTTCATCGTGGCGACTCGCCGGCCACGATGCATATGTTAAGACAACGATTACCATATTCGTCAGGACGGCATGCGATTTAAGGGAGAAAGAAAAGAAGGGTGCTGGGGGAGAAGTGGGAGTCGGCAGAGGGCAGCGGTGGTAAAGGTTAAGCGGCGAGAATGCCAGCTAGCGACGAGACGTGATTGCGTGACGGGCGGCGCGGCGGTCCGCGGAGAAGCAGGGATTGGGGGGAGAGGGGGTGGCGGCGCAGAAAGACGACGGCCCCGTGTCTTTACCTAACCCTTCAGAATGCCGCGGCGGCACCTACCTACCTTCCTGATGGTCGTGCCAAACGGAGGCGGCGGAAAACCTTTTAGAAACCCAGCAGTAGTGGTGAAGGGGGTGAGGAGTCGGGGGCTGTGGGCGGCCCCGGGAGGAAGCACGAGTGGGTGTCGGCGGGGAACGACGGCGGGAAGCGAGGGCATTGACGGGAGACCCGAAGGTGGGATGCCGGAACGAGGAGTAAGACTGCGGGGTTGAAATGGAGTTCTCGGACCGAAGAACTAAGGATCAAGAAGATCTCTTCTCCCTTTGTGTTCTATTATTAAAAGGCTTTTGTCTCTATGCGAAATAAAGGATTTTTTTACGTTGAGGCCTTTGTATTTTTCCGTTGGGTTTTTCCAGGGACCTCTCTAATGATGTAGTTTTTAAAAAATATTTAGATCTACTGGCAAAGTGACAGTTCCTTGTGACGCGGGAGGACGAGTCGATTGGGAGTTCATAAAAAAGTGATTTAGGGAGAGGCTGATGGGCCAGGGCGAAGGTCTGAACTGAATCCAAACTCAAATCGCACGGTTTGGGGTCTGCTTCTCGTTCTACACACAATTTCTCTAACATAAATCATACCACAAGAGCATCTATCGACGGCTGATGTGGTGCCATCGAAGGGTGTCGGTGATGATGGGTGCCTACGTGGGTTCATCGTATTATAACGGTTGAGTGGCCAGAAGAATTTCTCCAATAGTCTTGCTTGACGCTCGTAGTTACCGTCGCAATTATAAACTTTTTCAAAGAATTTAAAAAAGTTAGAAACATTAAATCTCAATTAGCTTACGATATGAAACGCTTCTATTACAATGACTTAAGAAGAAAATGAATGACTTGGGTTTATTTTGTTGGCTTACATTAGTCAGAATTAAGAGTAAGAGTCATTGATGTGTACGCAGTTTCAGTTCAAGTTGTTCGAGTGTAATCAATTAAAATTTGAAGTTCAACAGCATCAGTGTTCCATGGATAATTACATCTCACGGTTTTTTTTATTGCTTGCAAGTAGACTACCTAACTCGCGTAATAAGCTATTTGGTATTATATTAGAAATTTAATTATGATTACAGAAATAAGGAAAGAAAAATAAATATTTTTAATTAATTTATAGTATTACTCAGAAGCGTTGACCAGGTGTTCAGGGAACTGCCTAACATGCCCTATTGGACTTGATATAATGCCTAACTTCATGTAGAGGGTATACAAGCTGATATAAAGCGGTATTTATAAACATTTCTTACATCATTGTCACTGTAGCGCAGGCTAATCTACATATTCTAAGGAAATATTATGTTTTAAATAATCTTTTTCATTTTACAGATGTATGTTGTTTGAGAATACGAGGCTCAAACTTTGTTGCATATCCTACGGAGGTACGATTCCCGTGACTAATTCGTGTCTCCATAGATATACCTCTATTTTTTGACATAAGTCACACAAATTTCGGGCAGGCATTATATTTTACATGGCAGTGAGAATTCATTCATAGTTCATTACCTATAATTTACTGTCAGCTCAGAAGTATTTCTTAATTTCATTAGTTCATGTTGTGTATTTATGAGGCTCGTTGGCGGGAATACTAGTGGAGTTAAGACAGTTCAAAGCATGCGTAAATTTATAATATTTGAAATCTCGGAAATATTTTTGTACAACATCACCGTAAAAAATTCATCAGTCTGTAAGCTACACTGCGTGTCGTTGAAGGATTATGCCTTGATTCAAATAGATCATTTTGGTTGAAAATCTTGAGCTCCCCTGTGAAATTGATACTGACGGTATGTTGGCGTATTTTTTTGCCTTATTAATAATATCCCAATATATGTAATTTTAAGTCATCTCTCTTGTTAATGACTCACAGTATTTTGTACTGGACAAAGTTTTCTCCACATTTAGATATTTTAATCGATAAAATTGAAATTTTAATTTTTTTCTCCGCTGATCCTTTTTTGAGAACCTTAGCATGCCTAGAGGTTTCGATGACCGAAAGGTCTGTTAAATCGTTGATATTTTAAAATAAATGTCCTATGTCGTGTGGTTATAGGATGCTTCCTTCACGTCTTTTATTTGTGATGAAATGCATAAAGCACTAATGATGAGAGTATTGTGCATTTTCTGGAGAAATCGGGAATTGCGTCTTTGATCAAGTTTTACTACGCTTTCGGGCCCTTCAGCAAGTTGTTGTAATTGAATGAATTCTATGGCTCACCGATTTCGGAAGGAAAGAGTAGATGCTATTTACGTTGCTATGAGTGCAAGAATATTTTTTTTTCCACCAAAATTCACCTTTGAAAAGACTGAGAGCTAAACGATGCTCCCAATGGCGCCGAACATTTTTGAGGACACGATTATCTAGGTAAAAGGGCTTACTTTCTCCTAGGGACACAATTCACTCCTCTCTGGGAATGAAATACGACGTTGGCTCACTGATTAGTGGAGGATTGTACCACGTGAAGAAGAAAGAATTCGGAAATAAACCCGTCCGGCATAATAATTTATATCGTGAGATCTTTAAGAATGAATGAATGGAATTTCGAGTGGACTCATAGGTATTTGGGCTGGCTAGACAGGCGGAGGCAAGGAAAATGATTTGATGGTTGATTTGGGAGGAATCAAACTTCCAAGATTGAACTGTGACAGGAATAATACTAAGATGATAATTACGAGACCTATTTACACGCATTTAAAGCAATCAAAAACAAACCTAGAAAAACTGATCGATAGCGAAAGTAGATTTGGTAACATCAAATGGTTTTTCCTTTCCAAGAAACTGCGGGGGGTGTCATGGCAGTAAGTTTTAATGGAATCGTTCACTAAATGTTACATATCCTATAACAATCTTAATATTCTTTCTTAGAAAATACTTTTTTGGATAGCATATACTGGGTTATGTTAATCGATATATGACATGTGCATTCTGAGAATCGTAAAAGGCAAAAGTGAAGCATTTTAAGCACATATTTGCTGCTCATTACTTTCATTGATCAAATGTGAAAACTATTCACTAGTTTTTAGTAAATTTGGCATTTCTTCTTAAAACTAAGTTGTATCAGCTAAATATATCGTGATGGTTTCAAAATTGAATTTCTCAAAATATTTTGAGTGAAAAATAAAATTCATTACAATAGAACCTCAGCGGAGGCAAATTCACATCATTTTTCATTTTCAAATCTCACCAGTTATAACAGTGAGAAACATTACGTACCTATATCACGTACTATAAATTTTCATTGCTGGAATCCACGTAATATCACGTACTATAAATTTACCCTGCTGGAATCATGGTGTTCAAAATCAGAACTCGTAGCCAGGAGTTTTGCTATGTTTATGTATTTTGAATTATGGCAATATATTTATTCGTTAAACCTGTTGGCGGATATATTTTATCACAGCAAGAATTTAATTAGGTACTAATCCAAACACCATCGCTGTACGAAAACTCGGTCAAAAAATAATGCCGACCGCCAGTGCTCAGCAATCCCACCTGAATCATTTAACATTTGAAAATGTATATTCAGAATCTGTGGTAAAATTCTTCGTTCCACAAGGTGGCCTAATTTTAGTTTATTATGGTCCATTTACTTGTTTATCACTTCGGTTGAAAGAGCAAGTGAAGTTATGAAACAGATTTTCCTGTTATTTGACGTGATTTGACTTCGCCATCTCGCCTCATGGGAGAGGGAAGCGTTGCGAAAACTTGCTTGGAACGAATCCGTTTCTTGGATATGTTGGTTTGAGTGCGAACGAAGATGCTGGAAATGACATTTAATGCCTTTTAGCCACTATAATTTAGTTCTGGAAAATAAATTATTACCGTGTAAGTTTCAAGACCGTTCCTGCAAACCTTTTCATCATCCATCCTCTGTACCTTCCTCGTAATCGTCGGCGATGTTTTTCGCGCCATAATGGGACGGCTTTTTTACAGACTCGATCCTTGGCGACCGACGCCCGGCTCAGGCGACAGCCTCCTCGAAACACCTACTGCGGGACGCCCATGAGGGACATGTATGTCCGAAGAGAAAACGACGCTGCCGAATGACTCCTTTTCCCTTCTTAACTTTCATTTGTTTTTTTAGAATAGGAGAAAAAAATAAGTAACCTCCTACGATCTACGTGTGATTTAACATATTATGCAGGAATTTGAATGAGCATCGTGTATTTGAGAGCGTGAGACATTTTAGTGACATTTTCGTCTTATTTTATGAGGGCGTCATTTCAAAAGTATTACAGGAAGATTTCTTTTTAGGCTGATGTTGAAAGGATCCGCCTGGTCATTTGCAGGCGATCAGTTTGGAGTCAATTTTCAAGCAATGGCCTGGAGTTGGGTTGGATGAGAACTGTCAATATAAAATTCATATATATTGGCTTGGCTGAAAATTAGGTAACCGTGTTGCGACCCAATTGGGACGGAGAAGAAAAATATGGGCCAAGTAACTGTGTTAGGAGAGAAAATAGAACACTCCCCTTGCACGAGTAACTAATAAAGAAAAGTGAACGAGAGGAAAAAATGTTAATGGAAAATGTCATGCTCGTGGTGAGTTTAAAATCTGTGGTGATTAAGCGGTGGAGACAGGTTGAAAGTCAACTTCTTTCATTGTGTTGAAAGTACTCTATCGTAAAATCCAAGATTCATTGACAGGAAAAAGCAACAAAGGCCACATGCCATAGCAGCAAATCCGTGTTCAAATAATGCGATTGCAACTTCTGCGGGAAGGTAAATTATTCTCCAGATTTTTGATGAAATTAAATTTTTCTTGAGCTAAATATTATGATATAAATTCTATCAAAGAAATCCAAATGAGACAGGAAAGATGTATATTTATTGGCAACAGGATGTTAAAATCTGTGATAGAGGGAAGAATGTTAGGCAAAGGAGGAAAGGGTAGAATAATAAATATTGGACGAAATGAAGAGCGGGAATGCGGCATGCGGAATTGAATAGGGGCTTATAGAAGATATGTCAGATTTTGTTTTATTAGAAGTGGTCAGGAAATGGATCGTTTTGCCGTTATCTGGACTGTGTCCATCCAAAACATGCCTTAACCGGTAGAACACAAATAATGATAATAATAAATGGTATTAGTTTCCTTATTATCACACCTGATATTTCACGCATTATCGGACGTCAACGAACAACATGAATCACACATAGAGAAGCAAAAATCAATGTCAAATTGTTACTTACAAGAAAATCTAAATAATTCCAAAAACCTTTTGAGAAGGGCGGAAGTACAAAACGAATGAAGTTTGGAGTGGAAATGGAGTTTGAAATGGAAGTCCACATAGAGGAGGCTGAAGAAGGTTATTAGGAGGAGAGGAAAATAAAAGAAAGAAATGAATTGGTAAAGTATGAGAAGATCTCTTGGGGAAAAAGTTCGAGAAGAAGAGAGCCGCGCTGACTCTTGGAGACGCTCGAGAGGGCTTTACTGAATATGTAAAATAGTTGGGTGTCACCATCATGTCGGCCCAAACATAGGGAAAGAACCTACGTAATATATGCGGTGTTTGTTAACTTCAGATTTTAATTACAGCTACAATATCTTTACCTGTCATCACTCGAGATGACGCTAGTCATTTGTACGTTCTCATAAAAGTGGAAATTACTCCCATCATCTTACGCCGTGGGAATTCTACTAATTGCTTCCCCTGAAGTAAACGAGCGTTATCAATCGACAAGATTAAATACTCAAATTTACATGAATTTCAGTCGTTGATGCGAGTATCTTTCTATTTGAACTTAAATTCAATTTAAATAGGATATATTGAAACCTGTTTACTGGAAAGTATTTTAGTGCATACAAATAGGTATTATTAATGAACAATTTTTCAAGTTCTTGAATTGTATTTCTTCAATTTCCTTATTCCAAACCTACAGTTAACTGAGACTCGTGGAACGATAGTACAGTTTCTGACAAAAAACTTCTGACAATCCAGTTTCTTTAAATATTATGGTATGTGTGTAATACGTTGTTGTTCTGTCGGTGTAGCCCATCCCAAGTGTTTCCATTAGTTTGGGAATCTTGCTCCTCTCGAAAGTTTCAAAAGGCTTCCCCAAATTCACGAATGTCACATATAAGGGCTTGCTGACATCCATCATTTTTTAAACAGTACCCTTAGGCCTCCCTTGCTCCTCCGTTTTTCCTGAGTTCGGATTGACTCTCCTAAAATTTGCCTTCGATATTTCATTCTATACTTCAACCATATGTCTTTGTTAACATTCTTTGGCTATTCATATCACTTTGGACGCGTGTGACATAAGGCTCAAAGTTTGACGCTCCTCGCATTTGTCGATCCTTATTTCCTTTGGTTTTGTAATCATTGTTTTCCTCACGAAATCACCTGGAAGTCTTACACTCCCGTAGCTATTCTGGATAATTCCAAAGAGAATGTCTTTGGTCTCGTCACCGTCTGCCTTAATAATTTCTCCGTCTTTTGTGCCTAGTTTGGGTGCCTTGTTTACCGTCAGACCTCTCACAGCCGTGTGGAAGTCACATTTCAGTATCTTCTGGTATCTTCAGTATCCTTGGTACTCGTCCTCTACATCGCGAGATTTTACCCTTGGCATAGTTGTTTATGTACTAATTCATCCCTTTCCTGTCTTTATCCTCTATAAGTATCTATCCATTCGAGTCTTTGATACTATTGGTTTTTGTCTTTCTTTCTCTAAAGTGATTCTTCGCAAGTTTTTATGCAGTTTTAGTATTTTCTTTCAGCATATTGTCGTTGATTGATTCGGTCAATTGGCATTCTTGGCCAACCGTATGACTTGCCAAAAGGTGTTCTCCACAATACCAAGTTCTTTTCATTGCAGTATTCCACCAACCTTTTTTCTGCGGTATTCCTTTTCCCCAATCGAAACTCTTCGATTCTACTCCATTCTTTACCCTTTGCGGCCACCGTGATGCATTCCCTAATTGCTATTAATTTCTCCTTTATTGTTACTACATCGAGGACTTCCAGTTATTCATATACTTCTTCTATTTCCTCTTCTATATGGCTGGATGCCCTCCCATGGACTACAACCTTGTCGTGGTGGAAGGGCTTGTGTGTTCCGATGACCCCTAGAGCTGTGCTGGCGGGAGTAATAATAATTACTCCTGGAAGGGTCACCCATGCCAGATAGGTCGAAGGTTAGGAGCCAGACGAAAGGTAGTCCACGCAGCGTCTGTTCCTCAGTGAGGCGGCTGCAATGGCGTCTGACCCCAGTGGGGCGGCCATTAAGTGATGGTGTCACGTTAAAAACACTATTGAGGAAGGCAACGGGAAACCACCTCAATTATGATTCCCAAGAATATTATGATGGGCACTATAGATAATATGAGTCCTGGCAACTACGGGACACGGCCCAAGAGGCCGTGTGTCGTGCCCGGCAGCGGGAGATGCAAGGCTTCCGCGGTCGTCATCCCACGAAACCCTTGCGGGGAAGAAATAACTTCAGCAGGACAGAAGACTCAGAAGAAGGCGAAAGTAGTTAGAATAGGAACCTGGAACGTCAGGACAATGTTGAGGAGAGGCAAATTAGAAAATATTAAGCGAGAGATGGAAAGAGGTAACATAGATGTTTTAGGCCTCTGCGAGGTGAGATGGAAGGATAGCGGGGATTACTGGAGTGACAATTATAGAGTAATATACAGCGGCGGGGATGAGAGCCAACGAGGGGTTGCCGTAATTTTAAATAAAGGGGTAGGAAGAAGCGTAGTCAACATAGAGCAAGCGACAGATAGAATTTTACTCGTAGAGATTAAAGCAGAGCCGACGAACTTGGTCATTATTCAGGTATACATGCCACCGAGCAACCACAAGGAGGAAGAAGTCGATAGGATGTATGATGAGTTAGAGGATATCATCGCGAGTGTTCCTGCCGGGAAACATTTGATAGTGATGGGGGATTGGAATGCGACGGTAGGCGAAGGAAGAGATGGTGGTGAGGTGGGGGACTATGGATTAGGCACGAGGAATGAACGCGGGGAGAAAGCAATTGAATTCTGCAGGAGACAGGGGTTAGTCATCACTAACACATGGTTTAGACACCACAAAAGGCGTAGGTATACATGGAAAATGCCAGGTGACTCAGAAAGGTATCAGTTAGATTATATTATGGTTAGGCACAGGTTTAGGAACAGTGTGATAAATTCGCACAGTTTCCCAGGAGCGGATGCGGACTCTGACCACAATTTAGTTGTTATGAAATGTAATGTTCGTTTCAAGAAGATAAGGCAAGGGCGGCGGGTTAAAAAATGGAATTTAGAAGCAGTAAATGAATTAACGAGGAAGGAGTATCAGGAGGCTGTAGAGAAAATGATGGATGACGGTAAAGAACTGAGTGCTATCGAAGAAAAATGGGAATGTATCAAGAAAGGGATATTGGAAGCCGCTAAAGACACTATAGGAACCGTTAACGGGAAAAGGATAAGGAAACCATGGGTAACGGATGAGATGATTGCGAAGATGGATGAGAGAAGAAGATGGAAAAATGTAAACACAGAGTTAGGCAAAATGAAGTACAAAGAGTTAAACAATAAATTGAGAAGGGCCACAAATAAAGCAAAAGAAGAATGGTGGAAAACGCAATGCGAGGATATGGAAAGTTTACAGAAGAAGGGTGAAATTGGTGCTCTATACAGCAAGGTTAAGTTATTATCGGGAAGTAAGAAGGCAAGAGCTGTGCTAACAGTTAAAGACAAATGGGGTAAGATAATAGTTGAACCAGGAAAAATCCAAGAGAGATGGAAGGAATATATAGAAACACTGTATGGTAAAGAACTTAGGCCGACAAGGTTAGACATAGAAAAGGAACATGACGTAGAAGAAGATAGCTTAGGTCCAGGCATACTCGACGATGAAATAGAAAGGGCATTAAAGGAGATGAAAGCAAATAAGGCTGTGGGGGTGGACAATATTCCTGTAGAAATGTTGAAATGGTTAGGGAAAGGTGGGAAAAAGGCCATATATGGACTGATTCGTAGTATCTATGAGGAAGGAATCTGGCCGGAAGATTTTGTGAGATCGGTGTTAGTTCCTATTCCAAAAAAGGCAAAGGCTTCGTCATGTGAGGATTACAGAACAATAAGTTTGATATCCCACGCAGCTAAAGTTATTCTCAGGATCATCAACAAAAGGATAGAGAGTAAGGCAAATGATTACTTAGGGGATGATCAGTTTGGGTTCAGGAAAGGAAGAGGTACGCGTGATGCCATTGCAGTAATGAGATCACTAGTCGAGAGGAATATAGAATACAATCAGGACGTTTTTGCCTGTTTTGTAGATTTCGAAAAAGCGTTTGATAGAGTGAATTGGGAAAAATTAATGCGTGTATTGCAGAAAATAGGAATGGATTGGAGGGACAGGAGACTGATCCGCAACCTGTACATGTCTCAGACTGCTCAGGTGCGAGTGGGGAACGGAGAGTCTGGATGGGCAGTGTTAGGAAGAGGTGTAAGGCAGGGTTGCCCATTGTCACCGGTACTGTTCAACGTATATGTAGAGGAAATGATTAAAGAGGCATGGGAAGAACTGGAGGTAGGAATGAAAGTCGGAGGGGAACTCGTGAAATCGGTTAGGTTTGCTGATGACCAAGCATTAGTTGCTCAGTCAGCCAAGGGGTTGCAAGCATTGTTGAGTGAATTGGAGGTTCAGTGCGATAAATATGGGATGAGAATCAATATTAATAAAACAAAGGTTATGCGATTTTCCAGAAAGAAAAAGGCTAAGCTAAATATTAAAATAGGCGGGGAAAAAATAGAGCAAGTAGAGCAGTTTACATATCTCGGAAGTGTTTTGGACCAATACGGTCAAAGTGGTAGGGACGTAAGGAGAAGAATTGCGCTAGGCAAGGAGGCTTTCTCAAGGAGGAGGGAGTTGATGACGGGGACGTTGAGTAGGGATGTTAAGACAAGACTCGTAAAAACTCTGATATGGAGCGTAGCTATGTACGGCGCGGAAACGTGGTCGCTGAAGCAGGAGGATAGACGTAGATTGGAGGCTTTTGAAATGTGGGTGTGGAGAAGAATGGAGAAGGTGAAATGGACCGAAAGGAAAACAAATGAGGAAGTACTGGAAATGGTGGGTGAGGAGAGGGGTTTGTTGAGAGAAATCCTATGGAGGCAGGAAAAATGGATGAAAGGCGTATTGAGCGGTAGTGGAATGTTGAAGAGGGTAATAGAGGGGAGAATGTTGGGCAAGCGAGGTAAGGGTAGGAACAGGATAGGGATGTTGGACGGGATGAAGGGAGGAAGGAGGTACACCGAGATGAAGAGGGACCTGATATAGATTAGTTTGCTAGGTGGGGAGTCACAAAATGTTTATTTGATAGTTGTGTCCATCCAAAAACCTACCTTAACCGGTAGATTACCTAATAAAATGGCTGGATGTTGACATGCTCATCTGCACTAGAAGTGTCCGTTGACCTAGTTATTAGGTTCATGTCGCTCTACTACCTGCGCGACTTCACTCTTCTTAAGTATGATGCCGTAGCTTCAGAAGCATCTGGTATCTATCTTATACCATAAACACAGTAATCAACCCGAAGGTCGGTTTAATAGGTGATGGTAGAGCTCACCAAGCCCTACGGCGTGTGAATATTCACACATCAGGGTATGGGGGCCAGTTCCTTTCCCAGTGCCGGTTATAGTTTCCCGGAAAGATCTGGTACCCGAAAAATCAACTAGCTTGGGTGGAGCTGCAGGTGCCCAGAGTGCCTTGCCCGGGAATCCTCCGGTCAGTAGTCCAACGCTCTACCCACTAGGCCACAAATAAAGCCAAAGAAGATTGGTGGAAAACGCAATGCGAGGATATGGAAAGTTTACAGAAGAAGGGTGAAATTGGTGCTCTATACAGCAAGGTTAAGTTATTATCGGGAAGTAAGAAGGCAAGAGCTGTGCTAGCAGTTAAAGATAAATGGGGTAAGATAATAGTTGAACCAGGAAAAATCCAAGAGAGATGGAAGGAATATATAGAAACACTGTATGGTAAAGAACTTAGGCCGACAAGGTTAGACATAGAAAAGGAACATGACGTAGAAGAAGATAGCTTAGGTCCAGGCATACTCGACGATGAAATAGAAAGGGCATTAAAGGAGATGAAAGCAAATAAGGCTTTGGGGGTAGACAACATTCCTGTAGAACTGTTGAAATGTTTAGGAAAATGTGGGAAGAAGGCCCATTATGGACTGATTCGTAGTATCTATGAGGAAGGAATCTGGCCGGAAGATTTTGTGAGATCGGTGTTAGTTCCTATTCCAAAAAAGGCAAAGGCTTCGTCATGTGAGGATTACAGAACAATAAGTTTGATATCTCACGCAGCTAAAGTTATTCTTAGGATCATCAACAAAAGGATAGAGAGTAAGGCAAATGATTACTTAGGGGATGATCAGTTTGGGTTCAGGAAAGGAAGAGGTACGCGTGATGCCATTGCAGTAATGAGATCACTAGTCGAGAGGAATATAGAATACAACCAGGACGTTTTTGCCTGTTTTGTAGATTTCGAAAAAGCGTTTGATAGAGTGAATTGGGAAAAATTAATGCGTGTATTGCAGAAAATAGGAATGGATTGGAGGGACAGGAGACTGATCCGCAACCTGTACATGTCTCAGACTGCTCAGGTGCGAGTGGGGAACGGAGAGTCCGGATGGGCAGTGTTAGGAAGAGGTGTAAGGCAGGGTTGCCCATTGTCACCGATACTGTTCAACGTATATGTAGAGGAAATGATTAAAGAGGCATGGGAAGAACTGGAGGTAGGAATGAAAGTCGGAGGGGAATTCGTAAAATCGGTTAGGTTTGCTGATGACCAAGCATTAGTTGCTCAGTCAGCCAAGGGGTTGCAAGCATTGTTGAGTGAATTGGAGGTTCAGTGCGATAAATATGGGATGAGAATAAATATTAATAAAACAAAGGTTATGCGATTTTCCAGAAAGAAAAAGGCTAAGCTAAATATTAAAATAGGCGGGGAAAAAATAGAGCAGGTGGAACAGTTTACGTATCTCGGAAGTGTTTTGGACCAACACGGTCAAAGTGGTAGGGACGTAAGGAGAAGAATTGCGCTAGGCAAGGAGGCTTTCTCAAGGAGGAGGGAGTTGATGACCGGGACGTTGAGTAGGGATGTTAAGACAAGACTCGTAAAAACTCTGATATGGAGCGTAGCTATGTACGGCGCGGAAACGTGGTCGCTGAAGCAGGAGGATAGACGTAGATTGGAGGCTTTTGAAATGTGGGTGTGGAGAAGAATGGAAAAGGTGAAATGGACCGAAAGGAAAACAAATGAGGAAGTACTAGAAATGGTGGGGGAGGAGAGGGGTTTGTTGAGAGAAATCCTATGGAGGCAGGAAAAATGGATGAAGGGCGTATTGAGCGGTAGTGGAATGTTGAAGAGGGTAATAGAGGGAAGAATGTTGGGCAAGCGAGGTAAGGGTAGGAACAGGATAGGGATGTTGGACGAGATGAAGGGAGGAAAGAAGTACACCGAGATGAAGAGGGACCTGATATAGATTAGTTTGCTAGGTGGGGAGTCACAAAATGTTTATTTGATAGTTGGGTCCATCCAAAAACCTACCTTAACCGGTAGATTACCTAAAAAAAAAAATATATATATATATATATATATATATATATATATATATATATATATATATATCGATGATGCGGAAGTACTCACGAGAGCAATATAACTTTTGGACGGCACAATAGAACACAGAATAAAACAGATAACACGTAAAAGGACACTCACACTGTAGATGATTTAAGCTTTCGGCCTACTCCGAGGCCTTCTTCAGGTCAGAGTCTGACCTAAAGAAGGCCTTGGAGTAGGCCGAAAGCTTAAATCATCTACAGTGTGAGTGTCCTTTTACGTGTTATCTGTTTTATTCTGTGTTCTATTGTGCCGTCCAAAAGTTATTTATATATACATATATATATATATATATATATATATATATATATATATATATATATAATTATTACTTCACACATCGAAATAGATAAAAGGATAGAAAAACACATAAAGGACGATCACAGGAAATATGGGGAAGGCGGATTTGAGCAGATCACAAACGTAAAAATATTTCCTTATCCGGGATTTGAGCACCGGACCTTTCACTTGCCGGGTGGATGCTCTACCACTTAAGCTAATAACGAATCCATGTTTACACTGAGATCTGCGATGTTTTAAAGCGCTCAGGTGCTCCGATTGCTTGGCCCAGATATGGCGTTAGGGAGCTGTTTCACCCACCAAAGGAGAAATAGAGAATACACACAAGAAGGAAGGACAGTAGGTTAGCAAGCATTCAGCATCATAGAACGGTACGTTTCATGGCACGCATAGCTAGAAGAAGATACGAGCCACATTGGCCAAATTCACATTCAAACACGAAATCCCGCCATACGGCGAACAAATATTACTTCACAAATAGAAATAGATGGAAAGGGGATAGGAAAGCACATAAAAGACGAACACAGGAAAAGTGGGGAAGGAGGATTTGAGCAGATCACAAACGTAAAAATATTTCCTTATCTGGAATTTGAACACCACCTATATATTTATATATATATATATATAAATTATATATATATATATATGCATAGGGAAAGGAACTGGCCCCCCTACCCTGATATGTGATTATTCACACGCCGTCGGGCTTGGCACATGGGTGAGCTCTACCAACACCTACTAAACCGACCTTCGGGTTGATTACTGTGTTTATATATATATATATATATATATATATATATGAGATGAAGAGGGACCTCATATAGATTAGTTTGCTAGGTGGGGAGTCACAAAATGTTTATTTGATAGTTGTGTCCATCCAAAAACCTACCTTAACCGGTAGATTACCTAATAATAATATATATATATATATGTAATTTTTATATATATATATATTTTTTTTTTTTATTAGGTAATCTACCGGTTAAGGTAGGTTTTTGGATGGACACAACTATCAAATAAACATTTTGTGACTCCCCACCTAGCAAACTAATCTATATCAGGTCCCTCTTCATCTCGGTGTACCTCCTTCCTCCCTTCATCCCGTCCAACATCCCTATCCTGTTCCTACCCTTACCTCGCTTGCCCAACATTCTCCCCTCTATTACCCTCTTCAACATTCCACTACCGCTCAATACGCCTTTCATCCATTTTTCCTGCCTCCATAGGATTTCTCTCAACAAACCCCTCTCCTCACCCACCATTTCCAGTACTTCCTCATTTGTTTTCCTTTCGGTCCATTTCACCTTCTCCATTCTTCTCCACACCCACATTTCAAAAGCCTCCAATCTACGTCTATCCTCCTGCTTCAGCGACCACGTTTCCGCGCCGTACATAGCTACGCTCCATATCAGAGTTTTTACGAGTCTTGTCTTAACATCCCTACTCAACGTCCCCGTCATCAACTCCCTCCTCCTTGAGAAAGCCTCCTTGCCTAGCGCAATTCTTCTCCTTACGTCCCTACCACTTTGACCGTATTGGTCCAAAACACTTCCGAGATATGTAAACTGCTCTACTTGCTCTATTTTTTCCCCGCCTATTTTAATATTTAGCTTAGCCTTTTTCTTTCTGGAAAATCGCATAACCTTTGTTTTATTAATATTGATTCTCATCCCATATTTATCGCACTGAACCTCCAATTCACTCAACAATGCTTGCAACCCCTTGGCTGACTGAGCAACTAATGCTTGGTCATCAGCAAACCTAACCGATTTCACGAGTTCCCCTCCGACTTTCATTCCTACCTCCAGTTCTTCCCATGCCTCTTTAATCATTTCCTCTACATATACGTTGAACAGTACCGGTGACAATGGGCAACCCTGCCTTACACCTCTTCCTAACACTGCCCATCCAGACTCTCCGTTCCCCACTCGCACCTGAGCAGTCTGAGACATGTACAGGTTGCGGATCAGTCTCCTGTCCCTCCAATCCATTCCTATTTTCTGCAATACACGCATTAATTTTTCCCAATTCACTCTATCAAACGCTTTTTCGAAATCTACAAAACAGGCAAAAACGTCCTGATTGTATTCTATATTCCTCTCGACTAGTGATCTCATTACTGCAATGGCATCACGCGTACCTCTTCCTTTCCTGAACCCAAACTGATCATCCCCTAAGTAATCATTTGCCTTACTCTCTATCCTTTTGTTGATGATCCTGAGAATAACTTTAGCTGCGTGGGATATCAAACTTATTGTTCTGTAATCCTCACATGACGAAGCCTTTGCCTTTTTTGGAATAGGAACTAACACCGATCTCACAAAATCTTCCGGCCAGATTCCTTCCTCATAGATACTACGAATCAGTCCATATATGGCCTTTTTCCCACCTTTCCCTAACCATTTCAACATTTCTACAGGAATATTGTCCACCCCCACAGCCTTATTTGCTTTCATCTCCTTTAATGCCCTTTCTATTTCATCGTCGAGTATGCCTGGACCTAAGCTATCTTCTTCTACGTCATGTTCCTTTTCTATGTCTAACCTTGTCGGCCTAAGTTCTTTACCATACAGTGTTTCTATATATTCCTTCCATCTCTCTTGGATTTTTCCTGGTTCAACTATTATCTTACCCCATTTGTCTTTAACTGTTAGCACAGCTCTTGCCTTCTTACTTCCCGATAATAACTTAACCTTGCTGTATAGAGCACCAATTTCACCCTTCTTCTGTAAACTTTCCATATCCTCGCATTGCATATATATATATATATGTATATATATTTTTATGTATATATATATATTTATTTATTCATTTATATATATATATATTCATTCAAACATAGAAATAGGTACAAGGAAAGGGGATAGGAAAACACATCAAGGGCGAACACCGGACATGTGGGGCAGGCGGTTTTTGAGTCAATGTAAAAATATTCCCTTAACCGGGATATACTATGTATACACATATCAATATTTGATTAATATTAACAATAACAATGTTAATGCCAATGTCTTCGACCAATGTATTTCATGGATACGACAAGAGAAGAAAATCAAGATATTACATTACCTAACCAACTTTGACAAGACTACCCATTCCCAACTGCGCACTTACAAAATACACGAAAGAGATACAGCTTCGTGTAAAGATATCGTCTACAAGTTTATAGTCGTAAAATTTCCTCGCCGTAGCGTTTATTTTTACCATAATGGAGATGTTTAGTCATCGTCGGGATGGTAGGAAAATTAGTATATCCGTTGTCCCAGCCACTAGAGAATAGTCCCTCGGGGTAACGAAAGTACGCTTACTGCATTTCGAGTCCAAAGACTACAAACCTGAAGTGGTACAATGGCCTTCTTGAAAGAACTAGCGGATTCTTGTATGAAGGATGTAATGAATTCACTGCAGGAGCAATGACTTCGTTTATGCGAATCTCGGCTTCTGAACGTAAACAATAGCCGATGATCCCCATAAACACCCGCCATGATCCTTCTCAAGAAAAAAGAAGCTCGAGGCGCGTGGCCTTGGATGTTTCCATTAAACACGCGCCTAGAGGAAAATGATCCGTGACTTCATCACCATAAAAATCTCTTTTGGGGGAATTGAGCGAAAGTCGTTAAAAGGAGCGGAGGGACTAATATTCATAAAAAAATTCTCTCTCGCTCCAGATGACTTCCTTAAGGTTGAATCTTCGAGACACTCATTTCTAAAGTGTGACTCATCCGAAAAATTAGTTCCTTTTGCTAGCGCCGTAGCGTCATCTCTTTCCATTTGCCTCCCTATCCGTCTCTCTCACCTCCCCTTTTCTCCCACTCACCCGCATTTTCCTTCTCCTCCTTTATATCCGTCTAACTAATTTTACCATTCTTTGTCTGTCCCAGGTTTATTTTTTAATTGTCATCGCTCTTCTTCAGCGTCCATGTAAATGCGAATGCAAATTAAAAGAGGGAGAGGGAACTGAGGAAACAAGTGTCGATGGGGAAAGAAGTGAGTACATGTTTCGAGTGGTGTTAAAGGGAAAGAGTGCAAAATTTACGCTTTAAGCCTACATACTTATACTGATAATTTTCTCACTTCAGTACTTATGAGAAAGCACACGGTCACGTGTACATCAGACAAATATAAATATTTAATTTTGTATGGTCCTTGTGAGAAAACAGAGTCGGGAGTGCGCGTTAGCTGTAGCGTGCAGTGAATTACACAATTTCATATTCTTATGGGCTCAGACTTTGAAAAATCGGGTAGTCAACAATAAGAAGCGGGAAATAAAACGTTTTTCTGTGTCACTTAATTTTTTGTGAAAAATCGTGACGTGAAGAGAGAGAGAAATTACAGAACATGCCAGTATTCCAGAATATGAATATACAATAAATATGTACAAGATGTATAAGAAATAGAATGCAATAGCAATATTTGCAGCCCCTATTCGGATATTCCTCCTGATCTTATCTGAAACACGACTCCCTGATAAGGATTCGGCGGCGGTCTTCTAACCTTTCTTTTCAGTACTTAAGTTTAAACCGAAAATTTGGAGAAAGTTTAGGAGTGTCACCGCTGACATTGCAATTTTAGTTCTCTTATTATTTGCTGCCATATTTAGCGTTATTTTTGCACTATTTACATTTTGATCAAAATCCACCCATCAGAAGTTATCGTTTTAGTTTCAATTTTATACGTGTTTCAGTACCTCCGCAATTAAAGAAAACATTCAAAAAAAAATAAAATATTATGAAAACTGATTTTAAATTTTCGGCAAGCACAATTTTATAATTCTCATTTAAAATGAAAGAAATTAATTGATAATGCGGGGCCTGAACCATTGCAGAACTCAAGAATTTAATTTTCTCATACGGTTTCAGCATACTTCAATCTTAAAATTAAGAAGATTAAAATTGTTAGCCAATTTGCAGAAGCACTTTTGCTTCTGCAAATTGGCTAACTGCTTTGCTTTTGCTTTGATATAACATTCTCCAGATAATAACCAAATGGAAACAACTTGAATTCTGAGTTTCGAATCGATAAACAGATAAGACAGAGGCTAGTAAACTCACATTTCCGTAAACTCCATTCGAGGGCCAGGCGTGAAATCTCTAATGGCAATTCCTATTTCCCCATTACGTCCAGTTAATTTCCCCCTTCCACGGCTCCAGCACTTAATCCGTATTTCTCCTTGGCTTCGGTGATTTCATCCTCAATTTAATTCTGAGCCGATTAGGCAAACCATTTCGTACCACGCCGTGGTGTCCTTGGACTCTACAGGGTCAGACAAACTCTAACAACTCATTCTGAACGCGGAGACGGTAATGGTAAGAAGCTAAATTACAAAACCACGCTTTTCGTCGTCTGCAAAGATTTTCTACGGCGGGCAAATGTTCGCCGTTTGGGAAGGGAAACACGTTTGCAATAAAGCCATGCTGCTTCTGAGTTCATGCTTACATCTTTTGGACACTCTGCCGATTAACTATATTGGTCTGAATTAATCAGTGGACGCTTTAAAATAATTGAAATAATTTTAATCTAATGACAGAGTAACCTTCAACAAATAGCCTTCCTAAACCAATGACTGTTCATAATGACATCTACTAAACGTGCAACAAAGCCCTACTTTATTCGGATAGTCTCTTCATATTTTTAGCACCGATTAGATTTCAATGTGATATCCCTTATGAACTTACAAATGATGACGTGGTTCAATAAAAGATAAATTGAAAGCTGTTTGAAAAACGATGTCGATAATTTTAGCATCGTCTCCACTAATAACTACTTGAAAAAACACATATATACTCACAATATCAGGCAGAAATCGTTGATAAAATAATTAGATTAAGTTTACCGAAAACCAGTGATTCGTCAAAAAGTCTTGATAAGAAGACGAACGTGAAGGGGGTTTTAAGAGGAAATAGGCTGGGAGCCGCTTGAGACGCGGAGAGAATAAGCAAGACACATTTATCAAAGTTTAGACCACACGAGTTTAACTATGCCACAAGGGGAGATTTTATGGCACCACATTTTTTATATATACAGGCGGTAGTCCAGTGGTAGGTAGACCGGAAGACCCGGGTTAGATTCCTGGGCAAGCCTCTTTGCTCGCACCCAAGCTGTATATATATATATATATATATATATATATATATATATATATATATGTATGTGTGTGTGTGTACTCGAAATCCCGCTATACGGCGAATAAATATTACTTCACACATAGAAATAGATATAAGGAAAAGAGATAGGAAAACACATGAAAGACGAGCACACGAAAGGTGGGGAAGGCGGATTTGAGCAGATCACACACGTAAAAATATATCCTTATCCAGGATTTGAACACCGGACCTTCCACTTGCCGGGCGGATGCTCTACCACTTAAGCTAATAACGAAACCTAATTTGCATTGAGATCTGCGATGTTAAATATAAGAAAAAATATATATGTTTGTATATAAAACCATAGTAATCAACCCGAAGGTCGGTTTAGTAGGTGATGGTAGATCTCACCCATGTACCAAGCCCGACGGCGTGTGAATATTCACCCATCAGGGTAGGGAGGCCAGTTCCTATCCCTGTATATGTATGTGTAAAATATATATATATATATAATATATATAAATATATATGTATCACTCCCATGGACTACAACCTTGACGTGGTGGAAGAGCTTCTGCGTTCCACTTCTACTTCTACATTAATACCCTGCGAGCCACCAAAAAGGTGTGTGGCAGGGGGTGTAGCACCATGAGGGAAGGGTAAGGGTTGAGGGGGTTGGGGGTTAGGTGAGGAAAGGTGGGGGGAACCTGTAAGAAAAAAATATATAATGGTTCCGATGACCCCTAGAGCTGTGCTGGCGGGATTGGGAGTAATGATAACTGCTCCTGGTAGGGTCACCTCTACCAGATTGGTGGAAGGTTAGGAGCCAGACGAAATGTCGAAGCAGCGTTGGTTTCCCAGTGGGGCGGCTATTAAGTGATGGCGTCACGCTAAAAACACAATTGAGGAAGGCAACGGGAAACCACCTCAATTATTATTCCCAAGATTTTTATGATGGACAGTATAGAGAAATTGAGTCCTGGCAACTGCGGGACTCGGCCCAAGCGTCCGTGTGTCGTGCCCGGCAGCGGGGGAGGCAAGGAAGGCCACGAAACCCTTGTAGGGGGAAAATAACAGCAGCAGGACAGAAGACGCAGAAGAAAACGAAAGTAGTTGGAATAGGAACATAGAATGTCAGGATAATGTTAAGGAGAAGAATGGCGCTAGGCAAAAAGGCTTTCACAAGGAGGGAGTTGATGACGGGGACGTTGAGTATTAAGATTAATAAAACACTCGTCAAAACTTTCATATGGAGCGTAGCCTGTACGGCGCAGAAACGTGGTCACTGAAGCAAGAGGATAGACGTAGATTGGAGGCTTTTGAAATGTGGGTGTGGAGAAGAATGGAGAAGGTAAAGTGGACCGAAAGGAAAACAAATGAGGAAGTACTAGGGATGGTGGGCGAGGAGAGGTGTTTGTTGGGAGAAATCCTATGGGAGCAGGAAAAATGGATGAAAGGCGTATTGATCGGCAGTGGGACACTGAAAACTGCAATAGAGGGGAGAATATTGGGCAAACGAGGAAAGGGCAGGAAAAGGATAGGGATGTTGGACGGGATGAAGGGAGGAAGGAAGTACATAGAGATGAAGAGGGACCTTATGTGGAGACCTACCTTAACCGTTAGATTACCTTATAATAATATATATCTTGAATGAAAGACTCACGGATGTAAATAATAATTGTAATGGAGAAGCGAGATAGCGTTAGCTAACAAAAAACAGATAAGCACATAAAACGAAAATCACGCGTATTCCAAATTTTCGGTGGCCAAACCACACACACACACAAAGATATATTTAAAGTATTTGGCAATTGTAGTAGTATCTTAAGTCACATACTACTGACTCCTCAAAACTGTATAAATATATGACAAGTTCACGCTCACATTTTTCCCACTGCCCCAGCTCTTTCTCGTGAATTGATCTTTATTTATCACGAATGACAAGTAAGTTCGACGGCTAGTGTGTCGCCCAGTTTTGCAGAAAACCGGTTTCGACACCCGTCGTATGTATTTCTTTTGCTCCCATTCGGACTTAACATTTCAAATCCCAGGATCTCCAATCCAATCGGTCTGGACGTTATATTGCCTGGTCTCTTGGCACCTTGGCAGTTAACTTGAGGTTGATGACACATTTCCCGTCTCCCTCTTTGTGCTCCAAGATTACTCAAACGCCCGGAAAGGTTCAGACAACCTCGGCTATCAAGAGTGTCCCCCCAAGAAATTTCCCGTGCACATAGTGTTAACTCCGCCGTAAACTAGGGATTATGACCGTTTGCGATTCACAAAACAAAATAGTCGGCGTGACAGCGGCTAGTTCTAATATAATCCAAGGTCTTTCGGGTGAAAAATCTTTCGCGGCCCACGTTGTCACGCCCATCGTCTTTCCAAACCTTTTGCCAGGGCGACCCAATTCACACGGATTACATTCGCTAAAGTTCTTTTGTCCTGCTTGAAGAGATTCTCATAAATCCACGTTTGCGTGAGTAATCCCCTCGAAACATCTATTGTCACCTTCCCCGACACAATTCTCCCAGTATTATCTTCAGTACTCCCAAGCGTGTTGGAGTAAACGGTTTTCTGTGTTATCCAATTCCAAATGTTGAACTATGAATACAATTTACATTAACTTATTTAAGTATGTTCTCGCATCAAAATAAATTATATTAAAAAATGAAATATCAACGGTGTACTTGAATAGTTTCCATTTTCGTGCATTGAGACATTTTTCAAATTAACTTCGACTGCCTTTTTACTTCCCGACATTTATTTAATAAATTTACTTATTAATTTAATTCTTCCCGCTGGGTCGTTCTTGGCATACTGATATAATTCTATTTCTCTGGCTCTGTCTCTTACGCTTCTAAGTAAGTTGCCAACAAACCTCTCTCCTCATTTATAGAATCAACCTCTCCATTTTCTCTTAGTACAAAGAAGTTCAAAAGACGTGACACTATTTTAGTGAAAATCAAATTCGGTATTTACGTTCCATAGATATGTATGCATTTTTGCATATGCATTTCGATGTGATTTATTGATAACGAGTTTTATGGTGCTGCCCATTCTTCACGCGCTGCAGGTTCCGATCTGTGACGACATAAATTCTCACGAATTTTTCGATTTAATGCAGCCACCATTTACCGTACGTATTAATTGCTCCGTCGATTCCAATATCCATACGAATTTAACTACCTCCGAATGTCATTCAGCGTCTAAAATCGGTCATGGGCATCGAGCATATATTTCTCTCTACAGCCCTTAAGGGAGAGGGACGTTGATGGAGAAACGAAACGATCGGTTCCATAGCTCACCAAGAGTGGCTGAAAGAGATGGATTATGTGGGCGAGGAGCGAAGGAAAGGCCCATTTGCGCCCCAAAATCGTTTTATTATGCTCCCGTCAATCTTACACCCAAGTCCCGCTTTCGTGTCGTTTCACCAAAAGCCCACCCGCGCAGGAAGGTGTTAGGCACGCCTCCCTTCCCCCACCCTCCGCCACTCGCTCATCGCGCCACAACGCAAACACAAACGCTCCCTTTTTCCCCCGTGACGCGGTGGAGGGTGAAAGTGCGTTTCGCACTTGGGGGTGGATTAGGAGGCGAGTGAGGGGTGTGAAGAGCGAGGGTGGCCGTTCCCACCTGTCTTTGCGTCGAGCCGGCCCAAAGGCGGAGATAGGATGCGCGGAGGGAGGGCGATTCCGAGGGGGAGCGGGGGGAAATGATGCAGGTCGTCTGTTCTCCCTCCCGGCTCCATCCAGGTGTGGGTCAGGGTCACGGTTCGTAGTCCTGAGCGGTGGGGCTAGGATGGTGCGGGTGCTTTCCGAATATTCCGCCACCAAAAGCGCATTTTTTACCCTCCGTGCTCTCTTGACCCCCCCCCCTTCTTTCCGTCCTCTCCCACGCGGTCCAAACGAGGTTTCCACCATTTTTCACACCCAACAAGCCACTTCTACTTGCGAAAACCGTCGAAGAGCCCGTGGACCTTTTCTCAAAGCCTGTGGATGAGATTTCTTTTGGATCTCACGCCCCATGCCTTACAGCCAACATGTGTGGGTTGAAATTATAAGCCTCTGGCTGTAGAGCTAATCGTTTTGGCTCGAGCGTTATACCGATTTTTGTTCCTATGCAATTCATCTCTATTGTATTCAATCGCCATTCTTGGGAAGTGGTTGCTAAGTGCCCATAACTTTGTTTTAAGTAGTGTATTCCTGTTAGCCGTTACAGGATGTGTCATTCGATTTTTTTTATATCTCTGAGTAAGATAGTGATAAGTGATAAAAATCACATTAAGAAGACCTTAAAAATGAGGTTTTTATGAAGATATTATGGAAGATATGTTCTATTCCTTCCTATTGTTGCACTTTCGTATATATTGGAAGTTTCGCAATTAGGCAAATATATCGAGACGTTATTATATATTGTTATTCTTATATTTACCAAACTTTTTATGCTCAACAGTTGCAGCTTCCTTTCAAGAAAAATAATGAACGTTGTGAATCTTATAAAGACCGTGCGTTAAAATCCTTTGATGTTATTCATATATTAAATGTGTGATCATACCTTGTGGAATCTAAGTTTACTTCAGATTTGTATCCTCTGTTATTAATGAAATTCGCTGACATAGTCTCTGTAAAACTAAGTGAATTGAGGCTTTTAGTTGAAGCATAATACGGATATTTTTCAATGCAACTAATCTGGCAATTGTTGAATCTGTTATGATCTCACTGATTCATTAAATGTTTTTGTCGTCCAGTACACTTGGATGCTTATGCATGGGGATGGGATTTGAAGTCTTTATAAAAATCTCAACTAACTAAAGAATATGGTGGATAAAGCTGTAAGGCTAGAATCATGTGCTAAGCTAACATTTATAATAAAATTTAACGGTCTCCGAATGCCAAGTGTGTAAAAATTACGCCTTTGAATTTAGATCTGAGCAAATAAACTTCTAAAGGAAAAAATCTTCTTGATTCCTATGCATGCTATTCGTCTTAAAAACTAAGACCCAATTACCTCATGAGGTTTCTTATAATTTGTATTCATTTATTAGGGTGCCATGTATTAAATGCATTCATCCCCTGCACATTTGCATATAGACTTAAACGGTAAGAAACATTACATGCGATAACTTCGACACTCCAGGATTTATTCAAGGATTTCATTAAGCCATCTCTTCTCAAAAGTCATGTAGAGAAATGTTTGTTGATCATATTAAAATAGTTCCTTCAACTCCTAGGAAAATAAATGTATATTTATTGCAGGAAATCAGAATCGCTCTCTTAGAATTTCGCTTTTACATATTGATTATCAAGGGAAGAAAAGGTTTTACGTATCACAAAGTAGTGCTAAAAGAAGAATTAGTAAATCTATTTTCTGGGTACCCTTTCATTATTTTCAATTACTTGTAATATGCGGACGGTCAAACTGTTTAAATTTATAATCTTTCTCTGGGAAATAGATCCATGAATTTTGATTACTATTCTCTTGTAACTAGGTTATTCTTAAAGGATTCTAGTTAACTTAGAGTATTATCTATTTTTAGCCAATTACCCCTAAAACAGAAACCGATGGACTGATAGTGATATCTTTATCACAAATACTAATAACCACCATTTCGATTGGTTGAAATATATGCCCGCAAGCCGTGCCGTAAACAGTTAACTGAAAACAGATCGCTAAGAGAGTATAAAAGATTAGCGAAGAGTTAGATAAGTATCTTAATAGGTATCATTAGCTGATATCTTCGTTAAACGAGATTAACATGTACTTCTACTATCTCCTTAAATGACCGTATGCGTTTTTCCAACACCCGTCTGCTAGGAGAGGTACATGTGGCAGGCTATGTCACATGCACTCCTCTGCCCTATGAAGTGACTTGGTGTTTATACCTCTGTTTCCTCTCTCCATTTCAGGTTTTAAGTAAATTTATCTCAGTCAGCTTAAAATGTGAGCTGAATTTGTGGTACAGGATAGTATAACTATACAGAATATATCAGGAGAAAGAAAATGTTTTATTGCTAATAATTGAGATATTTTTCATTTCCATAGTTCCATGATACAACTATCCTCTCCACAATAATATTGCATTTTCAGTTCACAGTTGCGCAGAAGATAAATTGAAAAAAGCTTGGCATCCACTGGACTAAATATCACAATGAAAAATTAGCATGTGATGTTGCTCAAATGCTCTCATATTTGTGGATAATCCTTCCATTATAAATGTTTCGTCTGGTGTATTCTCTTCTTTTAGTTGAAGTGCATCGTGCTAAACAATTTTACTATCCATAGATCATTGAAGTTGACGGGTTGAGAAGACTTTCTCGCTCATGTTTAGCACTCTTAAAGAATGGTTCTTCCTCTACCTCTGAAGAGGAAATGAAAAAGAGGAGTGCTTGAGTGGGGGCAAGAACCCTCAACTTACGTCACTCCCTTGTTTGCCGCCTCGAATCCTCGTCACTACGGGCGTACAAGTCACCTGTGTAGGTATTCACAGTCGTGCGCCAACACCCATCGAGCCCACGGCACACGGCTCGCGTCGGCCGACAGCTCCGCGGGTGAGAATCCATCCTCGTCATATCGCCTCCTTTCATCTCCCAGGCGACCGCCATCGGCCGCTTGACGTGAAGGGAGAAAACAAAAGAAAAACTCGCGACGTACCCAAAGCCACGCGCGCACTCGGGGTTGTTCGGTCGACGACGCCACTTCGCGCGAATTATCGCGACCATCAGGGGGTCCCCGGTGTGTTAAAATTAGAAGCAACGAACTGAGGGGGAGTGGGTACTGCTGGAAGAGCGGGGAGTGAGAAAAACAAAAATTATAATTCGTAATGGGAAATCGTACGTGACGTACGTTGAACGTCCGAGGGTCGAGTGAGGGTGCGACCGGACGGAAAGATTGGTTCGGTGCTCACGTTCATTCCACTCCAACAGCCCTCCGTCTCTCTTGAAACTCAAGGACCGTCCCAGTCTCTTATCCTGGCTTTGCAACCACCCATATCCTTCTCCGCAACCAACGCTGCTCTTCCTCATCGTCGATCTTTGACGAAGGATATGATTTCTGCACCAATGCGCTCAATTTTGCTGTCGTTCTGTCTTTACTAGGGACTTGATTCCTCCATAGCTATCTTCCTCATCAGGTACATCATCGCTGAGTCGTTCTCAATGCCCTTTTCCAAGTCACCAACAATTTATAAAATTGCAGCGAAGAGAAAGATAATGGATTGCTCTCGCATCAAGGGGCAAACATGGAAATGGGCGAGAGGGAAGGATGTTAGGTACTCGGCGCCGTTATCCATCTTCTATCGACCAAGGAAGTCAGAATCTCTGCATTTTAGTCTCCTTTAGCCTGGAGTTCTGTGGTATTTTTCATGTGAAGCGAATGTAACCTTGAATACTAAATGGGATCCTATCAACTTTTGGATTTGAGGCCTATGCTTATCACATATATATGTTCCCTTCATGGACCACATAACCATCATTATCATGGAAATATGTCACGTACTTTTGAAAAAAATATTATATAGAGGTTTATTCAGACCTTACTGAAAATAACGTATTAAATTCATTAAAGACACTGCAACTTACCTGTACCTTCCCCTTCATATCTATATCTGGGATAAGATATCCATATGCATTGTGGTAAAGTTTTTGAGAAGTTATTTGAATTAAGATTCAAATCATTCTGCTAACGTTTCTTTATTTCGAGGGTGGCCAAATGTTCCTTCTGGACATAAAAGCGGTGTACCACAGTTTACGGTCGGAAGTGTCCACCCACTCGCTCACTTGGTAATCCTTTCGAAACACGTCAGCGGCGGGGGTCATTAGCGTATGTGAAGTATTCAAGAAGAAACGAATGGGAGGAAGGAAGTAGAGAGAGAGAGTCGACCGGCCTTGCGCTTCCTCCTAACGGGCCTAAGCCAACACAGCTAAGCAGGGTGGGCAGCCATGACTAAATCAAACCTAGAGTTCGAGGCCAGCCTTGAATTTGGAGGTTATGCATTACGATGGAGGAACAGTTTTAGAGACAATGTGTCTCAGCTGTAAACGGATCTTCCAAATTTCAGGAGTACGAGTTCAACCAATTCCTCAATACATTTTTGCAATGCCTCATTAACACAATCAGACGCAAAACTTTGAAGCCGACCTGAGCAGGCCGGCAAATATAAGGAGAGGGTGTTATTTGCCAAATTAGACGTGAAGGATGAACATACGAAGAAGCGGGATGATATCATGGCTGTAAATCACCACATCCGAGAAAAGAGAGTAAATACATTAAAATTTTAAGGTAGCCGTGGCCATTTATTGCGTAAATTGTGAAGATATTCATTTATTGACTTGTTCCAATTGTTCCTCTTTTTTTCGTGCATTGTAAAGAATGAAAATTTAATAGAAAAGTCATAGATTCAAATTGTTCGTTCTCTCAAAGTTTCTGAAGTTCGCTCTGAGAATTAATTACATGACGCTATTCTGAAATACCTGATACAATTTTGCTTTTGAGGAATAATTTATGTACGTATTTATTAATGTAATTTAACAAATATTGGGAGTTAAAATCTTAAATTTTGAGAGCGAATCTGTCTAATTTAAAATATCGAGGCCAGTGATTCTCAAACCTATTTTATATCTAATCCCTTAGAAACTCGCATTATTTTTTAATATTTTTATTTAGAAATACTTTGCAAGTGGAAGAGGCTACGATCAAGTATAAATTTCGAATCCCATTTTTGGGGCCACTGTCGTAGGTGTAGACGCATCAACCCAATAACGGCTTTGACGCGAGTGAGAATTAATTTCAATTTGCCAAATGTTTAAGAAGTACGAGGCGTGTTCATAAAGTAAGGCCCGTTTGGTCACAGGAAAAAATATACTCATATGAAACACATTTTATTGGCACTTTTAGTTAGCTACAAACCTACTTCACTTATCTACATAATCGCCGTTCACTTCTAAGCATTTTTCGTACCGCTGCACCAGCTTCTTTAACCCCTCTGCATAGAAACTCGCCGCCTGAGGATTGAACCAATCGACAACGCCATTCTTGAGTTCCTCTTCGGTTTCGAAACGTTGTCCACCGAACCACTGTTTCAAGTGCAAAGAGAGGAAGTAGTCGCTGGGTGTAAGGCCAGGACTGTACGGTGGGTGGTTTAAAGAGTCCCCAACGACCCAAAAACTCTCGTCCACTGGACATTCTTTGCTCTTTGTGGTGGTCGGTGAGCATTTTCGGTACCCACCTTGCACGCAATGTGTGGTATCCGAGGTTTTCCGTAACAATATTGTAGACAGTAGTGCGTCCAAGTTGAGGAAATTGTTCAGCCAGGCCATTAATTGTCAATCGACGATCACATCGCAGTTTTTGTTCCACTTGCGAAACAATTTCATCGGTCAGAATACTGGGCCTACCACTTCGCTCTTCGTCATGGACATTTGTTCGTCCATTTTTAAAATCACAGCACCATTGTCGTATAACCAACTCGTTAAAATTACGTCTCTAGTTAAACATTAAATTTTACATTGAGAATATCTTAATAACATAATATTTTGGTTATAATTTGATATTAAAGCAGTTTTTTTTAATAATCCCGCCCATGGAGGTGTAATTTGTAGTTGACCCCCTTTTCAACAAACCCTTCCATGACTTTGACTTTCAAACAACCGCGTAATCAAGTTCATTTAGGAACCGACGCACGCTAATTAAAAAAAGAAACCTTTCCTCACGAGGGCATCGAACCTCGGACCTCAAGGCATGGTGGGTCGGCTCCGCGCCCTCCCGCCAACCACCCCCCCACCTTCCGCTGACACGACAACGCGCCGTTTATTTCTCCGTCTCCCCCTTTTATCTCCTTCCCTCGATTCCTACCCCACTCACCAACCATACTCTCCCTTCCCTCATCCTATCTCAAGAGTACTTTCCTCTCGTGTGCCATGCCCGCCGCCGCCTACATTTTATTTACATCCGGTCACATCCGGAAAAGGGGGAGGGAGGGGGAATGGTTGAGGGGAGGGGGGCAGAGGGGTTGGAGGGTGTAGGAGTGAGGACGGAATAGGAGTCGAGAGTGTGTGCGTGTCCCTCTCTCTCCCCCGCGCCGCCAACGTCCCATGCATCCGGAGGAGGAGAAGGGCCTATCGGAGGTGGAGGGGCGTGGGGGTGTCGGAGGAGTTGGAGGAAGAGGAGGGCGGCCTCGGCGCTGTTGGCGGGATTGTCTCCGTCAGAGGGAGGAGAAGAGGCGGTAGGGCGTGCGTGGGCCGAGGGGAGATGGCGAGGGGGTCGGAGGTGGAGGGGGAGGAGGTTGCGAAGGGAGAGATAATGGGGTAGGAAAGGAGGCGGGAAGTGAGTTGGGTTGGGGTGGGGGACGGCGGGCGATAGCAAGGTTCTCGCGGGGTTTTCTTCGCTACCTGTGAATACTCCCCACCTTCCCTTGTCTCGAATTTCTTCCTTCCCACCCTCATTCACCAAATCCGCACTCTATAGGACACCGAACACTCCTGGGCGACCCATCCGCTACCCCGAGGGTGCGTCCGCAAGAGTGCATTGTTCCTGGGCGCTCAAAGATGTTTTGCAGCCCGCTTCGTATGTGCGCCAAAAGCGTAAGAACGTGGTCTAAGCTGGGAAATATGCGTCAGCATTAATCATAAGACTATGGAAATATGAAGACGTACCGATATTAGAAATAAAGATGAGAACCTAAATATGAATTACGTCAGTGCAAATGACCGTTTTCTTAGAATTAGTCGGGAACATCCATCCTCTTGGAAGAAGACAAAAATCTCCGATGTGTTGTGATAAGCTCGGTTATGATGAGCTTATGTGTTGTGATAATCTTGGTTATGCTTTTCAAATAATAATAAACTGCTGAATTACCTCTTACTATTCTATCATTTTAGCAATTAATGTGATACAAAATTACTTTCAAAATTCGAAAAATTAGAGGACATTGAAATGGCAAGCCAAAAACTAGCAAAGAAAATGATATCATATCAACCCTTCCTATCGAGAGAAAAATGACTTAATATACATACACCGTATTGTGTTCTTCTTTAATACTTCCACCTGAATTTATCTTGAAAGAAAACACATTCTGAATTTAAAATAAAAATTCTGATTAAACTAATGACATCTTGAAAAGTCTTTGTAACGTAATATTTAGCAGAGTTAGAGGCAATACGATAAAGTAAGTATGTCATCAAATCAGCAGAAACTTAAGTCTTCGCCGAGTTCCAAATCAAATACTTAAAAGTATTACCTAATATGACTATGAAATACATGGGACTCAAAAACTTTTCAATTCTTTTTGAATGAGGTTATGTAATTTTGCAGCTCCAAGGAATAGTTGTTGGTATTTATCCGAAACAAGTTTCTTGGTCGTATACCTCTTTGTATTCTCCAATGTGCAAAATGGTATTTTAGTAATAAATCTTGCTGGTGAGATATAGGTGTGATCGCCTCTTCGGTAAAAAAAATATAGTTGCTGATCGAAGTGCCTCGGATTCAAGCCTGAGTGGCCCTTCATGGGCAACCACATCCACATATTTGCGCTCTCAGGAATAAATTGCCAAAGGGGATAATTATATAGTACACAGGTTGAGAAGCTGCCCTGCTCTGAACGCAGAATCAAGTATGCGCAGGGCGTGAACTTTTCACGCTTACCTTTTCACCATGAACTCCTCTGTAATGGCATAGGCCTAATCACAAATTTTTATTTATTTTATATTGTGAGAGAAAAAAATTATTATTTGTTAGGAGAGGAATAATCATTTAGATTGTTTAGGTTTTAATAGCACATGTTAAACGTCATTGCGGAGTTCTATTCTAGCGCTATTGCCTAATTTAAACATCCAAGCACAGGCTTCCCGGGCAGTCTTATTTAACATGCTGGTGTTGTGATTTTGTTTGGTGTAAATTGAGGAAAATACGATACAATGTACAAAGCGAATCTACTTTTCGTGCGAGTGGATTTCACAAAAGTAAAAATCTTCCGAGAAACAACAGAATATTTCTCTTACTCTTGGTTATAAATGGATCACAAGAAGAGAAGACTGAATAATAACGATTCCTCTACCGAAAAAACCGCCGTCCCTTTCGTCATTTCCATCTCCTCAACGAGGATTTCTTTCTGTTCACATCGTTCTTGTCTCGCCAGAAACACACAATTGACGTATTTTTACGCTCGTCCTTAAGCATTTTGTTAAGAGTGTGCATCCGTGTAAAACTGCCACGTTTCTGTAATAATTTCACTCTTCAATTCCGCTCACATCACGCTCGTGACACCAAGTCGACGCATGGCGAGACGGAGACACTCGAGGGAGCGTTCCGATGGTTTATACGGCTTTCGTGGTTTTTTTTCAGCACGCTTTTCCGCTCCTCCAATATTTTATTCACTCCAATTGACTTCCGCTGGGCCTTTGAATCTGGAGTGATGAAGTTGCAAACTCACTCCTGAATATAAAACACATTAAAATATGCTGGCTCCTCAATACTTAAACATAAAGCTCTTTTTTTGGGCATTTCGGAGGAAAAGGGTAATTCCATTTATGCCAGTATCAGGGAAGGTGATCGACAGCTGAGGTCATTTACCATCATTGACTTTAATAAACATTTTTGACTCCCGTGAATCATTGCTAATAATCTGTCCTTCCCGCCCTGTAAATATTTTTAATTAAAATACCCATGTTTCATCACAAGTGATTAAAGAAGCTCACCATCTTAATCCTATCCACGGAATTTCTGCTTTTGTTCTGAGCTTGATTAACCTGATGTTATTATAAAGAAATCATTGCATGTATTATATTTTTAAATACAACTACGTATTATATATATCTCTCCAGAAATATCCTTTTCCTGAATTGTGGAAATCATGCTTTCATCTCCCGCTCAACTAATACTGACCCATGTGATGAGCCAGCATTATCTCTAAGGCAATGTGTAATGTGGAAGGTAATAAACATCAACTCCACTGGGATTGCCTGTCCCCTCCGTTGTTAGGTAAGTAAAATAGCCGCAGCGCCATCGCTTCGTCCGCAATTCATTTATCTTAAAATCCATTATCCGAAGTGTCACGTAAATTATTACCTGTTGCATCAATATCTTTCTCCTGCGAAAGTACTTCCGGCCGCTAACTCTCGATAGCCTTAATGCATGATTGCATCTGTACGTTTTCCTTCTCTACGTTCACCCTTGAACCTGCCCAAGTGCATTGGCATCCGTTTAATGGGAGCACGTTTGCGTAAACGAAGCATTGAATTTGTGATCATTGAAGAACCATGACTTCAATACAAATAATTTTCAAAACAAGAATTAATTTCTTCCTCAAGTTTCTCCTCCGAAAGAAACCTATATTTCCCCCAGCAATAACTAACACAAGTATTTGTTTGGGTAGAATTGTAGAAATTAAATTTTGCAATAAATAAAAGTACTAGTGAAATATAAGTCTAATAATAAGGTAATGATGTACAGTCATATTTTAAATTATGATTATTTTTGGATATTGTACGAGTATCATAGCCTTGAACCATGTTGTAATGCACAACCAAGAAGTGTATAAGAGTCAAACGTTCTTCAGTTCTGTTCATTGAAAATAATTGTTAAAAGTGTTGATTTGATTCATTTAATAGTTGGCATTGGGGTTAAAGTTCAAAACTGTTTGTCAGCGAAGAAATAATTTGAAATATGTATATCTTCAAGCTAAGTCCTTTTGATGCCGTTGGCACTTGTTGCTCGTCAGCGTTTTGATCATTTCCAGACCATTTTTTTCCAGTAAACCAACTGGAAATTTTTCTGTATTCAGGGACGCTGCATTTTTATCGTCGATCTCATTGCAGTGTTATTCAATTTTTTCGATTGTAAATGAGCAAAACGATTATTTGATTCCGCCGAACAGAGTTTGTCTGATCCTTTCGCGGGTAGGCAATGAAGCTTATTTGCATCGGCAGGAAACTTGTTGTGCGTTGTCATGATTCGGAGGTTTGCGCAGTCATATCTCGAAGAAGAGAGAGATTGCGAAGGCCTGATTGGAGTCGACGGTATGCATAAGGGCTGTATAGCGTATGCACTGCGCACGGCAAGTAACATATGGGAAGTAGAATTGCTGCCTCGCTTGCATAAAGAGGTGACTCGCCGGAAGAATTGCTAATGAGAAGGGCTTGATCGGTTGTTAAAATATGAAAACATTTAGCACCGGGAAAATATGCTCGTGACATTTCACTTCAGTTCTCTCTCTCTCTGTCTTCCTCCCGAGAGAAAAAAAGAGATAAAGAGATTCATTGCGTTTAATCCCGCCCTCCACATCGGGGTGGACATATAAATACAAATCAGTGTTCGTAGCCGTAAAGTATGCAGAGAAGTGTCCTTTGTTCTCCGAAACAGTTAATGATAAATTCATTTCGAATCGGATGCTATGCATGTGCGCCTGAAGTATGCCATGACGTGCAAAGTGAAATTCAAAAAACGTACCAATAAAATTATTAAAAATATGGATTTGTATTTTAACCGAAAGTCGTACACTAAATACTTTCTTTTTTGGATAGGTTTCATTTTTTAGCATTATTATTGTTCGTTAGTAATTTATGTTTGGATTAATTTTCGCTGGTTATTTAGGTACTCGAATCTTAAAAGATGGTTTACCTGGAATTAGTTGTCTAGAAATAGGTTCACCTTTACAGAGCGGTAGCCAAAGTACTTGCATCCTGTACACCAGAGTATTTATTAATTTCTGTACTATTATTATAGGTGTCTCAGTTTTGTGGTTAATGGAAAATTTAATGAATTGCAGCGTACACAAATTTTTAAACATTTCATAACCATTAACTACCTCATATTTTTCATGCCTCCGTCTTAAAAACTAGGTTTTTTCTGACATATCTTCTATTTTACTACAATCAACAGTTGGGGTGAGTTTAAAAACATTTCATTCAAAACATCGGTAAAGAGCGGCAAAGGTTAGCAAAGATGCAAGGCTAATCGTGAATCTTACGTTTCAATTGGTTCATGGTGATTCTCATTTCGACCATTAATTTGTAATAGTTGCACATGCGTGAGACGTAGGTATTTTTTCATGTCATCGATGATATGTGGGGAATATCTGTTCTGATTCAAGATATTGGATTTAAATTTACGTTTTCAGGCCGCTATATTTCTCATGTTAGATTTACCGTAAATTACAATTTATTATGACAGCTGAGCCCAGTAGGAGAGGATTTGAAGCCTCGTGCGGCGATGCTTAATTTTTGGACCGACTGAAGAAAGTAATTTTACTTACTCTAAGTAAACTAATAAAAAATTACTGTAGATTGTTTTTTTGGGAGCGCATTAATTCTAATGGAACTCAATACGCTTCAATTAGTTCATTGCTGTAAATAATATAAATAACTGATTCTGGATACACAGGTTATTACCAAATCTAATTTTACTCACGCCCGTTCCCAAGGTGAATTTATAATGTTTTATTTGCTTCTCTTTTCCTTTTGTTTATGAAATTAAACCACGGGGAGTGAGTGACATTGAGAAATGAGGAAGTGTACCCAGGTGACTACTGTAATGGAATTTATAGAATTACGAAGACGAAACTAAAATCGATTAAACATTTTACCCATTTGACGACCAGGGATGGAAACATTCAGTGTTTTAAAAAAACTCCCATTTTGGACCACAGCCCTTGAAGTCGCACTCTTCTCATTGAAAAGTGTCGCCTTATCTGATCGAGACCGCACAACCAGACAAGTGGCCTGGTTTTGGAATGAAGTTTAAGGGAGGAGAGGGAGGCAAAGGTAGATTAAAGGAAGGAAAAGCGAATGGTGAGCAGAAGAGTGTGAAAGTGAAATATTTAACGAGGGCATAAAAGTCTATGGGCCAGGGCCAAATATTGGTAAAATGACCAATAAATATAGGTAGATAAAGTAAAATGTTGTAGCTCTTTTCCTTCTACAAATAAAACTGAGCATTAGGATTTAGATAATAATCTTATTTCACGCGAAAAAGACTATCACATACGTTATGCCACCGGGATGGAGCAAAAATATATTAATATTATTCATGCAAAGGGAATATTAAGTTTTTGGGCATTTATTGAATAAAGTCATGTCACTCTCATGTGAGATGACTCATGTTACGCCAAAGTTATCGCCTTATCCATTACTTAGGCGTAAATCGAAAACACAAACTTGGTATTACTCATGTAGCTGAACAAACCCTAAATAATGCAACACAATAATTTGTCAAAAAGCATCAATTTATCTTTTATTTATAAATTCTTACATTCTACGAGGGTAAAAACCATTCAACCTAATAAAGAAAATGCTTTATCAAATGCAAGCAAATTTTTTGCACAAAATCTAACCACCTGGGTAAAATTACGGTGCATTAGAAGATGTATAAGGCAAAAAATGGCTTATCAGATTGAGTCGTAGCGTTCATCCTGCGAAGACATGCCATGAAACTTCAAGGTACTTCTGATTACATTCTTCAACGGATTAAGACACATGACGTCCATCGAATGAGCGGAGTTTTCCTTGCTTACGTTCACGTTTTCACTCATCCCCATCTCCAACCCCAAGGTCCTACCTGCCCAGTCTAGTTTGGCTTACCATACTTTGCCTCGCTCCAAAATAACCCGTTAATTATTATTATTACCGTGGTATGTTGCGTAATTATTTACTGAATTAACGTGAATTCATCAAAGTTTAAGCAATGCATTATGAAGCTCTTGTGTTAGAGATACGATTTCTCAATACTGTGACACCACTAGAAAAACCGAAAGTTAAATAATACATTTCTCGAAAATTGTGCCTCCTAATGCCTATGTCACCTGTCACCTCTAATGTCTCATAAGATGGATTTATGTCACGCATAAGCTATCGATAATCTATATAACTGTAATTGTGGTCCTCTGTCATATCTAAGCTAATGATAATCTATGTAGATTAATCAAAACCAGTTACATGTATTTTTGAATTCTTTCTATTTCTATTTCAACTCTTTCAATGTCCTCCATAAATTCTCGCTGGACTGAAAAAATTCAATTTCGTAACAATTCACCGGTGTTCTGCATTTGGTGGTATAACGTTTTTTGACAATCAATTGGCACGAGATGAATCTTTCTTCAGATGGATCACCTGTTGCTAATGCTATTTCTTAGTTAGATTCGAAATCTTCCGTTTTCGTAGTGGCTAATTATGTGAAGCTTGCGGTATTTTCACGAAGCTCAATACCCAAATTGGATCGGTTTTTTTCCTACCTACCATGGTGATGAGGTCTACGACCTCCACTGTAACCCCTAACACTGTCCCTTTCCAAAAAAGGCAAATCATTCCAATCTCGACTCTCTCTAAGCTTCCCCAGAATTCACACGAACAAATTCCATCATTATCAATCATTGTTAGCGTCAGGATCTTTCCATCGGGATCCGGCCAGAATTTTCTCCCAACTTCCTTTTCGGCGGTTCTCCCGACACCGTCTTTCGAGGATTTAATCGCCCTCTTGTGTTTTTCCAGGTCTCCTCCCGTGTCCCGCTAACCATCCTCACCCTCGCATAACAGCGTCATCGTCCTCCTCCCTTCGCCCTCTTCTGTTTCCGACTCTTGTCCCTTCCCAACCCTCCCCCTTTCTGTCCTTCCGCTCACTTAAATTTGCCTGCTCCCCGCTCTCCCATCTTCCCTGCCCGTGTTCATTATCAACCTACTCCGTCTGCAGAAATCTAGTCTTCAGCCCGATCACCACATTTCTCCCCTCTCTGCCCAAAGTTCTCTCCCTCCTCCCCCCTCTCTCATTCCTCCCCTTCACTCCATTTCATCTCTTTCGCAGGCACCTAGGGGTTAGTGACCCCGGACGTCCATTCAATAAGTCCCTTGATTTCAAACAAAGATATATCGTCAACATCATGGTCCTCTGGATGTCACAAATATCTAAAGTCCATTTCACACGACGAATTTCCTTGTGCATGTTCATGCAAATGACGTCAAACAATGGTTTTGATCTCACGATTACGTGAAGGATCGAATACTGGGTGTGTCCATACGGACAATTTTGATTAATCGATTGCGAAATCACTTCGAACCACGGTTTGAAGTTCACATTCTAAACTTTTGAAGTGAAATGGAGCCATGTCAGCTAACTAAATAGGATATTTCTATGTTAAGATAGTAAAAAATTTAATTGTTTAGTGTGTGTTAATCACCTCCTCTTGTCTTTCTTCCTAAACTAGCATTCTGACAGTACAGTGACTGCAGTACCTTTTTTCCAAGTAAATTTCCTTCAAACTGGGGATTTAAAATATTTCTAGTTTCAGCATAAAAGCCTTTTATAAACGTGCTGTGGTTCGCGTATGACGCGTAAAATACAAAAATTACCAAAAGAGAATCCGTCGTTAATATTGGATACTTTGGCGTCTTTAAGGAATTTTACATGTAGTAGTTTGATTTATCTCATCCGATACTATAATATCCATTAAAAAAGTCTGTATTTAATTTCGTCTATACCTTTCCATGCTGTTCTGTTCTATATCGGTTCGTTGGACATTAAATAATTCAGTTTCATTTGAATGATCGTGTTCTCTTATTGTATTCCATTTTATTATTCCGCACCTGATTGAGAGATAGGAAAGGCATTAAAGGAAATTAACTCGAACAAGGCAGTAAAGATGAGCAACATCCATGCGTAACTACCTCAAGACTTCAGAAAACTTGGAAAAACGAGTTTTTATTGACTAATTATCAGTAGCATTTATGAGGAATGATTTGGGCCAAACGACTTCACTCTCTCAGTCGGATTAATTCCCATCACAAGAAAGGGAGATGCAACATATGTGAGTCCTATACGCGTAGCTCAATAAACTTGGTTTCACCCGCAGTTAAATTAGTATTTAGGATCATCAAAAAGGGATGGAGAAGAAGACAAATGATACCATAGGGGAAGATCAGTTTGGGTTCAGGAAGGTGAGAGGTACAAGTGAAGACAAATGCAAATGAGGTCACTTATGTAAAAATATATACAACACAACCAGTATATATTAATTTTCTTAGTAGATTTTCGAAAAGGCGTTTATCAGGTAAATTGTGTTGCGTAAATGAATAGTCTGCAGATAATTGGGATTATTAGAAGGATAGACCATTTTTTCTAGAATCTGTACATGTTTCAAACTGTACAGATGCGGTTAATGAATGGAGATTAGGAATGGGTATTATTACCCGGGTGGTAGTATAGGGCTGCCCACTATTACCCGTGATTTTCAAGGTATGTGCTCAGCTAGTGGCAAAAGAGGCAAGGGATAAGCTGTAATGAAAAGAGACGGTAATTCTTAAAACTGGACGGATTTGCGGCTGATCAAGCTTTAGTTAGCCACTCAGAAAAGGGTCCTGAGGATATTAAAAAATCAGTGCGATAGTAATATGACGTTTTATGTAAATAATACAAATTGAATTATTGTTAGTAAATTAATTAATAAATTAAATGGTTCTTGGTCTTTGTCTGACACAATCATCCAAAGTGATCCATTCCGTCCAGCGAAGAGAAATGTTTGATATGACAGAAACAGATAATGGGAGATTGAATCCCTCTTTACATACCATGCGTGCAGCTCCCGGAAGCAGCTGCGAAGTGAATATGGATTAAACGGGGGCTGCACGAATGGTTCTTGGTAATTAGAAAAACTAAGTCAGTTTTAAATTGAAGGATTAAAGTTAAAGCTGAGATTGAGCATTTTATCTATCTAGGAAGAGTTTTAGGTGGACATAGTCTTAGTATTAGGGCCATGAGAAGAAGAATTGCGTTGGGCAAGGAAACTCTCACTAAGATAAGAAATTGATGACAGGGACCTTGAGAAGGAATGCAATCGAAAAAAGAAGATTGAAAACCTTTGCATGAAGCATAGTTTTGTGAGTCACGAAAACTTCGTGTTGAGACTAGAGGATAAGTGGGTGCTGGAGCCTTTTGAGATGTGGGTGTGCAAACAATGGACAAAATACCATTTGTAGTGGGTGGCATGGTACGTAGGAGAGACTATTTCAGTGAAAATTCGAAGGGGGAGACATGAGAAGTGGATGCAGAGTATTTCGATCGAAGGTGGCAAGGTAGCAGGATGACAAGAATGGAGATTTTTGGCGAATAGAAGAGTGTATATAAAAATCAGAGAGTATACTATCGTATAGAGAGTATCGCATCGTATCAGAGAGTATCGTATGCAGAATTGCAAAAGGATTTATTCTAGTGTCAAGTTTCACGTTGTATCATACAACACCTAGAAAAGTAGCAGCGATTAGTCTGTGTTTCTATCAAAATCCTGCTTAAATCGGTATATGCAATTAATATCAATATTCCTTTCTTGCCGTTTTATTTATTTATTATTATTATGGTTTCGTGTATTTTATTAGTTTTTTGGCATGTGACTAAACATGTACCCAGATTAAGTCAATTCAAGCAATACCATGTTGATTAAGACTGCTGAACTAGAAGACTTAAGCTGAACTATTCACATGCAATTGAAATATTATAATCTATCATTTGAGTTATCAAATTTGTAATGAAGTATTACTTTTTCTATACAATGGTTGAATCTGAATTTTTAATTTTTTTATTATGCACAACCGTAAATAGCCAATTTTGTAATGGCGAATCGCTCAATTGACCAATCTTCCATATAAAAATGTCTCTAAATGCAAAATACGAGACGGAGGAGTTGACAAGTATAAACTTTGATCGTGGACTTTGTAAAAAAATATCTGCAATGACTCAACCTTGGGTATATAAGATCCATTTTTAATTACTGAAAATTTGAGTGCATTCGTTTGAGCTTGCAATACCAATTGAGAATGAAAAGGGTAGAAGTATTTGTAACTTAATTTTTGGAGGCATTGAAGTTTCACAATAAAATTGATTAAATGGTGACTAGTAGTATTGTGCGCATTTACGACTGGATAAAAATCGATATGGCCGCAGCTACTTTTACTGGTATGCAAGACTGATATATCGCCACTTCTATGTGCATCTGATTATCACGCTGCTAGCAGGCACGGCTTCGACATGAAAAATATCACCTCCAGTCGACACAGTTGGATTGGTAGGAAACCTAGCAGTTGGTTGGATTGAATGCAAACTGCAGATGATACACTAGTTAACATTCGATAAAAATTAATTATACTGCGTGTGTTTTCAAATCATAAAGATCATCGAATTATTTTGAACGCGTTAACCGGACCGCTTCATAGATAATCACACAATAGCAATTTTTGAATAGCAGAGTTCATCTATTTTACGAGTGTTGTCCATGCCTAATTCAATCAAAGTGTTTCCAAGACATGAATTTGCATATTTGTGGAATAATTCTTTTCCTGAACCTGTAACGTGGTTATAAATTTATTCTTGATTGAAAAGGGTAAATTTGTGTTGATATTTATATTAGTGTTAATGGTTTTTCTTATTAGTAACAGTATAGATTACTGTGGGGATAAAAATTTGTACATATTAATTCATTGAAAAAATAGAATTTAAGGAGTGGGAGTGAGATAGATTGTTGGTTCAACGGAATCAATGCGCGATTTTCTTTTGAAACGATTGGTATTTCGAGTAGATTATTGCAAGCCACAAACACACTTGTCGCTACTAAAGGGAGCATTGTAATTCTTATCGTTTCCGTCCTTCATTGAATGATTAAAATGCAAGTACGATGGGACTTTATTTTGAAAAGCCCTATATAATCATTTTTTATTTACTTGTCGATTTCCGTAATGGATATCCTCAAAAAATGTTATTTTATTTGGGAATTTATCATTGCAATTAGGCAAATCCTGTTGTCCTGGTGGCAGCGGTCAAGTCTGGTCAGCTGTCACTCATGACAGGGACATACATGCATCACAAGAAGAACAGAGTGACACAGCTCTTATATACAATGACACTTAAAGGATTACTAACTACATTATTATATTTACTATCACCCGTGGGCTAGATTTACACTATTCGAGGACATAATACGCACCGTCCATCGCCACACTCCGTCTATAAACACGTACTCTTCAATTTCATGTTGTTTGGTTTGAACGAAGTTTCTCTGCGTTTGGTGCAAGAAGATCGATTTCATATCGTCGTCGGCGCGTCGATTTGAAAACCGTTTACGAGCTGCTTTCCCACGAATAAGAATTTACGAGCCCTTTACGCGTTGGACATGATGTATGTACAACGTGATCCTGTGGCTTTAAGGGAATGTAAATTCATCCCGTGGGCGAGTGGTAGAAAAAAAGAAGAAAAAGAAGGGGTTTTATTCGCGTGCATTTCTCACTCCTTGAGCTTGCTTGAGCTTTCCTCTCACGGTCGCCTTCCGCTTCCGCCCTCGACCACCAGTGCACCGCCTTCCGACTCGCGTGCACTTCAGGGGAGTGCATTGTCGTGTCCATCAACCATGTAGGCGGGCGGGTGGAGTTCACTTGATGCACCACCAATCCTCGCCTCGTGGCCAAAGTAAAGTCGTTGAGTGAGCCCCACCCCTCGGCTTTAAAAGCTCCTCCAATTGCACGTCCGATTTTTTCCTCAAAACTGAGGTTACCGTTGCACCCACATTTGTTTTCGTGAATTTCAACCCCTGGTCTCACGATGTGGTTTCCCAGACGAATCATGGAACTGTCCAACTAGTCTCTTTGTCCTTTGTCTGGTCTCTAAAGGTCCTAATGCACACCAACGGCAGTTCTACTATTGTTTATCTTCATTTTTGCTCCATTTTTCTTTAGGTTAGGCCGTTCATTTATTAGTATCTCTATATTTGTGCATTTCTAATTAATTTCTCTACATATACCAAGATCAAATCGTCCAGTAGGTGTTACATGCAGCCAGGCTTTATGTGCAGGCTTCAGCTTTTCTCGTCAATTTTTGTTTCCATTATTGAGTACCATCAGGTTCTGCCCCTAAACGATCCCTTTTTAGCAGTTTCCAGCGGGTCCGTTTCACTTAACAAGCCCTGTATCATGTACATTTATTCACGAATGCTAGTATGATGGCATGACTGCAATTATACTAAAATAATAACTGTACTAAATCTTTCAATGGTTCTAATTTAGACGGACATATAGACATAACCTTACTAATTATGTATTCAGATGTTTCCGGTTTGAGAGTAATGTTTCATCAGTAGATGAAGTGGCTGACATCAACATCGATATAAGAGTGGGTGTTTTCCCAGCGCACGATTTCGGTGAAATTAGGCGTTTTCCAACGGGTCTGGGCTTCAGGTGTCGACGTTACGATGGCTAATTTCGTCATCTTCCATCGACGCCCTAAGGAAGATTATGGAGTTATCCATCGAAATGTCGGAAACGGAAACCCAAATCCAGTGGGAATCCCACGAAGACCACCACATCATCAAGTTTTCGGAAGTGAATTACCGATTTGAAAAATGTATTCTCTCTCATAAGAGAAGAACCTAGAGAATCATAATGCCTCGCGGTTTACTGAGGCTCTTATAGAACTAAATTGACTCGTATTGGGTCTTGGTAGACAGACCTAACATCCCTAAGCTAAAAATCCATGTATATGGTGGTCGTAGATTAGCTAATACCTACCAACAAGATCGTCCAGAATAACAGATATGAAGACTATTACAATTTTCCACCAAATAAAAATTTATTCCCGACTAGTTTCGATGCACTACACCATTTTTGAAGAACACCGACCTCTCACTAACTACAACTGCGGAGTGAATCGACTTTCGGCACCCGGATGATCCCCAACAAAAGAGACCGATCGACCAAAGGACCCGAGCCGACACCACAGGACACCATCCTCCTTCGCCAAGAACTGTGGGGATACGGGACGATGGACGCCATAAGGAATTCAGAGAAGAGGAAAAGATCGTCTCATCGCAACCAACTGGGTTCTTCGTTTCCTTTGTCTTTCCCTCTTCCTCTACAAACCCTCAAACTGCATCCCCCATTTTTACCTGTTTTTTTACCCATCCCCAGAGCTTCGGTTTTTCTCACTCAGCTAACCCCTCACAGCACGGGGAGACACCCTGGTTACCCCACCTCCGACATTTAATATATATATTGGACTCTGTACAGTGAGAGCTCCACTTGAAAATGATGTGCATCGAAGCTAGTCGGAAATAAATTTTTATTAAGTGGAAAATTGTAATAGCCTTCGTCTCTGTTATTATGAAACAGTTCCACCACATGACATTTGAATCTACAATTTATACAAGATCACCCAGCTTGAGTCAAATATATGTATTGTAAAATTAATTCAGTGTCAACGACGATTTGTTTATCAAGAGGTGACATTGTGCTGAATGTCACCACTAATTTTACAGAAGTGGTTATAATTATTGTTTGGAGTATCATATCAGCTGTTTATCTCGTGATCACTTGCATATAGGACTCATCACATGCTTATGAATAGCCAACCCTCGCCACCCATTACCTCCTTTTGCCTAAGGACTTCCATTATCAATTGTGTCCGGCGTGGCCTCGCGAAGTGAGCACATTAGTCTTTTCATGTGGCATGACACTTCTTGGAAAAGCCATTGAATGAATAAAAATAAATGTATTTGGCAGGAAGGAAGTAGGCAACTTCCTTGGCGCGGAATGATAAAATAGTCACCTTTCGAAAAATTGTATTTCTTAACATTTTTTACAAAATCCGACGTTAATTTTAATTATTGTGTGAAGTCAAATGCTTCAGCGCTCAAACATTCTTCAAGTAGTAGATTGTGTGCACGTAAAGCTGTGAATAGCATGGAAATAAAGAATTACATTGGTTGGCCCATTGGCATAACTCAACCACCTGGGGAGGCAGGAATGTGAGTGTGTGCTATTCTTGAATAATTTACTCCTAATATCACGTGATATTTTTAAGTATTATAATGTTATAAGTCACTATTTTCACAGGATGTGAAAATGATACAGTCAAACACGCTAGAATACATACCTGAACTGGGGTTCTGTTTCCTGGGCTGTACGTTCCAATCAGAGTTCTTGTCTGATTTGAGCGAATAAGACTCCTGCTACTCTTCCCGATTATACCGGTGTTTTAGTGTTATTTGGGGTTTCCTCCGCGATTTTACGGCATATTGATCTAGAATGTGGCTCCCTTCTGCTCAGTCTAAACAAACGAGAAACGAGATGCGGTCAAAACAGTAAACTTACTCGATTCATCTTCTCTCCGAGCGTACGAATGCTCTCAGGAAGTTAACCCGGCGAAAAATCAAAAAGAAGCCCGAGGAATAGCCTGTGGGTAGCGACGGAAAGAATGAGAGGAGAGGTAAGAAGAAACTCCATTTTTTTGCATCCCTTGGACCGATTTGTCCGCCATCAAAAAGCGTAAGGAAGGAAAACAAACCAGCTTCGTACGTGGTCGCCCGGATATAATACTTCTTTTCAAAATATCGTAAATAAAAAACATACCTTATTTGTGATCTCCCCCCCTTCCTTGAACCCCACTCTGTGAAAAAAATGCTCCTATAGTGTGGTTGGTGTATTGAGGGCCTTCGTCGGTCCTTGTGCGTCTCTTCCATCTCCGAAATTATTTACTTCATGATTTCACGCGAGGAGTGAATTTTTCCAGCGTAGGAGGTTCAGGGTGGGGTGGGATGGGAAATGTTCGGCGGAGTAGTAGAAGGGGAGGGGTTCACAATCGGTCCCTTCAACAACTATCTCCCTCAAACACCACCAGATACCCCTTCCGCTACCTCCCCCCCCCGCACGCCCTTTGCACCCCACACCCACCCTCACCCGCGCCCTCTTTTCGCCACCAACCACGAGAGTTGTTTATTTTTTCTACAACGCCTCCGATGCCCGAGCACCACCATTCTAACCAAGCAACAGAGCCTCCTCTCTCTCTCTCTTCCCCCACCCTCCTCCCCTTTCCTCCACAACACTCCCCTCTCCTTTCCCCCGCCCCGCTCGAGAGAGAGCACGGCCGCGTACACTCGAGGGGGTGTAAAGTGTGGCGGCATGTCGGGAGGGGGAGGGGTGAGAACGGGCAGGGGCGGGGGTGGTTCCGGGGGAAGGGTGGGCGGGAGTGCGGAAGAGGGAAGGAGACCGAAAATGAAGAGAGGAGGAGGGTGAGGAGGGAGAAAAAAAAGGTCACGAAACTATTGGTGGCTTTGGCGCGCGCCGGGCTAGTTCCAAGCTCCGCCGCTTCGCGTCACTTCGGGTTCCTGTGGTGAGTACCACACACACACACGCACTCAAGGAACAGTGTCCCCTCATCTCATCCCCTTGCTCTCCCCACCCTGCCCCGCCTCTTCCTCGGGGGAGAGTTCCCATTGGCTGGTCGACCTCATCCCCCTGATTTGTACTCCCTCTCGGCACCCTTACCCCTCCGACGGAGCGAGAGCGAAGGGACGGTAGCGCGGGCAGATGCGAAGGCGGCTTTCGGTGGAGAGGTACGAGGGAGTCTGTGTTGCTCGTGTAGCGTGAGCTTCGCTTTTCTGGTGATCGTTTTCGGCGCGCCCGTCCCCTTTCGGTGTTTTGGGCCAAGAGAGAGGGATAGAGTGCGACGATTTGGTGCCTTCATATTTCGGGAACGGTCTGTTATCTTTCCTGCGCTTATACATATATTGCTGAAGTTTCTCCGAGAGAAAAACTGTGAACATCATCATCCTGCGGCGAGGGTTCTCCCCTCCTTCTCCCCCAAGCGGAGGAAATTTTGTCCAAATCCTTTTATGTTGAGGTGGTGAACGTAAATACATTCGTAGGGGTAAAAAAAGAAGAAAAATAGACACCGCTTAAAACTAATTCATCTTTTCTCTTTCGCGTCTCCCGAGTGATATTCTTCCTTAGCTGCATTTCTTCAAAAACACGTGAGAGAGTTTTTTTACGGGGGAGAAAAAGGTTCGGGTTTGTTTACCCATACGCCTGGTAAAGTTTCCAATAACGATTGATTCTTCGGTCTCTTGTGTCAGAATAGTAGGAGGGAGGAGTCAGGCGGACAGACCAGAGAGGGTCAAATTGATCAGCGGTGACACGTGTTTTTCTCTCTGCCCTCCAGTCACACCCCATCGTCGACGGCGCGGAAAGTGTTTTCTTCGTCGCCGGCGCCCATTCTCGCTCCCTCCCGCCAATCCAGAGGATAACTGCCCGAGACTGTCCGATTCCCGTCGGCGAAGGTTTCCCGAGAAGACTGCACACGCCTATCGGACTCGAGAGCATTTCCCGCTTTCGACTCAACGTCTCTGGTCGGGGATGCTCTTCGGCGAAGGAGCGTTCACCGAGACCCCTTAAGAGGGTTAAATCCTTTGGATGAAACGGACGTTCGCGCGGGATGAAATACAGTCCCTTTCGAGTACCTGAAACCTAGTGTCAACCGTCAGAGAAAAAAAAAGTTTTGTGATCCCCTGCCTTCGCGAATTGCACACGCGTCCGAAGTCGTCTTCGGAGAAAAGACTGTTGTGAAGTCCTGAAGGTGATCCAGCGAGGGATTCCCTCTTTTTTGACGGGAATTGGAGTGTTCCTTCTCTTTGATAGCCGAGGACCGAATCGTTGAGAGAGAACGTTCCTCCCTTGCGAGTGGTCTCAGTGATAAAGGAGAAGGAAGCCACCCATCACGAAAAAAACTTCGATTCCCCGGCGTTCCGGAGTCTGGAGAGGACGGACATCAGCTTCGATCTTCGGCAGCGGCGCGCGACTGGGCGTGGACGCCTGGAGACGCCCCAGGCACTCCGGTAGGTTAACACGCTTCTGAGACAAGGGATGCATCAAAGCGGACCGTCGTCTCTGCGGTGTGAATTTGCTCTTCTAAATCCAATTTGCCATTTCGAATTAATGTTTCCTTTCTTCGCTGTGACAATAAAACCACAAAGGGGATGCCAGTTTATTTTCTGAGCTTAGATTTTTCTAACGTAGAAGTTACGAGCTCGTAAGATCAGAATTTTCTTATTCCTCCTTCATCAACTTCCTTTTTAGTACTAAGTCATTTGTCTGTGAAATAAGAATGTGCTCACGAATTTTTACTCTATAGACGGTTATCCTTACAATTGTCTTAGCTTCACAGTGGTTTTGTATACCCTCTCCTTGGTTCTGATTAGATACAGATAAGAAAAAGTTGGTGGTAACATTAGACTACGCGTCGTCACTTTAATTCATTGATACGTATTAAAAACCGTTATATTATTTGAGTTAATTTGGTAGCCCTGAAGGCGGTCCGGCGAGGGATTCCCTCTTTTTTGACGGGGATTGGAGTATCCCTTCTCTTTGCAAAATCGTTGCAAATTAATATTATTTAATTTACAAAGATTTTGGTTCGCAATAATATATTACGAGATTTTTGTGCGTAGACGCAATCCAGCTCTTCCATTATCTTAAGAAGTAAATTCTCTTCACTTAGCAAGTATAAAATATTTTTAAAAAATTAAATGGAATAATATCAATGTATCAAATTACGACTCTTCGTTGTGTGAACTCCATGATTCTGTTGTATAACTACTCTTTACCTTTTCGGTTATTTAATAGTAGGGACAAACCAATTCAAGGAATACTTGTCGAGTCCCACCATAAGCCCACACTACCTCCTAAGCCCCTAAATTAGTCGTTACAGGTGGGAATATGAGACTTATTTGATATGCTAGGTTAAATTGTGACGGGAATGAGAAAAATTTCAGTACATGCAGCTAAAACATGGCATTTCAATAAAGAAAAAACGAGGCTGATTGTCTAATCTGGCAGGGGAGTTCAAAAATTCCAGATTTCGATTATATTTTTCTTTTAATATTGAAATTTAATTCCATTTTTTTAAGGTAATCTACCGGTTAAGGTAGGTAATACCATTATTATAGTAGTTTTAGATATAAGTGCATTTGTTCTCTGGTTTTAATAATTGCGAGAATTTTCTACCTCTCTGTAGAATCCATGAAATTTTGGTCAGTTTAGGTACCTGTAGTCTTCTATTCGATATCGATAGCGGCGAAGTATGAAAAAGGCAAGGGGGCTGTCTTTTAATATCTTTTCACTGGCCGTATCTTATGTTTCGCATTCCTCAAATGAATAACATATCTTTATTATCAGTCAATTGTAAGTAGAATCTTACGTGGTGTTCATTACGGATGTAAATTGTGTTACTATTATGGAAATTTATTCATTTTGAATATAAAAATGTTGACATCAAAGCCGAAACGAATGGGAATGGTTCTAATAGTTTTATTTGCAAATCGTTCTTTCGGAGATTTTCACGATATATTCTATCGCTGAAGAAAAGATATTTAGCAATTCAATGTATTTAGTATACGATATTGTGTAGTCACATTGTTTTATTTCTTTACATTCCTCAATAAACGGCCTAAATGACCAGATAAAAGACTTAGATCGCTTCCTCGATCTATCATCAGTAGGTTAGTTTCCCATGATTTATAGCATTTATTATGCATTTCCTAGATCTTAAAGAGTCTCATAGGAATGAATATTTCATATATTTGAAAACTAAACGTTGATATGAATTTAAGTTTCTTCTGAATATTAATTTTTTTAAGTATTCGAAAACTCCTGCACTATAATACATTCAAGAAAATGTTATTTAAATTTCTCCAAAAAAAACGCCCTCAGCACAGAATTTCTTCGCAGATACTGTAACCAGTTTCAGTGAATGAAGACTTTCTCCTGCGGATTAAATTTAATTGCTATAATTATTTCGGTATTAATTTAGTGTAGAATTCGTTTAATTTTCTCATTTTATAGTTTCGCACGTCGCATCATCTTAAAATCTGCGATTCCATTAATCTTTGTTTTGATATTTCCTTCATGAAAACTCATCACGAATTCCACTGAAAAACACGTTATTGAATTTTTGACACTTCTAATTAAAAAAAAGAATGGTTAATTGAGAGTAATCAATTTAGCTGGAACTGTTTTAAAGGTAGCCAATACTTTTGCAAAAATTATCATTATCTTTTCTTAGAAGGTGAAGTACATAATTTATAATAATTTGAAATATAATTCATCGTACCCATGGCATTAGGGAGAGGATTTTATTTTTATGATATTTTTGTAAAGATTTTAATGCCTTTTTGATCTTTGAGTAAAATCTAATTTTTAAAGAATTAAATAAGAGTTACTCCTGCGTAAAAATTCATATATAATTATTTGGCAGAAAATTGTTGGGACTAAATATATTTTATTAACGCATTATTTAAAAACATTTCAATGTCATTACATAATTTTCCCGAATTAAACAACACGCAGCACAGTTCTATGGTTTTGTTTGTTTCTCATTTATGGAGCTAAACTTTATTACGCATTTCCTAAATAAAATTATCCCTTTTAGTTTTCATGTCTGGAATATAATTGAATGACATGCGGTAAAATTTCGAAGTCAAATTTCGTGCAAGGATAAGTTTACGAACCGTACTGAATCCCGCGACTTTCTTTGTTATAAGCTGCTTACTGAGGAACGAAACATCTCACTGGACCAGAAGTCCAACTCCCATCCGTTTATTCTTCTTGGGATGGAGAGGGAGTTTGAGAAAGGGAGATATCAGCAAGCAGTGTCACACACGGCATAAGAAAGGTGTTCACCTTCCTCCTCCGCGTCTCCCGGCGAGACGTGAGCTCTCGGGACGTCGGATAGTAAAATCGCTCGTTTCATTGGTCCACAGGGAGATGATGTTAGGGGGCAGAAAGTATTGGGGTGTCCCATCTTTGGTCTGAAACGACACTGCGGGTCTATCTTTTCAAAAGTCGAGGATGAAATTTGCGTCTTATCTTCATAAGTTTCCGATCCCAAAGCTAAGATCTCTTCCTGGGCGTGGCCAATGAATGCCATTTTATGGTTTCTGCTATTGTCATGGCTACAGGTTGTTCACCTCAATGGCGAACGTAGTACATGGGATCTTTCTTTCTTTTGGATTTCTTTTTGACGCTCACACCATTCCCTCATATTTGATGAAAACTGAGAGGGAAACGATTATGAAGTTGCAACTGATAATTTTAGCGACCGCTGCTAGATTATTTTACGGCAGTATAAACAGTTTGAAATGCTCGCACCGTTGTGGAAACTAGTGGCTATTTCTAAGACAGCGATTTGATATGATGGAAGAACGATGATATCTTTTTCGCCGATTACCGGCATTTACAAAGATATTTTTTTTGCATATTATGACACCAATACCACGATGTCATCTAAATACACGCTTTATTAAACTTTGAACGACAGATTATAGTTATATTTTAAGTAGCAGTGGTGGAGTCTGTCGGTTTCTCAATTTACGACCAACTTGGTAGCTTTTATCCCTCAACCTTCTGAAAATTCGGGGCGTCATCCGAGAAAACCTCGGAGGAAAATTGAGCTTGAAGGGAACAGGAGGACCGGATGTTGTCGGAAGCCCCGAATTTGTGACTTTGCTGGTGGATAAAGGATGAACATAAGGGAGCGTCAAGGCCAAATCCTGCTCCTTAAAAATGAATGCTCTCATGCAAATTATTTTTTGCAAGCGCCCTAGGTCTTCGTGCAATAACATGAGGGGCTTAAACTACTTGCGCCTTAGAATCTCCGAGCGTCCATCGACGCTTCCAATCCTGAAACAGGTTGCGATATATTTGCTATAAATAATCGATAAAGCAAATATTTAGTTCAGTCAACCTATTTTTCGAGCAGTCAACTGCATCGCATAACTCTCTTCCGTTTATTATCCGTAATTTTCGAGTAGCAAAGCCCATTCCTTCACCACAGCAGTTGCTATTTCAAATTCCTTGGATAAATTTCACACCATCGTTCAAAAAGGAGTCGTAGCCATGAGTTTTGGTATTTCGCAAGACCCACTGGGACCAAAAACGACTTCGTTCAGTTTTCATACAGGTCATAAAATGCGGAAAATGCCATAAAAATGAGTTCATTTTTTTGGCCGATTAACGATGTACCATGCTAAAAAACTTTTATTCGTGCTCAAATAATGAAAGTTCCATTGAATCTGGTTTGTGATAATGCTGTTCTTAGTGAATATGGAATGTTACAGCAAATTTTCAATGTCGGATTAGCGTCCTTCATTAATTTTTTCTTAATATTAACAACTATTTAGTTTTTGCAATCAGCATTTAATTTTATTATCTGCTACTTTATTTTTTTCATCATAAGTATCTTCTGATACTAAGATTTCTAATCTTGTAGTGTAGTTACATTAATATAGTGTACTCAGCAGTAAAAGAGCATTATTAAATGCTCTTTCCTCTTTTAGCTGACGTAGCGATTGGAACAGAAGGCTTCGAAGAAAAATGGCTTTTTTTTTAATTAAGGACCTTTCGCTTTTATGCCAGTTGCCAATTCCGATGGAGGTTTTTACCCTTTTGTTCCTCGCTTACGCTGTTAAAAAATTACGTACTTCCTCCAGCCACTGCTTCAGTCAACTAAATGATTCTGTACAAGAGCTGCGAATCGATGCTAGGACTGCATAAAAAGGAAAAACTGGAAAAAATCGCCTCCGTTATCAGCTGAATCACCCAATCTCGGGGACCAGATCCCCATCACACCAAACAGCATCTCTGTTTAACTCGGCGCCTTTTCTTTCCCGTAATTTAGCCTCCACGAGGTTGCAAGGGAGAAGGTGTCCGGGTGATTCCTTACTTATGTAACGGTGGAAAAACAGCATGTATGGAATGCCTATGTAGTATAAATTGCAGATTTCTGCTGAGCTTTTCATTTAATGTCGTAGAAGGTAAATTATCTTGCTTGTTGTGGCCTTGAATGAAGACGATGTATTGCATTCTCTCTCCTCTCGGGCGTATTCTTCTTAATTTGTTCGGGCAGTGTGACTGAGGATATATTATGGGTCCCATTGATTCTCTCGGTATCTCAGGTAAATGCAATATACCTTATGTCATAAAAATTTTTGAAAACCTTTTTCGCCATGGTTTTTGTCTCATTTTGAGGTACTATATTCCCGATGTATCCAGCAGCCCACTTTTGTCTAATGATTGAAGTGCAAGCATATAAATACATAAATATCACAGATTAGGACTTGGTATTTTGAGAAAGGAATATCTTCTGAGATTATTGACATGCTAAACAATTACGTATCGGGGCATGGTAGTTTTAAATCCCAATCTAAACAAAGTTAGTAAATGAAAGATTAATGGATGGGGTACCTTGGCAATGTATGGAGTTTCCCTAGGCCAAAGGTCATAACTCTGCAATTTAGAGAAAGTTCTTGCGCTATTAAGAGAAAATTATTCTAATGGAAAGTGTTCCAATATACGCTGTTCACGAAGATGGTACGATTAAATGAGCACTAAATTAGTTTCATAAAGAGTGATTCTGCCAAAGTTTTGCAGTAATTATATAACCAATAAGATCGTAATCATTAAATCGTTCGGACGTGGAAATGCCGCTCTGCCACAATATTTGTCCCGCATGTCTGCCTCTTCCCCTCGTCCCTAACGCCCTCCCAGTCCTCCCATATCGCTCCCCCTCACATCCCTCCCCTCTCCCGCTTATATCCCGCAAGCGTCCCGCCGGAACCATCCATCTTCCACCCCCTTACTACCAACATTTTACACGCTATCATCCACGCCTCTTCTCACTTTCTCTCAATATCTCTTCGGCTTTCCTATTTCTTTCGTTGTACGTAATCATGGTCCCGCTTTTCTTTCTTACAAATTCGCTCTTGGTACGCTTTTGTTCCGTCAGTGTTTTTATTCCTCTCCAATTCCTCCCGTCCTTCTCTCACTCCTCAGCCGGACAACCTTCCTCGTGTCAATGTCACCTCGATTTCTTGAGATTCTCCAGGCAATATCTTTGTGTTCTATCAAAAAATAAAATTCCAATGGCTTTCTTATCAGGATATGTGAACATATTTGGACTAATCCAATGTGGCGATTGGTATTTTTTAAGCCGTAGAAAGCAGCCAGCTGGTATTTTGTCTTGTCTACTGTTGAAAGGATTCTTTATTGTAAAATAGTACTCTGTACTTACTCGTAGAAGCAAACTAAAATAAAGCTCCTGTTTGGCGCTGACAAATTATGTATAGGTTTCGATTAATATTGTTCCGATTCTCTCTCAAATTTACCTAAGACTGATTAGGTGCGATATTTATAACTCTTTATCCCGACTCAAGGCGAAATTTACAAACTCTCAATTCAATTAATTTTTTGTGCTTTCAGCCGAATATAGTTTGCGGTTTTTCCCTTAAGAAATCATCTGAAGCTTTAGAGTGCTTGAAAACTGATTAGATTGATATAGTGGATATTATTTAATCTTGTGGTATATGCTTTTAACTAAATTGCACTTCGCCCCATTTGGGTCAGAATTTAATTCGATACCCTCTCCCACGCTTTCGCAGGCATAAAGATCACTGTCCACAATCACTCGTTGACTGTGCATAGATGCTGATATTCATCAGTAAGCATGAGCCCTTATCTTCGTAAAAATAATTGGATTGATTAAGGGAGTGCTTACATTACTTTCTTTGAAAAACTATTCTTATTATATGGGCCACCTTTATCAATCGGAAAATTCTATGACTAAATATGGCTAATTTTACCGCGATAAATTGTCGCTAATTATTTTCCGCCACTCACAAAAAAAGACTAGAAATTGTCCCTCTTTGTTGCCAGAGTAAAGACTCTGTTTGCATGGAGCAATGCTTTCGTGAGGCACTTTCTGAATGGGAGTAGTGAAGTAGCGGAAGACGGTGGAGATGGAGGGAAGACCTGCGCATTGGCGGCGGATGCTTTATTGTTCTTGTCTTCTCCCGCAGTGGAACGCTAATTTAATTGGCTGTCGGCCCCTCTCTCTGTCCTTCGCTCATCCTTCTTCTCTCCCTTTTTCTTCCCCCTGCCTCCCTTCCCCTTTCCGTACATTTCCCGCCTCCCCACTATCTCTCTCCTTCTACCCCTCCCTCCCTCCTCCATTCCTCGGCTCCTTTCCTTCATATGCCATTCGCACTCGCACACTGACCTCGTACACGTCTCCTTCCCGTGAACAGATGCTCTCACTCCCGCCACGCGCGATTCCCCCGACCCCCTCCCTACCTCCCTGCTTGCCGGCCTACTCTACCCGCCCGTCGCACAGCTGATCGCATCGTCCCAGCGGGTGTGCGGATCCGTCATCCCCCAGCGGCCAGTCTCCCCATCCTCCTTACCGGGTCTCCTTCGCCTCCGTGTGTTCATCATCGTCATGCCCCTCCCTCAGTGGCTTGAGAGGAAACTTGCAGACGCATGACTACAGGTCGTCCTCGCATTTCTTTTTAACTGCATCGATTGGAATCCTCCAGGGGTGTGGATGTTGATTCCGCTCGATCTCCGTAGCTAGGCTGAAAGAGTTCGTCGACCCCAAGAGTGAACTGCAACTAGCCACGATATCGATTTGTCGTAGATTCTTGTTGACGCTTCAATATTGGTCTAATGATGATAATGCAGGTGAGTTAATGATGATGCTATTCGCGTAAGGACTTTTTTCCATCCATTGAAATTACGTATTTAATCCCCGGTCCAGTTTCATCAACCATTAGAGGTTCAGGTTTTTCTCTTTGATTATGTCATCCCATGTAAACCAGGGGGAAACAATGCTTGTCGAAATCGCTGCTGCAGAATTCTGAACACCATTTTGGTCTTTTTTGTAGTTATGAAAAAATTGGTTACTCCTTCAATTTAATTTTTTTTAATGTGTTGTTATTTCTTGTTACTGTTACCAATCTTGAAATCAAAACTCCAATTAAAAGTAATCATGATATAAATTGAGAAAATTTTAATTGAGAGATAAGCTTATTTTATTTTCCCGGTAAAGTGAATGAAATCGACCCTTTCACAAAATAATTCTCACACTTTTCAAATTCAAAATGGAAGTATAGACATCAAAGCGTCCTTCTGGTTATTATGTTTGTGCTCTGTATTTTGTCAAGTATAAAAAAAACTCCTTAAATTGCAGCATTCATAAATGAAATCTTACTTTGACGCGTATTTCAATTGACCAATTTACTTGATGCAATTGGCTGTAACATCAAAGAATAAAGAAACCATTTTTGTGTTCCTAGGATCATAGGTTTTTTTGGTTTTTTAGGAACAGGTTTTTTTTGCCTCCTGGGAGTCTCCAACAACGGAATGAAATTTCTAGGGGAGTCGGGTACCTCAGCGCTAGCGCTATTTGGGATGTAGATAAGGTTGACCGCCTCTATTACACCCGTTTGGCACCGCACAATAGATATGGGGAGATGGGCATCTATCCATTCCGCCGGGATCCTTTGTTAAGCACACCATCCCATTGAGTGAGCTTGAGCGTGTGAACTCAGTCGACATCTGCTCCCCTAATTGTGGCCATTATCCACTGTTCATTGTTGCATGATGCGCCCCGGGGTATTTTGATAAAGCACCGTGTCAACCACGCTGATGGCATGAGATATCGCGCCTTTTTGTTTGAAGAATGATGAATTTTTGTCGTATATTTGAATGAAGGTACCTTTTACTCTCGGCTGGGATAGGCGGGAAACTAACGGAGAACGACAGATCTTTACTGTTTAGATTTTTCCCAAGCTATGATATAAAAATAGGCTACGCTTCATTTTTGCGATCATTTTTCAATGCAAGAGAAATGGAGGCTTAAGAAATAATTCAAGGGATATTCAGGAGTTAGGGCTAAAAATTTAGTCACAGCAGAATCAATATTATAACGTCCCTAGAGAATTTCCAGACACTTGGTACATTTCAATGTTGTGCTTTCGATATTTTTATATATACTTACATACATACATATGTGTGTGTGTGTATTCTCTGACAGACAATGGATGTAGTAATACATTTTATTTTCCTCTATTCAAAGTCAAAACCGAACAATCCACAATGGAAAGACAAAAAAAATTTGTTGTGTGTTTTCATTAAATTTCTTTTGAAAAAAAATACATTTTAACTTTGAGATAGCCTTCAACTCCATAGTTACTTCCTTGACTCACACATAATAGATTAATACTAAAGGTGTATGCAATATTCGGGTTAAGCAGTAACGAACTTCACGATGAGAAAGAAGACCTGAGATAAAAGCGGCACCTGTAAAATGATACTCGCATACTTCGGGACTGCCATTGCACTCTTGAGTGAATTGCTCTTGGTCGACTGAAAAGGTGAGAGAAAGTTTAATAAGGGGGAAGGAAGGGAGGAAGTTTTGAAAAATGCGACGGTTTCTCATTTCCGCCGCGACGTCCTTGGCTTAAGAGCTAACTGACATAAAATCGTATGAAGGCTTAGACCCCGCCGGGAGAAGGAAGATTCAAAAAATAAAAACAATGTTGAATCTTGTAAGACGAACTTGATACCTGAATGTCCATCGTTTGCATCATTTATCTGGCCATTTATCCGCTTGTTGTTTTACCCTCCCGTGCCAGATGTATTCCATTTTCACAGCAGACTCAAGTCGTTATTTAGAACAAAAATATCACCATACGTCTACATAAAGCGTCTTCACTTGGGTGGAGGCATTCTATGTCTGTACTTTTAATTTGTTAAATTCGTGCCCCATAAGATCAAAGATATTTTCTCCACTCCCTTAATGTTTCCTGAAATATGCGTTTCCCCTTTATTAGTCATCCACTATTTCACAAAGGTTTATACGTTGGTCAACATTGCTGCTTGTTACTAGGTTGAAATTCTCTTGTTCAACTGGTCTACCAGAAAGTCTTAAACATCTATCTACGTACCTCACGCTTCATCGCGGAGTTTAAATGGTGCAAAGGGCGATCGAAATGTCACCCTTTTACTTTACCTTGTGTGCGTTCATCAGTCCCTCTTTTAGAGAAATCAATTGAGCAGATATCGGCTGCTGCCTAGACATATGCAAGCATGCCAAACCACGTCGTGTGTAATAACTTAGTAATACTGCTAACCAAACCTCCATAATCAACTCGAGAGTTGATATAATAGGTTAGGATAATCTCACTTCCCATCAAATCGTATACCATGTGGAATTCACTGAGCAAGGATAGGAGATCAGTTCTTCTCTCTGTCTGTCGTCCGCGATACCAGAAAATGTACACAGCTAAGGTGAGGGTGAGTGTGCATATAAGTGATTTATTTATTAGGTAATCTACCGTTTAAGGTAGGTTTTTGGATGGACACAACTATCAAATAAACATTTTGTGACTCCCCACCTAGCAAACTAATCTATATCAGGTCCCTCTTCATCTCGGTGTACTTCTTTCCTCCCTTCATCCCGTCCAACATCCCTATACTGTTCCTGCCCTTACCTCGCTTGCCCAACATATATAAGTGATGCCCGGCTTTAAATCACGGTCATCCTATCAGTAACCGGACGATCTACCCACTAGGCTTCCTCGTCGTTTTAATAATGGGGATTACACCATATTCAATAATAATAATATAGTAGACATTTGAGACAATGACAGCGTACTTTTACGTGTTTTCTATTTATATTTTTGTGCTCTATTGTGCCATCCCAATTTTACATTGTTCTCGTGAGTGCTACTACATTACCGATATATACCGATATAAACCATAAACACAGTAATCAACCCGAAGGTCGGTTTAGTAGGTGATGGTAGAGCTCACCCATGTACCAAGCCCGACGGCGTGTGAATATTCACACATCAGGGTAGGGGGGCCAGTTCCTTTCCCTGTGCCGGTTATGGTTTCCCAGGAAGACCTGGTACCCGAAAAATCAACTAGCTTGGGTGGAGCTGCAGGTGCCCAAAGTGCCTTGCCCGGGAATCGAACCCGGGACCCTCCGGTCAGCAGTCCAACGCTCTACCCGCTAGACCACCGCGACCCGCTATATATGTATATATTTATTTATTATTAGGTAATCTACCGGTTAAGGTAGGTTTTTGGATGGACACAACTATCAAATAAACATTTTGTAACTCCCCACCTAGCAAACTAATCTATATCAGGTCCCTCTTCATCTCGGTGTACTTCTTTCCTCCCTTCATCCCGTCCAACATCCCTATCCTGTTCCTACCCTTACCACGCTTGCCCAACATTCTCCCCTCTATTACCCTCTTCAACATTCCACTACCGCTCAATACGCCTTTCATCCATTTTTCCTGCCTCCATAGGATTTCTCTCAACAAACCCCTCTCCTCCCCCACCATTTCTAGTACTTCCTCATTTGTTTTCCTTTCGGTCCATTTCACCTTCTCCATTCTTCTCCATACCCACATTTCAAAAGCCTCCAATCTACGTCTATCCTCCTGCTTCAGCGACCACGTTTCCGCGCCGTACATAGCTACGCTCCATATCAGAGTTTTTACGAGTCTTGTCTTAACATCCCTACTCAACGTCCCCGTCATCAACTCCCTCCTCCTTGAGAAAGCCTCCTTGCCTAGCGCAATTCTTCTCCTTACGTCCCTACCACTTTGACCGTGTTGGTCCAAAACACTTCCGAGATATGTAAACTGCTCTACCTGCTCTATTCTTTCCCCGCCTATTTTAATATTTAGCTTAGCCTTTTTCTTTCTAGAAAATCGCATAACCTTTGTTTTATTAATATTGATTCTCATCCCATATTTATCGCACTGAACCTCCAATTCACTCAACAATGCTTGCAACCCCTTGGCTGACTGAGCAACTAATGCTTGGTCATCAGCAAACCTAACCGATTTTACGAATTCCCCTCCGACTTTCATTCCTACCTCCAGTTCTTCCCATGCCTCTTTAATCATTTCCTCTACATATACGTAGAACAGTACCGGTGACAATGGGCAACCCTGCCTTACACCTCTTCCTAACACTGCCCATCCGGACTCTCCGTTCCCCACTCGCACCTGAGCAGTCTGAGACATGTACAGGTTGCGGATCAGTCTCCTGTCCCTCCAATCCATTCCTATTTTCTGCAATACACGCATTAATTTTTCCCAATTCACTGTATCAAACGCTTTTGCGAAATCTACAAAACAGGCAAAAACGTCCTGATTGTATTCTATATTTCTCTCGACTAGTGATCTCATTACTGCAATGGCATCACGCGTACCTCTTCCTTTCCTGAACCCAAACTGATCATCCCCTAAGTAATCATTTGCCTTACTCTCTATCCTTTTGTTGATGATCCTGAGAATAACTTTAGCTGCGTGGGATATCAAACTTATTGTTCTGTAATCCTCACATGACGAAGCCTTTGCCTTTTTTGGAATAGGAACTAACACCGATCTCACAAAATCTTCCGGCCAGATTCCTTCCTCATAGATACTACGAATCAGTCCATATATGGCCTTCTTCCCACCTTTCCCTAACCATTTCAACATTTCTACAGGAATATTGTCCACCCCCACAGCCTTGTTTGCTTTCATCTCCTTTAATGCCCTTTCTATTTCATCGTCGAGTATGCCTGGACCTAAGCTATCTTCTTCTACCTCATGTTCCTTTTCTATGTCTAACCTTGTCGGCCTAAGTTCTTTACCATACAGTGTTTCTATATATTCCTTCCATCTCTCTTGGATTTTTCCTGGTTCAACTATTATCTTACCCCATTTATCTTTAACTGTTAGCACAGATCTTGCCTTCTTACTTCCCGATAATAACTTAACCTTGCTGTATAGAGCACCAATTTCACCCTTCTTCTGTAGACTTTCCATATCCTCGCATTGCGTTTTCCACCATTCTTCTTTTGCTTTATTTGTGGCCCTTCTCAATTTATTGTTTAACTCTTTGTACTTCATTTTGCCTAACTCTGTGTTTACATTTTTCCATCTTCTTCTCTCGTCCATCTTTGCAATCATCTCATCCGTTACCCATGGTTTCCTTATCCTTTTCCCGTTAACGGTTCCTATAGTGTCTTTAGCGGCTTCCAATATCCCTTTCTTGATACATTCCCATTTTTCTTCGATAGCACTCAGTTCTTTACCGTCATCCATCATTTTCTCTACAGCCTCCTGATACTCCTTCTTCGTTAATTCATTTACTGCTTCTAAATTCCATTTTTTAACCCGCCGCCCTTGCCTTATCTTCTTGAAACGAACATTACATTTCATAACAACTAAATTGTGGTCAGAGTCCGCGTCCGCTCCTGGGAAACTGTGCGAATTTATCACACTGTTCCTAAACCTGTGCCTAACCATAATATAATCTAACTGATACCTTTCTGAGTCACCTGGCATTTTCCATGTATACCTACGCCTTTATATGTATATATATATATATATATATATATATATATATATATATATATATATATATATATAACTTTTGGACGGCACAATAGAACACAGAATAAAACAGATAACACGTAAAAGGACACTCACACTGTAGATGATTTAAGCTTTCGGCCTACTCCGAGGCCTTCTTCAGGTCAGACCTGGAGAAGGCCTCGGAGTAGGCCGAAAGCTTAAATCATCTACAGTGTGAGTGTCCTTCTACGTGTTATCTGTTTTATTCTGTGTTCTATTGTGCCGTCCAAAAGTTATATTGCTCTCGTGAGTACTTCCGCATCATCTATATATATATAATTATATACACACACGCATATATACATACATATATACACGCACGCACACAACCCCCCCCGAAAGCTGCTGAAATAAACGGGGCAAGAGGTGTTAGGTCTCCAAGCCACTCTCCTTCTACTCCCCTACTTGTACTTGGGTATTTTTTCCTTTCGCTCTTCCTTCGCTTTGCTCTTCTCACGTAGTAGATTGCCAGGATATTTTCTGCTTTTTAAGTCTGACATCCACCCCTGGTGAACTAATCGGTCACTCAAGAGGATCAAGTAAGAATATTTCATAGTTCACATCGTCTTACCCTAATTTGTAGTATAACCACTAAAAATATCTGATTTTCCGACCCGATTTGGAGGTGTGATAAATTTTTGTGTAGCGTCGACAGGGCGGTTGACAGGAGACCTGCGAGTGCAGAACTGTATGGATGATCTTTCAGGGTGGAGGAGAGGTGGAGCGTGATGTGGTGAGGAGGCAGGGGGAGTGACGGTTTGGCTTAGCAGGAATTCTCGGAAGCACGTCTTTAGCTCCCCGCCCGCCCTCTCTCTCTCTCTCTCTCTTCCGGCGTGGCGGACGTCATACTGCCCCCGCCGCATACTTTCATGGCCAGGGCATACTATTTTTTTTTATAGCCCACGTCTTGGTACACGAGCCAAGCTATTTGTTTTTCATTTATTTATGTATATGTGTCTGGCTGGACCTCAAGTATATAATGAATGAGGAGATTTGCTTGAGTGGGTAGGTTTTTTTGTTAGCGGTTCGTTTGCGTAGTGTCCATGCCGATCTCGTGTATTGAAACTCCATACTGGATTCATTAATGTTTGATAAAAGTTTTTCATTTTGCAATTTTTCGAATTTGTTCATAAGTTCTGACGTTACCTGATGTTATCCGGTCAAATTATTAAGAGACTGGATATTCCACAATAACAGAAGTGGTATTTTTTACTGCAAAGGAAAGTGTCCTGCAAGGGTTACGTCGCACACAACCTCTAGGATTTGCGTTCTAAATCATTTGGTATTCTAACATTCACGAATAAAAATGTGTTCCAGATCTCTCCTACGTATTTCTTGGAGTAACCTTTATCAGTGTGTAAAGGTACTTGTTGGCTACTTAGCGTCTAAGCGATAAATCATATTTTATTCATTTTCATTGATTTAAAAAATCGTTTTTCTTAATCTAATCATACATTTTATTAAAAATTAACAAAAGTTTAAAACACGAGGATCGTGAAGGGGGTATAAATAGAATGTATACTTTGGTGTTTCGTTGACATTATTTTGTAGTTGCAAAAATTAGTAGCCTCCATCGTATGGATTTTCAACATATCGTACCTATCGAATAAAATGGGAAGACCCTTTAATAATTTTTGCTCGGAATTTGCATGAATGCGAACTGCTATGAGACAAAGTTGAATCAAATCTTCTAACGAGTGGAAGCGGACGTCTGCGCGACCTCAGATTGCCACCATACCACCAAGGGATGAGTTGGATGCGTCTGCATTAGGTCATTGCAATTCTTTCCATTATGAGCCAACGCACGTCATGCCGGAATGAATCTCCTCGTTTTACCTTGCGGTCATTGTTTAATATCGCATTGCGAAAAAAGGAAATGTTTGTTACGGGGCTTCAACTGAGATATAACCTACCGTCTCCCATTTCTCCTCTTTGTTCTTCCTCATAGGTCTATCCTTGTTTTCCACTCACACATTGACGTTCCATATTTATGGCTGCACTCAATCTTCGAGTGTCATAGGTGTGTGTTTCTGCAATCGTGGCGTGCATCTCGACATATGGATTAGCAATGATGATTAGCCCTAGCACCACTCCCTGCTTCTTACGCCATCTTCATCCTTATTCATCTTCTTTGTACGCCCCTTATCCAACCCGAGATTAAATGATAATGTTTTACACATTTACCCATCCTATTTACTAGTTACACATTTTTTTGCAGATTTGCGGTTCCCAGACATGTTGCCGTGCTGGTTACGTACTTGTTTGTACTAATTGTCTGTATTTATTTGCTGTGAAAATGCATAGCGCCAAATCGCTGGGTTAATTCTTTCTACTGATCGATAATGAGATACATTCGCAAGCATTTTAGAAACATTGCGTCTCTCTCTGTTAAAATGAGGAGTCTTTCCTCCAGCCAAGGGGTGAACGATCTCGTGATGAATCGCTTCCTTGTTACACGTGAATATTGAGACGTATCTTGTCAGGATTTTAAATGTAGAGCAATTCATTTTTCTCTCCCCCGTCCCCTCTTGATTCAACTCACGCAATTTCACTGCCGCACTTAAGTTTCTCAACTTCACGTCCGCCGGGGAAAATATTAACCGGAATAAAATCCCAGTGAACAGCTCCGCTACGCGCTCGTATATTTAAAGAAATATTTATAGCCGATTAAATCCTCATGGAAAAAAGTTAAACTAGTAGTCGCTAGCCCGTGGCTCCTGCGAACATCTATTGGCTGGGGAGTTTGTGGACTATCTAAATACGTAGTCTAAGAAAAAGGTTGTCGACCCCCTTGATGAAGGTGCTACTGTTTCTCCCAACCGGCTTGGTACAGTTTTATTTCTTGCAACTCATCCAAACATTTTTCCCATTGTTACGAAAATCGTACATTATCCTATTTGAAAGTCGAAATGAGGTAACTCCGTTGTGAAAAATTAGCATACGCATCATCGTTGTATTTGGTTGAACCACCGCTCAAGAGAGGTTAAAAAAAGGCGTATAATTATCGTGTAAAGTTACGAATTTTGTTCAGGTACGCGTAAGTATTTGGTTGGTGAAGGTTTGAATTTTTTTCACCATTATCTGTATTGTTACCCGAAGTTATTTTGGCATTCAAAGTAAGATAAAATTAATTGAAATGCTACCTGATTATTTTTCGGGGCATAAAATTCGAAATATTCTAGGTTACGAAAATGAAGGAGATTGAAAAATGAACTCGGAGAAACAACCAGTAGGAATCTGAAATTAAAGACCTTCACAAGATTTCACGAATCACCACGCTCTTTGCTTGCAAATGCATCACCATGGTGCAGATGATCGTGCTCAAAGGTTAGCGGGAGTGGACCTCAGGGCCAAAGGGTGGACCTGAAGTTCAACATCACCAAACCGATATTGTCTGAGGAAACGTGTTGTTCTTGGAAGGGCATGAAACACCATTGAGACGACAGAAGAAAAGTTCAAATTGATTTAAGCATAGAGAAAGAGAAGTAACACGGAGGAAGTCAAAGGACGTCGATCGCTTTCTCGGCCTTGATTCATCTGCCTCCTCTAACTGACTATTATTTACTTATTATTATAACTAACATGTGCAGATAGACAATGTCAGGTGGCACTCAAGTCCCAAGTATTATAATCAAACTTGCCTTGGAAGAAAATAATATGACATCACATGTCATGGATCAATATCACAAAAGATATAAATAAAATCAGTCATTAAAAAAATACACGTAAAGGAAACTTCACAACACAATCTCTAACACAAAAAAAGAAAATCCTCTTCTCATTAACAATATTTTCCCAATCAAAAAGAAAGAAAGAAATCAAAAATTAAGCTGTTACGTACGGTTTTACATAACACATCAATCAAATTATTACATCAAATGTTTACATCTTTTCTTAAAAGTATTCACCCTGTTAGGAAAGGGCTCGAATAGTTTTGCAAGTAACGTGTTCCATTCAAAAATTGTTTTATTAAGAAAAGAAAATTGTTTAATCCGTTCTTTGTGCCCGGCATTTTACCTTGAATTTGTAATCATTTCTCCCTATAAATTTTGGATTTCCCGCCTCTTTCTTCAGTTCTGCCCGAGCTTTCTCTCCCTTCATAATGCAAAACATTCCACAAGGTGTGCTTATCTCCCTTCTACTTTGTAAATGTTCCCAGTCCTGCGTTTTTAACATTTCAGTCACACTCTCCATCCTCATATGCTTCTTCCCCAGTACATATCTGGATGCCTTTCTTTGAACCTTCTCCAGTTTTGTAATATATCCTTCCTCGTTCGGGTCCCATGCAAGAGATGAGTACTCTAAAACTGGTCTTACCGGGGTCTTATGCGCCTTTTCCTTAGTTGCTCTAATGCTCCCTTTGGGGTTTCTCATAACCCACTGAAGAGTTTTGAAAGCTTTCTTATCAATGCATTCCACGTTTAGGCGCCACCCTAAATCCTTGGTTAAATATACACCTAAGTATTTACAGCTATCACGTCTAGGAATCTACATTTTCCGAAAATTTGTTGCCACTATTGTTTCCATTTACCTTGTTACTAAAATTAATGAATTTGCATTTGTTAACATGCATATCTATCCCATTATTTGTCACCGAATCCGCCATTTTATTTACGTCCATCTACAGTATATCGCGGTCGCTGTCATTTTCGACTTTCCTGCATACAATGCAGTCGTTCGCAAAAAGTCTTATCTGAGATTCCGGGAGATCATGTAAGTAGATTTAAAACAAGACTAAACCTCGTGAAAGACTCGTCATGTTTGAGACGAATAATAAAATGATAATTTTGCAATCATTCATCTTGAAACTTAGAGCAACCGAAAAGCAGTATCTATGGTTAAATGTCGTGACAAATCCTAAAGGGTGAATTGATAAATGAGTCTTATGTCTCTAATTACCTTTATAATAAGAAAGAAATCCATCTCGCAGTATTTTGTTCGGGACGGATAAAGGGTATATAGATATTCGATTTTTTCACCCTAAACCGATGTAGGACACACTCCACCTTTTTCTCTTCCTCTCAGAGATTCAATCATCCAAATTTCTCCCAGTCTCAACTGTTGTCCCTTTTATTTCTCGCTGCTGGAGTCGACCGTTTGTCATTTTTTTACTGAGTTTCACTTGGGAGGCGGCCAAAATGGATCCGTATCGTCTCTTTCAAACCCCCACCCCGAACCCTATTTCTCTGTTTCCAATTTTCGCCTTCCTATCTTAGCCCTTTTCATTCCTTCTCCTTTTCCCTCTTGATCCTCCTGCTTGGATTCACATTGCTCGTTAACTTTCCTCTTCAATTTCCCTTTTATTTTTAAATTCCTTTTCGGCAGTATTCTCAGTCCATTCGTAGACTCTTAATCATTTATTATGTGCAGCTTTTTTAAAATTAATTTCACTGCGTATTTATTCCTCTTACACGCACTCTGTCATTATCCTATCTGTAATTTTTGCACGTAACAAGCACGAGTAAAAATGCGAAGTGGAAATCCACCACAAAGTATGGCAAATATCCCAATATTAACGTAATTTACCGATACATAAATTTCAATGTCAAGCATAGAAACATAATGAAGAGCAATAGTAAATTTTGAGTCACGCAGTTCTTTACTCGTACTTATCCTCTTATCACTCTTATCTCTAAGTATGCTCGCATACATACAACTATAAAACCAGCAACTAATGATAAGTTATTCCTATGAAATTCATGATAACCAATTAATATTTTATAATCGAGGCTTAATTTATAACCTAGATATAACTTTAATAACAGTGATTTAGTGCATACGTTTGGTCGTTATTTTTAATAATAATAATAATCGTTCTCCTGAATAATAATAACTCCTGAGACATGCATATAAATTGCGTATGAATACTTCATTTTTAGCATCAGAAAATGTGGTAACAAGCAACGAAAGAAAAAAGTTTTGTTTAAGTAGAAGTTTTTTCCGGGCAATATGAAATCAAATGCTTTGTTCTCCTGATATCGGTTATCGTCAATGTCTGCTTACTAGCTATTAGTCCAGATAAGGTCACATAAACGCCTACCTAGGTAATGCCGTTTGAAAGAACAGAAAGAGGACTGGTAGCGACATGAGTAGAGCAACAAGACGTATTCATGAATGAATTATAACATCGCGAAGCAAGTGATGATAAATGAGTGCACGAATAGACACTTAATAACCGATTCGAGCTGTCTCGTCAATCTTAGCTAACTGCAGTCTTCAGTCGCCTGCTTCACACCAGAGTTTTACGCCTGTGAAAACCCATAAAGCACCACTATTTTGGATATCCGATGTTGAACATTGGGGTTTTGATAGCCCCGTTATTACGCTCTTAAATCTCCATTGCGTTTGGCTCACTTGCTGGCTGCGTGTTTATCTTTGGATCCGTCAGTAACTGGTCGGGCATTTACTTTTTCTTTCCTTTGTTGAGCTTTAAACTTCCTCTGGTTTTTTGGGTCCTTAAAAATGAGCTCCCCTCCTTTTAATTTTCTCATTTTAATCCCTTGTGTTTTTGTTCATTCGTTTTTCGGTGGCTCCGATTCCAGAACGATGCGTATACTCAAACTGTCTTCTCACCTCATTCGCTTTGCATGCCCTAAGGTCTCGATTTGAAAATTTCGTACTCTGTAAGTCGTATATTCTATTAAATAAGTTTTATGAAATACACGTTCAATTTCTTTTAAGGGCTTTCTTTGTGTGCGTTCTTTTAACTACTTCACAAGAAATTAGTGAACACCGAAGCAAGATTTTTCAAGCTGGAGAGAGACTGGAATTTAAAAAAGAGGCAATCGGTGAACTGTCTCTCGGTTCGCAAGCAATTACTGTGAAAGAACTCTGTGCAGTTTACTACCACGGAATATCCAGGGATGTGGACCTCTGGCGTCTGGCAAAGACGTAATGCTACGTTAAATTTCTCTTCCCAAAGTTTTCAAAGGGTGTTGTATATGGAGACTGGCCAATCTTTTACTATTTAGTACCCACCAGCTCAAAGAAATGCTAGATATTTGGATTTGCGTTACGATGCTTGGCAAGTTTTATTGGTCCTCTGATCTCTATCCTGATTAGGATCTCGTGGGAGTCATCACAGAGAAAGAACTTGAAGAACGAGTCTCTGCTAGTTTTTAGTGGCACAGTAATCGACTTAAGGTCAATTTTGATACGTGATGGTGACGCTCTCCTCTACTAAACGGCGTGTGAAATTCACACATTTTCCGGGAGGAGACCAATTCCTTTCCCCGTGCCGCCTGCACAGTTTCCCTGAAAGTTCTGATGCTTTGAGCATCACTTCACGAGGATTTTAGCGTGGTATGTCCGGACGTTTTCATCTCGAACGCAAGGTGTCATAGGTACATTTATAATTTGGGTACCGTATCGTTTGGGAACCCTAGCCATTTCTTTGAAAATAATAACAATAAAGCATTAAGTCTGAGCGTATTATGTTCATTTTCACGCAAAACCATCTCATTTTGTTTTTTAACAGTCATACATTTCAGCACGGCCAAATGCCACTTTTGCTATCACTGTTTTTCATCATCTGCCATTGAAATCGACGTTCTTCTTTACAATTACCTCTCCTCAAATAAAAATAATTTCAACCAAATCATTTTACCACAATGTGTAGTTGAAACACCGTACAATGTTACTTTTCCAAAGGGTATAACAAGGATGGTATTGATTTCTAATGACATTGTCAAAGTCTCGCATTGAAATATTTCTTTCAAATAACCTGTATCTTTCCTCTAGTTAAAGTTGTAAATTTAATACGCATTGGCATGGTTTTGAAAGTAGTAAATAGGAAGGAAATGCTCAACGAGGCAATCGATTCGTGCTTATAGCATCCGGATAATCTTATTCAAAATTTCTGCCCCGCTCAAAAATACTCTTTCGTTCTTCACCCTGAGAAAAACCTCACTCTCTCCCCTCGCCCCTCCCCTCTCTCGTGGTCTTTCTAAATATACTCCCGCCTCTCCTCCCCTTCCTTCCTTCCTTCTCTTCCCCGACTTACCCCTCGCCCCGACACCAAACAACCCCAAACCCCTTTGCATCGGAGCCGCCACATCCCGAGCGATCCAGTTACCCTCCAGGAGCTTTATTGGCATCGATTTGATCTTTCACGAGCATTTTTCTCCGTCGCTTAAACTCAACGAGAATTCTGAGTCCCGAAATGTTATCCCGGCGATGATGCTCTGCCGATATTCGCCATTGGCCGGTTTCGCGACCTCGACTTGTGATCCTACAAAAACCAAGAGTCACGCGACAGCGTGAAACATAAAAACCATGGACGGACCTTGGTTCTGTTTTTCACTCCGCCTTCTCACGCTATTTAAGACACAATAGCTTTGGATCTGTGATAGTGAACGTAACTATCTCTGTACTGTTAAGCAGTGATAACTATCTGTACCACTGGGTGGGTTAAATTAACGAACCATGTTTTGAGCCTTATTAATATGCTATCATCGTGAATTTTTGCATTTTGCTTTTCTAATAAAATATCGTGTGAAAGCAACAGAAGGTACGTGGATGATTTTATGGCGATTATCATTCGTGCGTCTTTCTACTAACATATGAACAAGTAACAGATGAGTGAAAAGAACAAAAATCAAACAGTCTCTTCATTCCCAAAATATTTCCTATTCATGCGTTGAAATTTCACATATACGGAATTCCATATTATCCATAACTTAAGAACGTTGTGCTCATGTTCAGGAGCAACTACGTATTACCACACTCTGTTACTGATTATGACTACCTTTTCATTCCGCTGTATTAGGGTCCACGATGCTCTTTAAGTTCCAACCTGTCAACGATGTTAAACTTCAAACAGTCTTCTCAAACATCCAAGGTAAAATAAACAGTTCCCATCCTCAATAAATAAAAAAGGCATTAAACAGAATAGTGAAATCCTGGAGTCGGATTTCTCGCAAAAAAATTGAGGAATTAAAATTCTTCCTTTTTACAATCATTGTAATTCAGTTTCGTGTACGGTTTCTTTACCAAGAACTTCTTGCATTACTGTCGTAATAAAGAATATCATGTCGAACAGCTTCAGCCTGGTTTAATCATCAACTGATGTTTAGGTCGATGTGCTAGTTACATTTGCCAATGAGAGATTGGGGACTGAAGAACATTTTAACCTAATCCGCCTTTCTCATAACTCTTTCATCCGCAATATTCTGTGGTATTCGGTAAGAAAAATACCATTTCTTTATTTGTTTAGGCCTCACTCATCGGAGGAATCGTTATCAAGAAAGAGAAATGGGTGTTTTCCTGAATACAGTCCATCCGAACCCAAGAATGGTGTTTTTTCTCTCCTAATATATTTTCGTATTCGTCCCTTCACCCAATCTCAGCTACGTCGGTGGGCTCAATACTCTCGACCTTATGGCTCTACCATTCGCAGAATCCGATCGAATGTCTCACCGTTAAAATCCAATGTCATCATCTAAGACGTGGCACAAATTATTCCTCTTGATTGAGAGAAACCATTCCAATGAAAGAGTGACGATCGACAGAGTCGACCTTCGTTTTAGTCGGCCAGACCGTTGCTTGCCGTACTAACATGCTCGACGCGAAATGCCATACCATTTTTTTCTCTCCAGCTGTAAAAATTAATTGCATGTGATAGAGAATATTTCAGTTACAGCATTTTTTTAAAATACGTTTCATTGTCAGTTTAAGGTACTTAACTGCAGTTTACAAAGGATCTTATAGTATTTTCCAATACTTTCACATGCGCACAGCGTCATCCTTGATTGCTTCTAGAAAATTCGTAAGTAGAAGTGCGTCCTAATAACATGGAATCATGAAAGTACTTGGCGTCAAAGTCTGCAATTCTTAAAGATCACTGCAAATGTTTAAAGTCATCGCATGCATGTATTGACCATGGTCCGCAAATCTATTTCTGTTGATAAATGAGGGTTTAGCATACGGTTGACAGAAAAGTTGTGGGCTCATATTGGGCAAGTAGATCTGGATACTGTACTGCCAAGTCACATTTCCTAATGGAGTTGTGAAGAAATATGAAACCTCGGTCGTCAGAGCACCTGAATCACAAACACCTTAGTCAAGGTTTGATTCGTTGACATGTAACCTGATAGGATTAGATACCTATTGAAACTCTATATTGGACTGAATTTTAGAGAGTCACGACTTCTTCCGTCAGTCAGCGAAAAAATTCACCATTGCTATGACCGGGAACCTCGATTCCTTTGATCTATCCGTTTGATCTGTTGTCGAATACTACAACATTGGGGTTCAGTTTCGTGATCTCAGATGACTTGCATATCTTTGAAGAGCGGAATTCCTTTTCCCGATGCCCTCCTGAGATGCTTGTCTCCCGATCTGACACGTTCGGAAGCATATATTGATGCCGTGGTCCACTTCGCACGAGTGGCAGCAATAAGTCGCAGGATCGCAGACAGCCTTTAGCTCCCTGTCCAGTCTCCGTCTAGTGGGTCCCCATCCGTCACTCTTTTCCCTCTCCCGAGCATCCACCTCCTCCCGTCCGTCGTCCTCGCAACTCCCCGCCGCTCTTTAAGATCGAGGCGTACCATTTGCCTCTTCCCCCCCCCCCCGCCCCATGCGGTTAAGTACGAAATATGCAGGGAGGGTGGCTGGAGGAGGGAGGGAAAGAGATTATGGGCCTATAACGCATTAGGAAAGGGAATCAATCGCCGAAAGGAGATGGCGGCAGTGAACCTCAATTGACCTCCTCTGTCAGATGAGTCCCTTCTCAACTCGCGGTCCTGAAAATACTGGGCGGCGAGGGGAGGGAGAGAGGGGAAGGGATTAAGGGAGAGGAGAGGAAAGCTCGCGAGAATCCATTCTCCTTGCCCCCTCCTCTCTCCTTCGCTTCCTCCCCTTCGTTGTTCCCCATCACACCCCGCCTCCCGACCCCCTTTCTGTCTGGATGCGATGCTCATTTGTTTGACTTTCGAGAGAGAGAGAGATGAAGATAGGAGAATGGAGCCTCGAAATACAGCTCCAGAAGCATTTCTGAGGGAGGGGGTTGTGGATTTTTAGAGAGGAGGCCGCCTCTTCCCTTGTTTTGACGCGAACTCATCAGTGGTTAATATGTTTGCCTCTGATGAATTCACCCAAAAATATTGGAACCATTTTTTTTGGTTTTGATATACCACGAGATTTCCCCCTCATTTCTGCTCATTCTGTGGAAGTATTTGGCGAGGGATTTTCTTGAAAGGGAATATTTTAAGTATTAGGTTACCGATGATAGAAATTTTGATACTGCTTCTCAACGCCAACAATTATAATTTTGCAAATGTGAACTCAAATCAATTCAACGCATAGGATATTTGTCGGATTCACAATTGATTTAATCGAAACATATTTTTCCGATATTTCTTGTGAATTACGTACGTACAATCAAAAATATTACCGAACCTGCCTGGAAGCCGAAAGGTAAAGGTTATTGCATTTTTTTATGAATTCTCGCATGTGCAATTTCTCCTAGTCAATGTTAATGTTGACTGTAGTTCATAAATGGGCATTAAAACTGTTTTTGATCGAAACGATCGCTTGTCTTTATCAAATTAGCTCATTTTGAATAGGACGTAAAGTAATCTCAAGCGAAAGTAATTTAGGTCACTCAGCGAGTTCCACTGTTTTTTTGACCGCCGAAGGACTTCATCAATTTTCTCATTGCCTTTGTTTCGTGGAAAGAGACTGACTGCCCTAATGCGAATAGTAGAGGAGCTTTTTCTTTATGAATATTCACTAAATTTTCTTAATTAAATTTTTGCTGAATAATATTTCAATCCATTTTCGATATTATTCCCAATGCACAGAGAATTTTATGCAAGAAGTCAGATGACCAACAGGGCAATAGTTTTTTATCGAGTTAAAAGGTAGATCCTCATTCGCGTTACTGCTACTGGTCCGCTATTTTTCCTTGCGCCCAAGAAGTTCCGAGGGTCACATCGATTAAGCATTCCCTTAGCTACCGCCGCAACATTCCGTCGCACGGCCGGACCATAAGAAGACGAAGGCAGGGAGGTCTTTAAGGAGCAACCATTTCCATCTCTCTCCTTCATTACCCGTCGAAACGTTTCGATTGATTCCTCCGCCGTCCCTTAATTCAATCGCTCGAAATTTCTGCTGCTGCGTGAGGGATGGAAGTAGAAGTTTACCTCCTAATCCCTCCCACTCCCCATACCCTCAATTTTCTTTCTGCTTCTCTACCTCCCTCCCAACTCATCCCCTCTCTCTGCACTATGAAGTTTTATGGTATCCCCATACCCTTTCATCCTCCTGAAGACGAGTTCTCCTTTCGTGTCGGGAGGCCTCAGAGAGAGAATGTTTCGCTGCCATGGCCAGACCCATTCCGAATCCTTCCACACTCTCCCGTCTTGCCTCGCCACCCAGCGCACACACAGCACGCCCCCCCCCCCATAAACGTCCCCTTCCCGCCCGCCCCCCACCCACTCCGCACCCCCCTCCCCTCCAATTGCGCGCATCTTCTCTTTATGCCGCCTCACCCTTTCCCATCGCCCTCCTCCTCGTCTCTCCCAACCCTGCTGCAGCTCCTCCCACGCCCACCTCCTCCTCCCACCCACCCACCGTCGTCTCCTCCGCCCGCTTAAACCGTCGTCTTATTTGCCTTCCCTTCGTTGAGGAGAGGGCAGAAGACGGGAGCGTGGGATCTAAGGCGACGGAGAGAGGCTACGCTGAGGGCAGAGTGGATGAGAATAGGGGGGATTACAGAAATAGCTTTATTGTCCTGAGACCAGGTCGTCCACTCAAAAACATTTGCATATGTCCAGTAACTTAAAAGAAGTAAAAGGTCACAGGCCCTTTTGCTAATACCACCCTTATTTTTTTGGCACGGATAAGCAAGCGATGGCAACTGGTAGTGATTTTTAAACTATTTTATAGTCTAGATGAACTTCAAATGGTTTGGGCTCGCTACATTGAAGAGTTAGGTGGACGCAAGGTAATCCAAGAGTCGCAAGTACCGTGTTATGTCTCACTGTTAAGGGTGATATCCTTTAAGGGTTTTTGTGGCACTATTTGGCCTTAGTTATCTGAATATATAAATCCCAAATACTATCGCTATTTTTCGTGAGCAACACAAAGTAAATAATAAAACGAATGGAAATTGGAGATTTTAATCAGAATAGAATCAACCTTTTTTCATGTAATTCATGCACATGGCTCATGCTACGTAATTGATTTTCGTAGAAAAACAAAAATATTTTTTATTATATTGATACAACAATAGGTTCAACGAAACCTTTTCTCAAGAGCCGGAGTATTCACTCAAAATGCCCTCCTCAAAGCACCTCCAGTAGGGGTCGAGATACTACTGAAAAATATTCGACGCCACCGGTCCCTTTGGGTGGGAAGCCAGTACGATAGCCACCGCACCATCTCGATCGCCCAGCATTAATAAATAACAGGTTTTGATTAGAAAGAAGTTTAGTGTGATTGATTATATTGAAACACACAATTTCTGAATTTGAATTCAACAGCAATAGCTGCAGTCAATCTCCAACGATACCATCTTATAATAAATATATTTACGGGGAGTTGGTTGGGGCTGTTGGCATTCTTCAGCAAACAACATTTTTACTGGGAAATCCTCGTTAATTAATCATTTGAGAACAATCGAACCCAAGAAGGAGGTGGTAGTTGTAGCTATGGTAAGAATCCTCTGGAAGAAAAATAAAATTGTATTTAAGGGCAAGTGACCTAATATCGACCAAAGACACTAGGACGTACATAATATGTTTATCTGTATTGAATTCACAAGTTCACATCCCACTTTCTAAAATCTTCATCCCAGCAAAATATCTTCGTTCTACATTTCATTGTTCTATTTTCCGTTCGGCTGAAAATATGCAACTCTCACGCGAGATCCACTTGTTTTCTTTCTAGATTGGAATTAAAAACCTTTTATATAACATTCAAACCACAACTTCCTCGCTGTAGTCCTGCACACATATAATAACAAGTCACAAATGAGCACAGAACTAGGTCACTGCTAATATACATGTAACTTTGAAATATTTTCTGTTTTTTTTCGGTTTTATCTCACACTTACTTAAACTCTACGTTATCTTTAAATCAATCTCTTTTAAGTCCTCCTCATTTAAACCTCTCCCACACCACCCAGTTTTTGCTTATTGATTCGGTTTTATTCAGTTTCCTGGGAAGCAATAAGGATACCTGTATGGCGATGGAGCAGTGGGAATTCCGATAAATCACAGGAGACGAATCTCACTTCCCACCCCTTAGAGATTAAGTCTTTATATCAATCACATTTTACAATTTTACATAAATGTTACTTGTGGGCTCTTGAGAAAAGGTTTCGTTGTACCTATTTTTGTATCGACATAATCAAAACTATTTTTGTTTCTCTCCGAAAATCAATTACGTTGAAAAGCTATGTGCATGAATTATATGAAAAAAGGTTGAATCTATCTAATACACCACTTTGAGTGGGACGTTCAGTTGCGGACCCCTTGGCGCCTTTCGTTCAGAGTGCTAATGCCGACGCCGAGTTTCTCTCCAACCTTCATCCTATCCATCCCTAATGGCGCAAATGAAAATGAACCTATGAATGCACTAAAACTAAAGAATTACTAATCCATTTAATTATTACCTACTCTATAAAAACAAAGAGAAAAGGAAAGAAAGATTAAGAAAAGGCACGAGTATTCCCGTACCTATATTTAATTTGAACCCATTTAAAGATCGCCCATGGATGCATACATTGGGTAAAATACAAGACCAATATGAACCATAACCAAATGATGAAATATTATATCATGACTAATTCAAGCCGATACATTCAAATTCATTGTCATTTTGAAGCATGCCCCCTCCTAGGTTTTATCATACGGGGAATCGAAACCGCTCCATCACCTCCATGATCACTGCACACCCCCCGGCCTCCAAATGATTCACGTAACTACTGGGACTTAGAATGCGTGAAATTTATTTTTTTGTGGAAGGGTTGGACCCGGAGTCGGTTGCTTGGATGAACAGACGCTCGAAATCCACGAAAGCCGTTCAGACTGAAAATCTGAAAAGAGAGAGTAAAAGCGACTTAATGGCGGGGCAGTCGCGGTCAGTCACTTGGAGGGATTATGCGGGAGACGGTAAGAGGATACGGGGTGGTGAGGGCGGTACCCGAATGTGCCAAGCAAAGCAAATAAAAAACCGGGTTTGGGGAAGAGTTCGTTGCGTACTGGGACGCGGAGGGCATAATTACGACGGCAGAGAACGACTCGGGCATTCGCGTGCGGGGAAATGCCCGGCGTTGAGTCTGAAATCCCCCGAGTGTCGTCGCTGCCGCGATGAAGTGCTCTCGCTGCGCCGTCCCCTTGGCGTTTCCAGGAGACGAGGGAGGGACGTTGGGGGTTGGGGTGGACGGGAGGCTGGAGGGGAGTGGGCGCGCTCATTCTGCGCTCTTTTTCTCTCGCTCACCCTGCCCTATGTGTCTAGGCGAAGGATATTTTTTGTGTCAGACGGAGGAGGAAATTCTCGAGGGTGTATATAAAAAGATGACGCGACTTATAAAAAGGTTTGCCTTGGTGACTTTTGTGGTTGCTCCCTCCCGTGCTGTGTGGTGATGGCCGACGTTCGGGAGATGGTTTGGGACGGTTTCGAAGCAGTGGGGGACCATCATCACTTAATCCATCAAAAAAAATTCCATGGGAAATTTCTGTACCGACCCTCCAGACGTCGTATTAGCTACATAAAATCAGCATCGTAACTATTTATCACCGACTTTTATGACTCCGCTGGTACATAACCTTTCCTTGACATTTCCAATGCAAACACAGTGATCAAAAGGCTGGAATAATATGTTTAACGGAATTATTTTCAATTCTAATGATATTCTCAATTCATCCATACCTTGTTCATTAGTGTTCTGTCTGAGAAAATGTATTAACTGATCACTTTTCAAATTTTAACAAGAAAAATCGATGAACCTTTTATTATTATAATGTGTTATTTAACCGAAATATCCTTAACCTTCAGAAAAGTATATACAATTATTATACGTATTCTACGGGGTATTTCACACAAAACGGCATTTAGATTACGCTTATAACATTTTATCCTATTTTTTTAAATTCATCATTTGACGTTAAATTTCATTGATATATAAGAATTAATATTTACATCACTTTATGTAGTTTTATCCGTCGATTCATGGTGGGCAAGAGGATCGACTAGACATGCATAAGTACCTAAGGGGCGAAAGGTATATTCCCTGAAAAGAATTCGTACGACTTAACCAATGGTGTTTATAAGCATTTATTCCCCATTTCGTTGGTTTGCGTCGAGACCCCAACCTGTCTCGGTAAACATATAACCCCGCCCGAGTCACCGCGCTATATCCCGAGTGACTTACTGACTTCGTCTCAAAAGTGGGCAGACAAGCACTCGGCCATGTCTTCTCCCGGCCCCCTTCTCCCATCTTCTCGTTTTCCGTTGTCATTTTTTATCATTGCATCACTTTGTGTGTGTCTCACTTAAGCGTGGGTATTTGCACACGCGCGCGCCCACTCCGTCGCCTCCCTTCCCGCCCCCAAAAAAAGAGGGATGTGGGAAACGTGATATGGTCCATCGAGATCTGATGACGCGCGGGGGATGGGGATGAGACGGAATGAATAAAAAAAACGCGCACGCACAATCCGTAAAAAGAGAGGAGTGGACGCGCGGAGAGGAAGTCTGCACGAGCGAGAGGGGAAAGCGAGGGGGTGATGCCCGCGCGTGAGTGACGCGCACGGCCCCGCCGCCGTCATCCCCTCCCCACCCCCTGCCACACTCATCGGAATGGTGGGGGGAGGGGAGGAAATAAAAGGCGGGCGCGTATGTGAAAAGACGCTATTGGGCGGAGGGACTTGGGGAGGGTGGCGGAAGGGGATCATGGCGGGGTGGTTGCGAGGGCATCGTCGGAAGGGGGTGGGTCCAGACGGTTACGGCGGTCGGACGGGGTGCCCCCCTTATGAGGGAGACTCTTTGGCAAGTCTCGCATCGCGACAGGGTCAATGCTATAGAATTATAGAACTCTCGCCTCGGACAAGGAGGAGGGAGGGGATGCAGGCGGGCCCTTAAAGGACGAGGAGAAAAAGAAGTGGCTCTCCTTAGCACAAGCGAGCCCTCTCACTCTCCCTTCGCATCCTCTCGCTTGTTGTTTTTCCGTCCAATCCATTTCTCCCCCACCCCCCTTATCCTCCTCATCCTCCTCCTGGTTTTTTCTCCTTCTCTCTTTCGGAATACGTTACTTTTCCTCCCTCTCTCTCTCTCTGTCCTCCCAGTTGCCTTCTATTGGGTGGATATTTTGTCTCGACCGGTTGAACGAATAAGACAAGGTGCGCTTTCACGCCTTCAACTTTTTCGGCTTCTTAACGTCTTGACGTTTCTCCTTCCAAGTCCTGTTCTGTATCTTTCCCTCGGATATCCTCTCCCCGCCCGCCACCCTCCTGCAGGGACCGACTACTCCCATCTCCTTATTTGCCATTTCTTTTTTGTATTGGGTTGGTTTGCTCCTTCCATGATTTTCGTTCCTCGCCTTTATATCCTTCGATCTTTTATGGTCTTCTTTCGTCCTTTGCGTGGCTGCCCCTTTCTTTTGGGCCCACCATTTCTCAACTTCTTTCCGTATCATTTCCTATCGTTTTTGGGTTTCATCAATGGCTTCATCTTTGTGTTGTGTCCGTCCGTGGCCTCTCGTTTATTTATGTTGGTAGAGCGTTGGTGGGTGGCCTGGCGTGTATAGTTATTTTAACAAATGAAATTGTGTTCTTCTTTGGTGAAATAAATTGTTATCTATATTTTATCTTTTGTCATGGAGCCAGCTCTGAAAGAAGAAACAATTAACTCCATACATCTCAGGAGTCAAATTGGAGCTTTTAGGTATATTACTAAAACCAATTTAATACCTAATGTTGTATATATTTCCTTTAAAGTTTCCGTAAGGGGTTAACAGTTTATCTTTGGAGTCCAGAATTATATTTAAAATTCTGCGCTAGTTGACTTAAAAAGGAAGTATATGTAGTCATACAAGGGATGTGGTTAATTATAAGCACAACTTCGGATATATAGAAATATTAATTATATGTATTATATATGTAATTATATATATATATATATATATATCTCGTATATATAATAATCATATAAAATTTAGTTTCCCATTCACCTTAAATGAAAAACCCGCACCACGGGTATACCTGTCTGAATTGGAGTATTCTATTATTCGAGGTGCTCCACCCACGTATTTAAAATTTAAAATTTGTTTTGGAATAAAGTTTGTTTGAACTTCAGCTCTTTTTTGTCGGGATGCACTACTCGGTGATGAAGCGATTACAACCATGAGGTCGGTGTATCGATGTGTTGGATAAATGACCGAGGATTCATTTAGTAGTCGAAATTTTTAGATTAAATGCTGCTCCACCTGCTTTTTTCTCTCAAAGAAGCTTTCCTATTCTCCCGCCACATTTATCACGCGTTTACCTTCTATTTCCACTCTCCCCTTTCCCCCTCCCCTCCAGCCTCACATTCCCTCTTTTAGATGTCTTCCCCATTTTGGCTCCTTCATTATCTCCTCTCTTTATATAAAGCGAGTCCCCATCATGGTGGTGTGGGCGCGCGCCCTCCCCCGTGAGACGCACCCCCACCTCATGCCCAGCCCCCGCGTCCCATGCACGTGCTCCGTCGAACCACGTGTCTCATTAGGGTACACTACGATTAGCCGGTCGTGGGATCACCCTTTGTACAGATGTTTTCGAACCTCCGGAGTATAAATTTTACAAATAAAAAGTCTCTTTCAAGCGTGATGGCAGGTTGATTTTCAACATTATCGGCCAGCGGTCTGAACAACGAATGGAAGTAAGAGAGGATCACAGACAATATTTCACCTCTGATGAATGTCAAATCGAAAGACTTGGGAAATGTAACGGTCGATTTCACGAATATGAATCGCAATACATAATTTCGTCTCAAAGGCTCACATTCAAAAGCCTATCTACTATAATAACCATAGTACTCATCCCGAAAGTTGATATCGTATTTTGGAAATGAAGAAACGCTGCTTACTGATATTTTTTCCACAATTATTCAATCGAATATTTTCGCTGGGAAAATTTTAAGCGATATCGAATTCCAAGAAACTGCGGGAGATGCCAACACAGTAACTTTTAACTGAGTCATCCGCTACTTGTGCATCACAATGCAACAATTTCAGAGAGTAAAAATAATTCGCCTTCATCGGGATCCCGGTCAAGGCGAATGATTTTTTTTACTCTCTGGAATTGTTGAATTGTTAATTAATGTTTTTTCATTTCGAAAATGTGGACAGTTTCCAAAATAATTTAGCCATAATTATTCTTTAATCTGATAGGTGACGGTATAGTTCATCTCGAGTGAAATTAACGCATCAGGATAAGGGGGGGAAGGCATTTCATATATTTGTACGAGTATGCTGCCCGCGGTTCCCCAGAAAGACCAGATAACCGAAAGATTCCACAGTTGGCGTGAAGAGGGTGTCCAGATTTGGACTTATGCCCTCCAATCAGCAGCCGAGCTTTTAAGCCACAAATCTACCACGACGCTCCGTAAGGACCATTATTACGTAAATGGAAGCGCAAAATGTTATCTATGTAGATTGCTTGGTGTAGCCCTCGTTGTTTTTATGATACCGAGATTTTTTAATCGAATATAGCAAATGCAAAATTGACATCATAACATCGTATTTACATCCCAATACGAAATTTTTAAATATCAAGTAGCATTAAAACTTGAATGCTTTATCGCAAACACAAGTCGCATTCGTAGTCAGTACCGAATAATAGGGGCGTGGAAAGAATGACCACGCCCTTGTTTCCCATCGCCCTCATCAAATCTCCCCAAACTCCGGTCATTGCTTGTGATGCTCTGGCCAACACGTGCTGAGTCCCATCAGTTTCGGTGCAAAGGCGCCTCGTCATGAGATTCCAAGCGTTAGAAAGGCTTCCGTGCTAAGATCAAGTATCCCGAAGTAACATGAAGCCATAAAACGGCAACCTTTGACGCGTTCCTCAGGAGGCGCGTTAATACGTTCTCGCCAGTGAAAGAAGGGGGTCATAAATGGACAAGAAATCTACTTTTTGTTATGTACCTCATTTGTATGCAAAAAGATAAAAGAGTTTTGTCCCGGCAAAGACAAATAGATACTCGTACATATCGTTTTCGGTGGATGCATCAAGCTTGTTGAATATATTTTTTTTACTTATAATTTTCGACTTGGGAGCATAAGGTAAATATGAATTCAATTCCTTTTAGATTTCATAAATTTGGAGAACAGTGGACATTAGCTCATTAAATGATGCGATATGTAGTATTTTTAAGGTTTTGGTGCTGTAATTTCTCAAATTTTGACCCTAAAGTTAGTCGAAAGTTGTTCATTAATCGGTTTTCATCTCCGTATGCACATTTCAACTGGGTTATCAAAACGACATATCTCCTTATGCTAGACTATAAACTGTGGCTAGTCAAAAAAACAAACTTCTGCCAAAACCTATGGTTTTTCCTTATCATTCCTATGAAAGAACTCATGGTATGAAGCAGCAGCGGACAGGCGAATTGAATGAAGTTTATGGGTCGAATGATCAAATAAAGAGGTTCTTTCAATAGTATGCGCAGTAAACCGAGAAATTCAAGGCCACGACCAAAAGGTGCACTCCTTCGAAGGTTGAGGTCAATCATTGCTTTATGAAATTGGATGGGTTTCGATTTTCGAGATTCTGTTGTGAAACTATACTCGCTAGGGTAATGCGTTAATCAATTTAGAGACATGTCTCCCGTGCCAAAAGGAATAGGAAGCGACAAGCTTACATTCAGAAATCATATTTATTGAACATTTCCTATACCTGTTCATCGGAGCACATCAAAACAAAGAGTATAACTTTTTAGCCCGTTCATCATGTATATATCATCATGTGTCTTTAAGTTTAATAATGGGTTTATGAACTATTTAGGAAATTATATGAGCTGCTTCGGTAATTATAAAGATCTCCTTTGTATAATAGTGAGATATAGTATAATTTTGAGAAATGTTTGGAATTCCGTTTCACTAAAAGTTAATGCGTTATTATTTCTCCTCTTAGGATAAGAGAGAGTGTTCTATGTTGTGAGAAAAGAAGCCAAATATGCTGGAAAATGTAAATTCATGATAGATTTAAAGAATAATATTTAATTATTGAAAATTATGAACTGTGCGTATCTCAAACTACATGCCTTGGCACTTAAACAGGTTGTAGCAAGAAAACATAAAATTCATTTTTTAAATTGTACTAAAGTAAACTGTGCGCTCACGTTGTAGATCTTGTCTCTCTGCTGTGAACTATTCAAGGGTTTTTCCTGGTTTCCAAATGGATATGACAAATTTCAAGAACGGAATATTTTTAAAGGACAGTTGCTTTCGGAGAAAATCTTACGGATGAGCTTTCTTCCCTTTCACCGGCCAACTGTCCTCCCCCTCTTTCCCCTCGGGCATTTTCACTTGCCTCCCTCGGTTGGCCAAGGGAAAATGTCCCTCTAAACGAACCACCCTCCTCAACCAGTGCACATTCCCTATAGTGTAGGGGTGCAGTGACTTTCTTCCTCAGGGAGGGGTGGAGGAGATCCTTTCGCTCCCCCCTCCACGCGCATTCTCCTTATGCACGTGTTGAACACGTGTGTCCCCGGGAGATTCGGGTGTGCAGGCAGGGACTTAATCCTCCCCATTCACCCCTTCCCTTTGTTATGGGCCCGCGCCTGAGAGTCTTTTTCGCCGAAATCATTCTCGCCGTCGATCTCGCAGAAAAAGGTCGCGCCGCTGAACGAGTGTATTTGGTTTGAGGAAAAAAATGAAAAGCGTTTTGCGAGAGGAACGTGCCCCTATTTCCTCGAATGGAATTTCTCGGCAATGCAGGAGTTCTTTCTTTTTTTATTTCCTCCGACCCCGTTCATTCGTCAGAACCAACCCTTTCCGCTCGCGTCCAGGAAGAGAAGGGAAGGGAGGTGGGCGGTGGTCTAGGGGGGGGATTACGTCTCAGAACAGCTGAAAGGTGTCATTTTCTTTGATCGATTCGCCCCTTTTGAAGCCGCGAAAAAAATTTGTTCAATTTGAGCAGGAAGCAGATGCAATCCTGTGGAGGGTGGGTGTTAAAACCCGTTTTCTTCTTGTTTCCCGTCCACTACGTCCTTCCTGTTTTCTTCCTTTGCCCTATGCCTCAATTTTGATGGAAACGGAATGTAGACGTTTTCATACTTAACGAATAATTTCGACTTTCATGGCACTCACCAGATGCAAGTCGGGATTTTTTTTATTAGTAACAGAGACTCATATGTATTTATTTCGTGAAAGTCAGGACGATCACAACTAGCCTGCCTTGCAAGTAGAACTGTAATGGAAACCCACTTCGGGTAAGGATCTTGTATTTGTTTTTATTTGGGTATGACATAGGTTGCACATCGCAATATTATCTTTGGCGTTGAAGCACCTAAAACCGAGAGGTAATGTCTAAGGAATACACGTTTTAATTTTGAATTGTTTGCGGCTGAACTTCCAAGGCGCGTTGGATTAAGTTGCGCCAGTCCTGGCGAATCAACCCTTGGGAAATCAAAAGTGACTTACAGATGGGTCATGAGTCCACTGGTCGCCAAAAATGTCCGGGTCGCTAAACAAGTCCATCGTGGACGTGAATTAGTTCACTGTGATCATGTCGATGAATCTTCAGTCTTTGTTGTGTAATGTGTAATTAGTATAACTATTTCGATCACTCGATACTCCTTCGGTTAGTATAGGCTTGATATCACGCCATAAATAAATCAATGGTATCGTGATAAAGTTATTTTTTATACCACCATACGGAAGCAAATCTTTTTAACTTTATATTAAGTTTTTAATGTATCGCTCTACAGAGCAAGTTGGATTTTAACTGGAGTTAGTCATGCACGGAAGTAAGAAGCTTGGGTGGTCTCACGTCGCAACAAATCGAAAATATTTTAATTTTTCGGCTACAAAGATCCGAGGCAGCCTTTCCACCACGTCGAACGTGACCTTGTGAATAGTCCTCCCAGCCTCCCATTCCGATGACTTTCCAATTCTGCACCCTTGCCTCTCTCGGGTTGCTGCGTTTCCACCCATTTCGGACGAAGTTGGCCCTGGCGGGAACTCTGAGGAAAGAGGAGAGCAAGAGAAGGGGTGGGCCGGAATAGGGGGACCCCTCAACCGAGGGTTTAGACCTCGGGACAGCACGATAACGTGGGCGTGAAGGAAGGCTGGTTGGTTTTTATGAACTTTTGGCGGTTGAGCTCGGAGGGAGCGGCATGGCATGAAGATGGTATGGAAAAAAAAGGCGTACCCTTACGGCGGCAGAAGATGAGCCGTAGGGGAGAGGGTGGCCAGGGTGAGCAGGAGGAGCCCTAGTCCTCCTAATGTACGAGCTCATCGAGGAGAGCCTTCGTGGCCCAGGGCACCCCTCCCTGCTGTCCCAGAGGCCATTACGATCCCTGCGACGCTAAGGGAGGAAGAAGAGGCAGGAGGAGACGAGTGAGAGAGGGGCGGACAGACGGATCCTTTCTCCACCTCGCAGTCCTTCCCATCCCTCTCTTTCTCTCTCGCATCCCCCGAGGCCCAGGAGGGGAGGAGGAGCTTCCAGTGCACATGCTACTACTTACACCGGCCCCCGATGGCACCGACCAAGGGGGAAGTTGGGGGTGGCAGGGGGCACCGCACGTGTGTGCGTGGGCACTGGCCCCTCGGGTGCGGAGTCGACCACCGGTTGGCCGCCTGGGACGTACACGTACATTTTCGGAGAGAGCCACCACGAGGCGAGAGAGTTTGAATAAGCAAAATGCATTTCGTCCGTTTATTATCCTTCCTCTAGTTCCCAGTCGTTCCGATTCCGTGCTCTTCCATTTAGTAAAGTCGAAATTCACTACCACTACCTCTCGCCTCACCATTCACCACGCACCGTCCAGAGGGTTGTAAGCCGTGGATGTTATAGCTGCACCCGAGACGCTATATCGCAGCCGAGAGATCAGGTCATTTGTCAGTGAAGAATCATTTTGCCAACCTGTTTCGCAATGAATCTAAAACGCGAGTGCAATTCGCCGCTTTTTTTAATTCTACGTTCACATTAACTTATTCCCTTAATTTCCATGACATTGTATGCATTCGCGCTGCATACATGCCTGTATTATGGCAACTGCGTTATCACTCTCCAAGCCATTTCCCGAATAAAATTGCTGTACCTTTTAACTTGCTGCAACCTTGTAATTTTACTGCAACGTCGGCGCTCTCTTCTGAAAAGTAAAAGTTTCTCATAGCACTCGGCTGCTGCTAATGGACGTGTACATTTTGTCGAAAATTTTAATGGCTGCTTTATTGCCCTGCCTTGCATCGCGCTTCTTCATTATTCACGGGAAAGTACATTTTAAAAGACATAAATCTGATCAACGGCGAGGGTAATATTTCTTAGAGAAATAAGAATTTAATTTGGTAAAGTAATCAGGGTAGAGTTCAACACTGAAATTATTCTATTTACTCTCATATGTTCGGCGCTATCATACATTTCTGCTGTAAAAATTTCACCGTCGTCTTCGTTTTATTCCGGCTTGTTTCTTTTTATGGAGAAGATGGGAAGTAGCGCCCCTTGACGTTCCTCGATTTCTCGTAGGAGAGAGAGGGAGCTTGGGTCGCGGCGGCAGTGATCTTCACCAAGTCTCCCATGACCACTTTTTCTACTGTTTTTACCTCCGCGTCATCCTCCGGGTAGGGTTTACGCGCTATCTCAGCCTGCCCATCGCCGGATTATTTCCGACCCTATGCACTTGTTCTGAGAGAAAACGAAGAATTCTCGGTTAAGAGTGGCTGAGATTTTTATCGGGCGGTGACGCCGATCTAGTCCAAGTACACTTTGGGATTTCCTGAATGATAAACTGTTTTTTTTCTTGGTTTTAGTTTTCACACTTAAAATGCTTTGCTTGTTTGATGACTCCAGGGGACGCCTGTTTTTACCCCTCTGATGATTTAATTGTTAAAAATTTGTACTAATTGTTCATACATCAAAGTGGTTACTCAGTCAGTCTCACGATTAGTGAAATCCGCGAATCAGCCGAAGAAAATTCGAAGAATGAGTTCTTTCAATTTTGTTTTTTTTTAATTTTACGGAGGAGGTTGGTCTTATCTGTCCAAGCTACGTAATATCCTAATAGCCGAAATATATGTTCAACAGCTCTGTGTACACTCGTTTCTTAATAATATTTAACTTGCATATTTCGTTTTTTTGGTTATTAATGAACTCATCGAATGGATAAATAAAAACTGCATGTAGCATGTTTCTCACATGTAATTGTGGTCATTTCATCTTCGAAACAAATAAGATTATGAATTATATTCTGATCGTAATATGATCAATTTGAACTAGCCTTTTATCAATGGAGCAACGAAGTTAATGTTACTAGCAAAGAGAAGGTTATAATACTACGAAGTTAGCTACATTTGGAGTGAACAGGTTATTTATTTCTCAGATAGCCGCTTTTATATTTTTAAACATTTAACAATTTTCCCTTTTTACATAAATAATGGAACTAATTAGTACTGTCAGCGGCCACGCCAGAGGAAAAAAGTTCTTTCCTTTTTTCATTCTAAGTAACCTAATATTTTGACACTATTTCATCCTAACTTACGTTTATTTTCCTTCTCAGCAGCTCGTCTCTTATGTGTAGAAAGTGCGTGTCGTATATCATCCCTTGAAACTATAGTTCATGTACCTCTATTTGTCATTATCTACATTATTTTACACGACTATAGTAACTCAAAATTAAGAAAAACATAATTTTTCATGTTGCATAGATGGTGTTGAACCACCCCATGCCACAAACTCCACGTACTGGTTACGTTTTATATGAATACGATGTAGTACCGGAAAAAAACTAGATTGTATGGCTGAAGATAGTCTATATTTTGTAATAATTAAATTAATTTTAATTCTTATAAAAAGATTTATTGACTTTACTGTGAGAAACTTGGGAGACTTCGTGTCTCTTTATACTGTCGATTTTCTTTCAAATATTCCGGCCAGCGGTGACCTATTATCCGATACGTTATGCGACTATGTCAACCGTGTCACGAATTTCCTGAATCAGTTTACATATCAAGACGAGAGGTCTTTCTGGTCTTTTTCAGATGACGCGAGAATTGTAGGAAAGGGCAGCGTTATGCCTCCTTCACCGTCCTTCTTAATGCCTAGCCTTTGGCGAGAGAAGCGGACAACAGAAGTCATTGTCGAGCAGGCACAACTTCATCTCCTTTTTTGGGTACATAATTATGCTACATTTTGCGTCCGCCTGCTCCTAACTAGCTCACTAATTTTCAAACTCTACCATATCAACCGTAAATACGGACAAATAATGGTAGGTTAATTTAGCCTAAGTTGTAATAAGAATTCAATCACTAAAGAGCGATAAGTCATTTTGCTCTGATGTCTGCCTGTAGCTTATTTAATTTCTAAATTATAGGGCGTAAAGTCATCGTAGCCATTGTTCTCTAATCAGCTGTCGATGAATTGAACGGAAAATATTTGCCAACAAGAAAATTTTCCTCAAATATTCGCCATAAAATCGTTCAAATGTGGAAACACCTTCGTTACGTTGAGACAGAAAACTGTTTTATGCCATTGCATTACAGATCAATGCTACCACCGTGGGAAATGAAAACAGGCATGGTTCTTTTTAAACAATCATCACGTGTCCGTCGATTGGTGACTCATTTTCCCGGAACAATTATCAGAGCAGGGACATTCAAATATTTATTGAACGGTCAGGCTTTTCAGTCGCTCCTGAAAGCAAATATGGTAACGTCATGAGAATAACGTGACTCGTGAGCTTTTTGATAGCATGGAAGATATTTGTGTGTGTCGCAATATCTAGTCAAAAGAATTCAGTTTAGTTTCAGGGTTAGCGCCCTTCTTTCGACAAATTCCAAGAAACTGCGGGAGATGCCACGATATTAACTTTTGACGGTGTCATTCGCTAATATGTATTTCAATGCGAAAATTACAGAATGTAAAAATCTTTAACTGCGATCCCGGTCAAGGCGATTGATTTTTACACTCTGAAATTGTTGCACTGTAACGCCCTTCTCTCGTTTTGTTTGAAGTATTTTTCATGGTACATCATTCTCCTGGTAGTTATGAATACACCAAAATATTTACTTTTTGAGACATCCAGGCATCCCTTTTGGAAGAGAAAATATTTTATATATAAGTTGAGATATATATTTTCTTTTAATTGCCTCAGACTGATACTTTTTTGAACTACTGCGCTCTAACAGTGCCATAACATTTCATTCTACTTTATCCATTTCCTAGCATAATCTTTATGTTTAATTTAGGTATCTAAATAAGGTTGATACGTAAGGGAATCACCAGAGAACATTTTGGTAATGCATATTACGAGGATTTTTATTGACCATATGTAATTATTATTACTATACGAGTATTATTTATTGTTAGTTCCACCACCGGGTTCCCTTTCGTAAGGGGCGGATGCATGATACACGAGTCGTATATTACTCTTTCGTTTTAGTTGACTAAAAATATTAATATTTTTATTAATGCATTTCTTATTTTAAATAATTATCGATTTAGTTATGAATACACTAAAATTTTCTATTTAGCTGCAGTCGAGTTCTGACAACGAGTAATTAATTTCTATTTGAAATTCCATTCGATTTCTTCCAAATCCCATTCTTTCAAAAGAGTTATTATCGGAGCATTTATAAGCAAAGAGAATGATTTCGGAAATCATTCTCGCAGAGCGAGTTGCCTTCTAAAGCCTTTGACAGACTATCGAGTTACTGCTAGAAGTAAATGTATGCAAGATCTAAAAAAAAATTGTCGACAAAGCTCCCTTTACGAGGGTCGTAATTGCTCTGCCCTGGGGTGTGGATGAATTAAATGGACCCGGCGAAGCCGCAAAAGGCAGCACGCGAGCGAGAGCGGCTGGCCGTGTTACATAATGAAATCCAGCGAGAAGAGGAAAGAGGATACGATGGTGCATGGATGGGTAATTCTCCCGGCTTGGCATTGCCACCCACGTCAATATGAGTAGCATCATCACTTCTCTTCTCCCCCCCCCCCCTCACCATATTCATCGCATCCGGAAACCGTAAATATGCTACCCCTCACTCTTGATGGCCTTGCTTCTTGGATACTGAGCGGTGGAGACGCAAGAGAGAACGGGAGTTCTTTAAAGAATATGTGAATATATGACGTTTGCTCAGGTCATTTCACTTCAAAGTGGGCAATTTTGACTCTTCTGAACTCCGGTTTGAAATTTAGCTCAGCTGTGAATCATATCAAATGTCCACCACCTCTCGTCTGGCAGAAGACTTACAAGAATGCAAACGGTGAATACAAGAATGCAAGCGAAGCAGACCGCAGGGGTAGGCTAATGATGATATTTATAAAATATCCCTTATACCTCATTGAAAAAACTAATCAACCTATTCCAGTATCTGAAAAATTTGTTAAAGGAGAACACAAAACAACCGAGCCAAGAGCAAGAATTGTTACGCTTAATTTTATAAGTTCCTAAAAATGATAATTATCGCTTCGAAATTGTTTTTTACACTCTTTTGATCTCCTGAAGAGTTGAACAACGACTCATTGCGAAAATTTATTTCAAATCCCAGGTATTCATATGATATTCTTTTCAATAAGTAAGCAACGGCAACGGAAACTACTTATTTATTAGTTGTAAAGATTGTATTCACATGATCCCAAAAGATTAGCCGGTGTTAACGAGTTGCGCGAGTTGGCGCTGGCTGACCTAAATGCGGTCAATAGATCTGCACGGACTTTGGCGTGTTCAGAAGCAGAAAAGGGTGTCAATGCACTCTGAGAAAAGGAAATGGATTGAGCAGTCGAAGGGATTTTTTCGAATGCTTTTTTACCGCTCTTTATGCGTTCAAACGCAACTTGCGAAGGCATTATGCGGAAATGAGGTAGAATAAAGGAGCCGCCTGATTCCGTCAACGGACTCAGAATTTTCCTGGTCTCGATTAGAATGAGCGCTAATCATAAAAGTCTAAGCTATTTCGTGTTTACAGTGCCAAACTAGAAGCATGGAAGAACAAGAGCAACGATAATTTGAGAAAAAATAGCCAATTGTATTGAAATTTTCAGTTGTGGTGAAACGTCAGCAAACTTCGCAGTTGGTCAAAGTAACTATTTAATACAAAGCGTAAGACAGTGGAATACTAGTATTACGTAACGACTTCGTAATTATCTCACCACCGTGAAGTAGTTGGTAAAGATCATATTATGGATGGCGTGGTTTTAACTGCCTTGGCTCGGCACAGAAACCGATAGAATTTCTAGTGAATTTGTAGCCTTGAGTTGCACAGCTGGCAATTTGATCTAAAGAAACGTCTTCGAACTTACAAAATAAAAAATTAAACAACGGGTAGTCTTTTAACTATAACGAACGTCCATGTCATGTCAACGAACGTTCGACCATGAACTAGTTAAGATTACAATAATAACATTTTTGTTAGTAATAAGTGTGCTTATCAAACTTACTCGTAAATAATAAATAAAGCAACCAACAAGATAACAAACCAATCAAAAAGTAATAGAAGATATCTAAATATAAACTGGAGTACAATATAATATAACATAAGAATTCTGCATTTACGGGTTTCACCGCGTTGTTGTCAGCTTTAAACTACAACGCGGTGAAACCCGAAAATGCAGAATTCTTCAAGCCACCGCCACAAAAATCTACGCAGACATAATATAACATATTTTCAGATCTTGTATCTGTATTTTAGGGAAACAAAATAATTTTATTAATAGTAAATTCGTGTATTTCTCTTAAGTGTATGCATAAATGAATTTTAAATCCTCTCTTTTTTCAATAAACGCGTGCACTAGTGACTTTTTCGGATTTGCATTAACATCTCAAGGGAGAAAAATCGTTGCATGGATCTCTAAACTGCCGTATGATTACAATGTTTACTTTACAATTCGGAGCTCTGTGACAATAAGCTTCGTTCGAACCCAACTCTTAGTAAGACCTTACGTGACCTTTGATCAAATGAGGTTCTCGATCCCAGCACTATATCGCTACTTGGTTATAGTACTTCTACACGAGTATGCAGATTTTATCAAAAGCTAACAATAATGGAATTATTACTGATGAAATATTTACATCTACATCTACATAATACCCCGCAAGCCGCCGCAAGGGCGTGTGGCGGGGGGTGTTAGGTCACCACCCAAAAAAGGAAAAAAGAAATACCGCATTCAAAACCAACACACACATGCAAACCCCAATCCACAGCAGTGCACACATTCATCGTAACATCCCATCATTCCACGCGCAAGCGACCACACATCTACCTCCCTTCACTCCACAAGCATGCAAGTACATACGCTTAACTACAACAAATAATTTTAGCCTAGGATGCAGCAAGAAATTTATCACGAACGTGCAAGCTAGTTTCTAGCAAGTAGCCAGGCGAAACACCACCACCACAAGAACGTTTCCACACAAAACTCTCTCCCACCCAAGGTGAGGAATCTGGCTCAACGCTGCAGGTGGGAGGAGGGCACACCCACGGAGAGGGACAAGGAATGGAAGGGGAAATTTAGGGTACCAAAAGCAGAGAAAACAATACTGTAAACAGCAAAACATTACTTAATGGCATTCCAATGCGGGCATGCGGGAAGGGTTTTGACACAACACGCAGGAGGTTAGTGAACGTGCATGCAATTGAGTTTAACTAATTGTTACCTAGACGCCGAGGGTGGCAAGTGAGGTATTTACAGGTCTAAGGGCCAAACAATTTTATAAAATTCAGCTAAAACTATAACAGTACTTATATGCACACTCGAGCGATCTTTGCATCTTCAATAATATCTACTTGGCTGACCTTGTGAACGAGAAATTGTATTATTATCCAGCCTATAATATGTCCCCGTGGTCATACTCAAGTGCTTCCTGATATTACGCAATTCTTAAGCTTTAATCCGACCAGAAACCCTTAACCGCATCAGGCGCGTCATCAAATTCCACTGTGCGGTCGGCAGAAAGCTCAGATTTCCACCTTAATGATCCGAGACGCCACTCGGCATCGGTGGTCAGCTGACCTGTTCCACCGTTCCGTCTCACGACCCTCGCTTGACCCCTCGCCTCATCATCACCAAGCGTTTCCTTTTTTCCTTCCTCACTACGCCCAAACCCCATTTCCCCTAAGGTTCCTTCCTTTCCATCCATCACACATTCTCATCCCCTCTGCCTTCCCTTCCTTCCCATCCCCCGTACCCCACCCCTCTGTTTGCCCTTCCTACAGTTTTCAAATGCTTTCAGGCAGCACTAGCCTCGTAGAATGCCTGGTTCTCTTTCTTGTGCTCCTTAAACCACTCCATGCTGGGACTCCTCACTCCGTAGAACCCTCACCACCGGTTACTCTCATGGGGCAGTTTCTGGGTTGACTCTTGGGGATTTGGGGAATTTATTCCCCAGTCCCTGAATTTTGAGTGATGGGGAGAGTGGGAGAGGAGATGGAAGTCAGGAAGCAATAAGACAGTTTTGTTAAAATCAGATATATCCGGTTTTAGAGCTCCTGCCAATTTGAAGCAATTCATCTGTTTGGAATTACAGACATATCATATTTTTTTTAAAGTTTCGGGGGGATGGGGTATGCCTTTCTCTTCGTTTCTATCACTCTCTCTGATTCCGCCGCTGCTGACGACGTCACAAATCAATCTCTTTTTTTTTACCTCCTCCAGAGTGATCAGGACTATTTGAGTCGGATTATCTCAGGAATACTTAATTCTATCAAATACATTCAATTAAGATTAATATGCTGAAACTTTTTATGCTGTCTAGAATACGATATCCATTAATTCAATTATCAACAATGCCTATGGCCTTCATTTATGACTATATTGTCAACTCTTTGTCGCAGATAAACTATAAATATTATAATGAATAAAAAATGTTCCTCATGTTGGTTAATAATGCTGGTTTGGTTAGGGATGAAATAGTTGCAAAGTGTAGTTCAAAATCTTTGGGTTAGATATTTTCACCCAAGCCCTTTGAGTTAAGTCTGCATGTGACACGCTTCCAAAAGCAAATTAATTCACGGCCATTTCGTCACTATTCATCTGAATAAAATAAAATTGAGATTTCTTCTCCAATTAGTATTTATCGTGGCTCGCTTCGTGACTAAATTTAGTGACTATCAGCCCCCTCTAAGTTAAGCAGGATAATTCTTGGCCTGCGGGATAATTTTGTTGAGAATTGTATGTGCACGCTCCGTCCTCTCTTTCTCTCGTCCCTGAACGGATAGTCAGGCCATGGGACCAACCCGTTTAAAGTATGAAATGGGTCAAACGAGGAAATTTCGTGCCTGAGAGTCACACATCTGCGTCCTGGAGTGTGAAAGACATGCATCATAACAAGGATGCCCACAGAAGCACGCAGTTGACTGGAGAGGCTTAATAAGGGAGAGATGGGAGTGGAAAGGGCGGGCAGAGAGGTTGCAGAGGTCGGAAAGGGTTAAGGAAGGGCGTGGCCAAGAGAGAAGAATAGTCACTCGAGGGAGGTGGACAGCTAAGAAATGCCAGTGTCCGGGAGAGGGGCGGTTGGGGGGAGAGGGATGCGGCAAGGCACAGCGAGGAGGCAGGAAGGGAGGATGGCGTCAGTGGCGTGGACGAGGGCGTTTTGGGGTCTTAGCACACACCCCTCTCCCGTATCTCGCACCGAAAGAGTTTATAGAATGCGTGGAGTACATTAAAAATTCCTGTGTCCTAATCCAAGATTCCGCACCCTTCTAAAATTATTAACTTTTGCATCATTCGCCAGATGGCGCAACAAAACGTGAAAACTTGGCAGTGTGTGGTTGGAGGGTGGGAGTCAAGAACCCTGGTGGTATTCGGTAAGTGGAGAGAGTGCAGAGCGGGAATTTCTATCGGCTATCCCCCCGTGCGCTTTTGTGGCTGCAGGGTCAAGTATAGCTGTTTTCATGGAAGCATAAGTCTCTCGTGCCAGTTGATTTTCGAGGAACGCCATTCTGTTTGGGGAAGAGTATTTAAACCTTTGAATAGCTCACACGAAGACAAATTTTCCTTTCCAACATTTCTACATCTACATCTACATAATACCCCGCAAGCCGCCGCAAGGGCGTGTAGCGGGGGGTGTTAGGTCACCACCCAAAAAAGGAAAAAAGAAATACCGCATTACTGTAAACAGCAATACATTACTTAATGGCATACGGGAAGGGTTTTGACACAACACACAGGAGGTTAGTGAAAGTGCATGCAATTGAGTTTAACTAATTGTTACCTAGACGCCGAGGGTGGCAAGTGGCATTTTTATTATCTCCGAGTGTGACCCTACAGTTGTTATCCCGTATTGTCCGTGGGAAGAAGGAGTCCTTGAGTCTGCTAGTCCTGGCATCTATTTCCCGAATTTTGTACCCATGATCCAAGCGACCAATGTATGTTGGAGCGCGAATAATTTTCGAGACCTCGGTGCTGAAACATGCGGATCTGAATTTATTTAGTAAGTTTAACCTAGCATTGAGTCGTCTTTCTTCCAATGATTCCCATCCCAACTCCATAAGCATTTCAATGACGCTTTTCGTTTTATCGTAACAGTTTTCCACGAGACGAGCTGCCCGTCGTTGGACCTTCTCAATTTCCCGAATGAGGCCTTTTTCACACGGATCCCATACGCTACATGCATATTCTAAATAAACTCTAAATTTAGAGTAATGGCTCATTCTGAGAGATTTTAGAATGGTTCAAGCACGGTTACGAAAGACCTTTTTATCCATTGGCACACGCAGATTATTTTATAGTTCAGTGACGTGATTCATAATTAGTGAAGTTTGTCTTCTGTTGAAAATCAATGAAATTGAATGCGTGAAAACTAGAGCCAGTTCCGTAAATTCTAAGAGTAAAATTAAGATTAACTTTTAGGAATAATTTAAAGAGAGATTTAAAGAAAGATTTAAAGAGTAATTCCAAGATTAAATTCGAAGAGAAATTTTAAGTGGAATTTTTAAGAGTAAATTTCAAGAGGAATCGTTAACATTTACATCGCGCGAGTTTTCTAAACTTTCCCACGAGTAGGATGAGATGTGAAAACCCCGTTTCCACGTGTTTGGTTCCTTAGTCAGAGTGTCCTTCAAATTTCTCGACGTTTCTCGAGTGGCAGTTAAAAGCCATCCGTCCACTCCTAAAACCCAAGAATTCGCTTGCCCAAACTGTATTGTTTCAGGGTTAATGGTTTTTCGGAAGGGCCAGCTGAGAATGGTCCCTCTCTTGGCCACGTGTTTACTGCACTGACACTTAACCGACATCAGAGAACGGCCGATGGTTGACTTTTTTGGAAGAGGAGGAGGAAGATGAGGGAAAAGGCTCTTGTGGACAAAAACAAGTTGTTTAGTTAAAGCAGTGATATACCTCTTTCAAAAGCCAAAAGTTTCAACTATTGGGGTCTTTCGAAAGAAAAAAAATCAGAAAGAGGAGGTCATTTATGTCCCGAAAGAAGTGGTATTTCTGGTGGTCCTAAAACCCAGGATTAAAACTGTATCAACTAAATTTTTATGAAGTACGCCGTTTGAACCATAGCCTTAAAAAGATATACCAGTAGCCTATTGATTGTACAACTGTACTTCCGTGGTCAATCTACGTCTACATCTGCATAATACTCCGCAAGCCGCCACAAGGGCGTATGGCGGAGGGTGTTAAGCCACCATCGGTAAAAGAGACTACAGCCACATGCAAAATCAACATATTCATTCTAACCTACATCTACAGTGGCTTATACATTCATGCAAAAACTTAGTAACATACACGCATGCAAATACATGAATGCATACTATCAAATAACAAACCTATGCACCTTAGAATGTAGTACAAATTTATCCAATAACGTGCAAACTAGAATATGAAATGTAAGGAGGCAAAATTCCTCTACCACACGGACATGTTGCATACAACGATCTCCGCCCCCAAGGACACAGGAGATTTATATATGTATCTAAAGGGTACTGAAAATTTTCCATTCAATTCAATTGGATAAAATATATTTTGTAGTAAAATTATTAAAGCTAATGAATCAAGGTTAACGTTCATCACAATCACTAACCATTGAGAAATTAAACTGCATAGTTCATCACGTAACTAGTCGTTTACAATTTTGTTTTCCTGTGTGAAAAGTAAGGGCTACAAAGTACGCATTTTAAATTTATATTTTTCTTCCCATAGAAGTTGATGTCTTTTACATACAAGACTTCTACAACGCAATATCCAAAATCTATTGTTGAAATATTTAAACTCCTCGTAACTCCGGGCCTGGTGTTCGAATCGACAACGGAGCCGCGCGCAAATGTTTTCCTCATCACCATCCTATTTGGTATTCCATTGAACACAAGACTAGCAGGAGGCCATGGCTCATGAGGTAGCACAGAAAAGCCATCGAAGACGTTATTAGTCAAGCGTTGTACTTAAAAAGAGGCAGGGTGGCTCAAAAAGACCGGAAAGGCTTCCTCCTCCTCCTTCATCTCCCGTCTTCTCGTTAATTAATTGACCGCGCGCTGACCGCACGGCCGGTCGTATGTCTTTGCCGGCGCATGTGAAAAACCTCCTTTAATTGTCCGGCTCCCTTCCCACGTTCTCTTGCGTCATCGCAGTGTCCACCGAGGTGTTTCGTGCTGGTGGTCCATCGGAATATCAATCGACCCCGAGATGCCGCTGTAAACAACGATGGGGATCCGTGTTCCACTTGCTGGCGCTCCGCTCGTCTTCTGTTTCTGGACCGAAAAGTAGGATAAGGGTGCTAATGATGTCACGCAGTATCCGGCCCCTTTCCTCGCTTCCTTTCCCTCTTCATTCGAGTCGGTTTCCTGTCGATGTCTCGGCCAAGATGGGAGGCCTGCGATGGCGACGGTGCGTGATCGTGCCCATCAGGTGGACACCACCCACCCACCCCACCTCCTCCTGTCGCACCCACACGCGTCCCCTCTCGTGTTATATAAATGCTACTGCGAGGGGATGTAGGGAGTCTGATGGTGCCCAGGAGATATGGTGCTATTTGGGTCTCCTTATAGGAACATTTTCGAGGAAAAGGAAAGGGCTGCCGTCCTCCTCAGCTGTTGTCCATGTTGAGCCGTTCGTTACACAAATTTCTAAGTAATTTCTCTTCCCCGAGTCATTAGCTGAGGGCGCATATCCTTAACGGCGCTTTTGTCATCTAGCAGCAATGGGAAAATGGAAATGGGGTTGGCATTATCTATTTGAGTTATTAACCGATCGTTCTCAAATGGATTCGTCGAATTAAACCTACGAATAGATGGAAGCTACCACCTTGCTTTGCGCAGTAAGTTTATCATGACGTAACAGAAGGTATCTTAAGTACTTGTCAAACACCCTGGAGACGACTAAAAAGTCCTTAAAAACCAAATTAGAAAGGGTGTATGATTATTTATCTCAGTGCTTGCAAGCAACAAGTTTATATTGATATGTTGTCAAAATGATACTATGAATCTGGAGGGTTTTCTTGAATTGAGAAATGAATAATTATCACATTACTCAGAGCGTCTATGCATCAACATTCAAGTGAATTTGTTCAATCCAAAAGTATTTGAGTGTCTGTTAAATCGGATTCCCAAAGGATAACCTGATGCTCTCCTTCCCAAAATTTTCATTCGTTTCCTTGAATGAAGATTGGGATGAAAATAGCAAGTTCGATGGTGGTGTACCAAGTGGAATCAGATTGGCCCAATTGTTAGCTCATTAGAGGCCAGTGGATCTTATGAGACACCTCTCTCAATCTCAGGGTGAGGCCGATGACGTCGGAGGAGAAGGGGAACATATACATTGGAGGAGGCGAAGGGGAATCGGTGGATTCGTGGGTGGAAGGATTGGGAGGGCATGGTGAGGAATTTTACGAGGTGGGCGCACGAGGGCGTGTGGAAACGGTCGGGCGGTAAGGGAGTGTATGCATGGAAGTCTTTCGCATGGAAAAAGATTTTCTTCCCTTTCCTTTTTACGATGGCCATCTGCCATCGAGGTGCCAGAAACGTTGTTGTGGGTCTTCGTCAGGAGGTGCTATGGCGGAGGGGAAAGGGGGTTCATTGCTCTCCTTCCTCTATGCTCTATTGCTCTGTTACTTCGAAACCATATTTTCAGTTCAAAGCACAAAAAAAGTTAACTGAAAAATCCAGAATTTCCAACTCGATCTGCAGAGTTGCATATTTTGAGAAAGTGAAATGTGAGCTGCGATTTAGCAGCCGTCCACAGCCTAAAATAATTAAAGGCCTCTTTTTCAAAATTTTAAAATCAGGTCAGTAGTAATGCCTAAAAGACAGGATGCAATAATAATTTTGATATTTTATTATTTTAATTTGATCATTTAATAAATATTCTGGTATTGCTATAAGAGTACGAGAAGGTTTGATTTTTAAGGACGTTAAGTACTAAGAAGACTGAATATAGACAGATTATTAGATATTTTTCATTATTCACTTCAATCTTAAACCGTAAAATTAACAGGGTTTTGCTTCCCTGACAGAGGTTTTAATAATTTACTGGAAGATCACTTTTCTACTATGACTTCCTTAGTTTAATTTCTGAGGTCAGTTTCAGTATTTCAGTCACTTAATCTTGTGTTCACTATTTTTCATGGTTCCAGAAAATTTCAGGCATGCCTGATGCAAATAAATTCGTGTTCATGATTATTTTATTTTACAAATGACATTGACCACTTTGTCTGATTGGAAATGTCTTTTCTTTCTCTCAGGGAGAATACTCCGCTGCAATCATCCATTTATTCAGTCACTGAATGGTGAGTATTTTTTTCCTTTCCATTTTATAGACCTAAAGTGTTTTTTTCGGACGGATCGATGGAGCTGCATGTGGGCCGATAGTACACCTGGGAGTTTGCCTGCAGGTAAACAATTTCAAAGGTTTAGGAGATTCTAGCCAAACAAATATGATTTGTTTTCATGAGCCTTCCATTTAAGCGAATTTTGGGATCCATCGCGGAATTCTGAAAGAAGGATGTGTGAAGAGCACCCAAAGAAAATTGCCTCCATTCAAACGAAAAAGGTGTGATTTTTTTTCCTTGGACATCTTCCTTCTTTCGACGCCCATTTCTTTCTTTAAAATAGGGCGTGAGAGTTTTTTAAAGGATGCTTCTCAGTACGCAGAAGTAGGTTAGCTTGTCGCAGGGTTACATCTTGAATGCTGTCAGGTGTGGATGTATTTCACACCTACCAACCATTTCATGAAAATGTCGGTGAAAAAACATACTGGTGAGATATACCGACTGAACTTAGCATGCGTTAATGATGAAACAAGGATTAGCTTACGCTCTTAATTGTGGTATTTTCTTTGCTATTTCACACCTTATTTTAGCTTAGAAAACAAGATATTCTCCGTATATCTTAGTTGGGACATTGGAGAATTAGCAAATGAAGCACTGAAAATAGGAGGGTATTTATATCAGATACGCCATTTATATCAGACGTAAAGAAAGGATTAGTTCAGACTTGAGCATAAATATGACGCTGAGAGAGGTTTGGTGGCGGAGAAGGGGAATGAAGCGAACAGGCATAATGGACGCCATGAAGAATGCTAGAGAGTATCCTGAGGAATTAAACTAAAGTTTCTGTCATTGGTTGCGCATCGGCATTTTAAAATTGAATTCCTAGCTAAAATATTGCTGTCCAGGTGTATGAGAGTACAGAAGATCGCTATCGATCATCTCACTAATTGACGACTTACAATTTCCAATCGTCAGTGTATTTCATTAGCAAAGTTTTAAAGTTTTAGTGGATTTTTCAGTAAAGTTTTCCGTTGGTGGTGGGTGCCGTTCTCTAAAATATATGCATTTGCACTTTAGCTACCACTCCTCTCACAGCACTTATTTTTTCATCGCTTCTTGAAATGAAACGGGCAGAAAAAGGTTTTTTTTTAATTATGCTAGTTCCTTCACATCCCGAATTCACTCTTGCATGGGCTTTACGATGTTAGGAGAGGGTGTTAGTGGAAGACCAACCATAGGAAATAGTAATCGTAAACATTCCCAGAGATTCGTCGAAGAAACCTTTTTTCTCGTTGTGCTGTGTTGAAAAAAACATCGTTTTCTTGTCCAATCGTTGGGAGGAGCCACAACTATTTTCATTGAAATCGGCTGCGTTTATTCGTAATCCATTTTTTTGTGTGGAAAGGAAAGGTTTTGTGCTATAGGAGCCACAGAGTTGAATCTTGGCGAATCACTTAATTGAAACTCTAGACCGTGACAAAGCCATCAAGAGGAACTAACGAAAAAACGGTCGCAAGTGTTTTTCGCTCTCCATGATTTATTTCTTTGAAGCTATAAAAGTTCTTTATTTTCGACCTCAAGCTTCTCTCGTACGGCTTCTTTCTCAAGTTTTACGTCTTAACACTTTCAAAATGGCACTGATGGGATCTACGAAAGCTCAGAGACTTTGCTGAATTTTCTTATTAGTGATCCATTCATTTCTAAAGATTTTCAGTCTCATTTAAAAGGAGCCATTTCTGTGTTGTAATTGAATTGATATGCTTCCATCGAACTGCTGCTTCTTAGTGAATCAGACTTAAAGCGATAAGTTTATTACGGTGAAACTTGGGCGAAGCTTCAAGAAAACTTGGTGGCGTTAATCAAGGACGATGGAAAGGAAATATAATGATACGAATTGAAAGCAGTTACGAGAGAATATGACAGGTGATTAATTATTCTGATGTTTATTTCATTTTTTGCCAGTTGAAGGGAAATTTAACTTTTAAAAAATGCTGAATTCAACAACACTATTTTCTAATATGTATGTATTGAGGCTTGAGCTTACCTCCCACCGCGAGCGGAAAATGCCACAGGGTCCGGATTCTTTTTCTAACCCTCTTAGGGTTTCCTGTGGAGTATTTTTATGCATACAATTACACAACTTTGGTTCTAGCAGATTTTTTTCCGATTTTGTACCCTGTTCCCTCCAGTTGGTGGTCTTACGCTCTTTCCACTGAACTGGAGCCCCCTTGAGAGTACCAAGTTATTGTAAATATATTTTCAACTTCTAAGAAATTGACTAATGGTGGATGTGGTTCAATTCAGAAAATTGGAGAACGCTTACTTGGCCTCAGCTGCAGGCCGTTTCGAGTCCTGCACCGCACAGCCTGCCGCCACGCATTTGTGTCTTCTGGTAAAAGGAGCAAGCTCTGGTATATGGAGCAAGTGGGGGCCGTAAAAGAAGGACCAGGGGGTGGGGGTGAGGGGACGAAGGTGGTGGAGTGAAAGAGGTCGTGCGGGGCGAGGGGTGCGTGGGATGGTTGTGTGCGTGGAGTCTTTTTGCAGGTTATGGCCGGCGGGAAGGGTGGTTGGAAAAAAGGCAGACGGGAGGTTTTTGGGAGTGGGTCGCCCGTCCCGCTTTGTCTCTCTCCCTGCCCTGCCCCCTCGTACACTCTTGCACCTCCCTCGTCGTTGCTCCTCCCTTCCATCCGAGGTCACCGTGTCGGGCGAGTCACGAAAAAGTCACGTACGGTCCTCCTAAGAGACCCTCGACAGCAACGGTGGTATTCAAATGTGTTCCTTCCTCCCGTAGTCTTCACGCCGACATGACTGATGGTCCACGAGCTTCTCAAGACAAGAGCCTCTTTCCATTGTGGAATCAAGGTGATTTCACCAATTTTACCTTTGTGGAAGGTTATATTTTGGTCAAAAAAACTCAAATAACAATCTCAAATAACGATCCAAAATGTCAATGCCACAGGCGTTCCTCTTTGATTTGGCTCCGTCGTTTTACTAGAATCCCATTTCAAGTGGGTGACAAAACATGATGAAGATGATGATTTTGAATTACTCCCGAGTTTTTCTATCAGGCAGGAAGACAATTCCTCTGACGTTGCAGTCAACATTTTCAGGTCCGAAGAGTCCGGGCCTGTAGGTCATATCTTTTGGCTATTCTCGTCTCGGAATAAGTTGGTTGTTGCAATATTAACCCGAAATCACAACACATGTTTTTAGTTTAAAATATCGTTACGTTTTTTTGAAAAACAATTTATTTTTGGGAGAAATGCTTACGTAACTCATCGACGTAAAAGCTGGAAGAAAAATAATTACTTACGTAGTCAAACGTCACATCCTGCTCCCTGCACAACCAGCATGCATTCTGGGCACCTATGTACCGAGTGATACGTGGTATATACCGATTCATCCCCTTCCAATCCTCTCTACCGCCTTTCTAGGCTTCGCATCCGCCTGTCCCTCCAGTCTCTTCCTTCCCCCTGCCTTCCTCCATGGCACTAACCTCCCGCCGTCTTCTCCACGGGGTTCTGGATTTGTGAGATACGTCCGTCCGACCCGTATTTCCTTCGCCCCCTCTCCTCGCCGCTTCCCCACAACCCCCCTCTCCGTCCTCTCCACACCCGAAAAACTTCTTCGCCATTCCCACCCACCCTCGTCCCTCCTCTGGCTTCCTTCCTCCCGTTTTTCCCTTCGAACCAACTCCTTCCTCTTCCTCGCTCTTCCATCCACGATTCCCATGGGCCGGCCCCCGGCGGCAGAAAAGGAAAAAAAAAAGCTGTCGAGAGAATAATATCGGCGACTTCTGTCTGCTCCTCTCATTCGCCTCGTGCGTGACAGTTTCGATTTCATCCTCGGAAATCACGTCATTCTGCATCTAAAAAATGTTGTCCTCTTTATCTTTTTTCTCGGTTAAAATCATTGGTATCACATATTGCTAATCCTCAGCCTAGCTCGATTCGCGGGGACAGCAATCTTAGAAGGCAAGTTGATTGATTCCAATTGCATGGAGTATTTCGGAGGGGATCGCACGGGCATAGTATCAATGGCGAAAAGAGAAAAGGTCGGACGTACAATCGTGTCACAGCCTAATGAAATAAATTGTAGTGTGAAAAATTTTACATGGAGAGTGATGATTAAAGGTTAATGTGGTGCTCCGGTTGAAGCATCTGATTTTTTACAAACTATTTTTTGATAACTAAGAGAACAAGGACTTCATTATTTTATAATGTTAAATCGCATCCAGCCGTGAATTAATCGGTAATTTTTTTGCAGTTGCGTTTTGTAATTAAATTTTAGATTTGACCATTTCATTCAGCTGGGGAAAATAACTCCACTTGATAATTAGTGTACACATTTTTACTTTTATCACAATTCGCAGATTCTGCTTCATCATTATAAGAGGCTTAATATATCAGAGTAGACTCGATTCTTAAGTTTTATTTTTGATTCTGCTATAAAATTGTTAACAGTTAATATTTTTGCCTATATTTCAACACTATTTTCTTAATAGTCTAATATGGGAACGTTTATGCTTTTAAAATTGTTGTCCCGTAATATCCCGAAAAGTGAGCAATATATCAACTTCTTTAACGATAGCATTGTATAGCAATGACATGAGGTTATATGGAAAGTTAATCAGCCAATCTTGTCATAATTAAGTGCGGGATGAGAATGATGATGGTGGTACTGCATGCGACATAAAAGAAGTCGTAATTTTCAAGTGATAGGTATATCCTTTGAGCGTACCCGTAGAAGACATCTGAAATTCATGCGGAAAGAAAGGCGAGAGGGCGTTGAAGGACTTTTTATGGTTGTCCGTGAATTGGAGACCTCATCCTGGCCTCTTCTCTCATATTTCTAGGAACTAGAGGAAAATGCCTTAAATCATAATTTACGAGAGACATTTTGATTTTTTTTTCAAATTTTATTGTGAAGTTGTATGGTTAAAGAGCAAAGTGTGAAGAAATCCCGAAGCAGCCACATCTTTTCAGTTCGCAGAATATGAGAGGTGTATTGTTTCACGATTTAAAGCTCCAATATCCACTTCAATAACTACCGCAATGAGCCCTGCCGTCAGGTACAACATTGATTAAATGGTGTCGTACTTTTGTACGTCTGTTATGGATTCGTAAATTTTGGAAATAAAACTTGTGTTAAATTAAACGTTAGCAGTATTTCTCTAATGAAGTATCTCAGTACATTTTTAAAAGTGCTTGCATTGACTCAGTATCGGTCATTTTATGCACCTCTTCCGGGCAACCCGAACACCTAGGAAGGTCTGCTACGGAGCCTATTGCGACACCATTCCGTTTTTCGGACTAGCTGCCCCATCAGGGAGGAAGCTGTAGGCGAGAGGTGTGGGAGGATAGCCGTCGTCGACTCTCCGCTTACTCCGGAGCAGACATGCGATGATGGTGACTCTCGACCGGGTGGGAAAGGGTCATAAAATCGTGGAATGCGGTGGTCGCGGGGCCCCAAATCTTGGGAGCAACGGGACGAAAGCGGGCGTGGCGAAGGAGGGGGCGAGAGGATACGAGGGTGGGCGGGAGGGGCGGTGAGGGAGGAGGGCGCAAAGGAGGGGAAGACAGCTGAAGGGGGCGGTTTGCGTCTTCCAGGGAAACGGGGAAGAGGGGGCGGATTAGCAACTGCGGAGGAGGAAGAGGCCAATCTAAGCAAGCGAGCTCATTTCAGGAGCAGCGGTTGAGAATTCAATTTCAAGCGGTCGCGAGGGATTATCCCGCTCTCGCGATTTTAAGACCCAACCGTGAGAAAAGAGGAAGTCCATTTCCTATTTACATTGAAAAATCAGTCGCCATCATGATATCAAACTTCTAATCTCACGATGGTACGTCTAAGGTTAAAAAGATCTTGACTCCACGCCTGGTATTTAGTGTATTGTTTTTCCGAATTAGCCATTTTAGAGCAGAAAGATATATCATTATTAATTGTTGGTACGAAATTTACATTCCTTTTAAGCAATTATTTTTATTTCTCGACCAAAGAGGTGATTCTGTATATGTTCTTAAGTAGAATTTAAATTTAAAATGTTTTTATCTATAGTTTTCGAAATTTAGTTCACGTTACTTCGCAATGTTAGTTTTTATTGCTATTCCATACCATTTTCATATATAGGTTCTGTTTTCAGGTCATACCGGTTCTGTTTTCCTGTACGTTGGTACTTATAATCTCTATTTCTGGCAATTGATTAAATCATTCGAGTTCTAATGAGAAAAAATTAAACACACAAAGACATCGTTGGTTTACTTTAAGCAAAACTTCATTGATGCCTGAATAATGAATCTTTCATTTCGCTAAAATTTACAAAACTTATTAATGACTACTTTTTTGTGTTTTGTCCTTAGTTTTCGGAATGCATTCCTGCGGATTCAAGATCAACCGATACGACGATTTATTTAGCTCTACGGCACTCAATGAAATCCAACTCAACTTCTTTCCTGAGTTACGTATAAATTGTTAATTGGTTCAGTGGTGCCCTAATAATCTGGAAAATCACTTCGCTATGTTGAAACGGCAAGCTCGAAGGAATGATTGATGTTTGAGGAAACGTTGAAGTATTTCCTCCGTTGAGATATGACTTAAACTACTACTTACTCCTCCCAAGTTGTAGCTGATGTCCCGATTTTTTTATGTTCTTTGCACGCTGTCTCGGCAGACTAAATCCTTGGCGATCAAATCAGTGCAACTTAAATATCTAACACCCATGCCGGTCCGATACAGTTTCACAAGTTTCAAAAATTCATTCGCATTAAGACGTGGAAAACGCCTCATTCGAACGAGATTTAAGCGAGAACGGCGATCCCAGAATTTCTTTCACTTCCGCCTCGCCTGAAATGTGGAATTCATATCGCGTGTGCTGCGCGCATGACTAGTGGTCCTGGAAACCGGGTCGCCTGGATACGTGCCCGTTTCGAGATCAGTGAGAAGGGGACTCGGGGAGGCACGCAGGCTGGCGCTGCTTAAGGAGGCAATTGGTGTTCGGAGGAGTAGAATCGCTCGCTGCTTCTCTTTATCCTGCACTGCTGGACTTACCCGCGGAAGTACCGAAGAGTAGGTCACACAGTCAATGCTGCTGGATATATTATTTAATTTGAAAATAAAGAGGAATAAGGCTCATCCAAGACGTTCTCTTGTATTGCTTCTAACATGTTCCATTAATGATTATTTTAATTATTTCTGCCTAATTCTTCGATCGTCTATTTTTGTCTCCTGGGCAATACATGTTATGATGCCATAATCAAATAAGCCACCGATTCAATGGGAATGGACTAAGAGTAAGTAATGAAAATAAATAACCATACGTTCCCGTATAAACTGTTTTGAAATTAATGAGTCTCTCCGGAGCAGTATTCTTATTTATGTTTTACATTTTTACGATAAACGGCCGAATGTAATACGTATTAACGTGATTGGGAATAATTTACTTCTCTCAATTCAGAAAATATTTATAATGTACGAATCGGTCTTACGCTAATATTTTTATTGTTACGTTATTAGTCTTTATGAAATTGTTTTAATTATTTCGACTGATCATTGATTTTCCATTTAATCGACTTAGCCAACCGCTACAATCAACTCTTAAGCTAAAATTCGAAATCGAATTTTCCACATTTGAAAAACCGCCAAGTTTAGAAGCGTATGTGGTGCTGAAAATATAAGCAGACGTTTATAAAAAAAATGCTCGAGTCAAAAAGAAAAAATAAGGACGCTATTACGGATGGAGTGAGTATATAAATCTCCTCGTTTTGGATAGCCGAGCAAAGGGAGAGAGAAAAAGAGAGCAGGTGTCAGGTGCGGGATCAATCTGCACGATGTAAGGGAAGAGATCGCGGGAGAGGGAAAAAATTGTCGGGAGCGTAAGGGGAGATTTGGGCAAGGTCCCTGAGGAAAAAGGTGAGCTCGCTCGAGGAAATCGACTTGCTCCGAGTTCTCACCTTATCATCAAAGGGAAGAGATATTCCCTTGGAGCGCGGGGCCGTCCAAAGATAGAACAAAGTGTACCGCCACCCATGCTCCACAGGCTCTCTCGCGCGCCCGCCTTTAAAACCTCCTTCATCTTCAAGGAAATCCCTCCTTTTCCTCCCTGCCGCCGCCGCCGCACTGTAGTTACACCGCCTTCGAGTGTTATTGCCCACAGACTCCGATTGACGACTCAGCTCCAGCCGTATATTTTTTTACGCTGCGAGCACATTGGCTCATTTTTTACACCCTAACGAACCTCGTCTTAGAACTCAACTCGTTGGGCATTCACCTTGGGATCCTTAGCCCGAGTTTAGAACTTCGGTTTACGTTTGATTCCGTTCCAGAAAATGGAGTGCTCCCATTACTTCCACGTTCTTTATTAATCAGCCTCTTCCCAAATGTTTGCAGCTTCCTCGCACTGGAAACAATTGGGTAATTCCTCCGATCGCTCTGTTTTCCTTGGCTGAAATTACTAAAAAAAATGACACATTCTAGGAATTGAAATAGTAGTACTGCAAAATTATTTAATATAACCATTATGGTTAAGGAAAAGACGCGTATTTAACTTGTGCAAGTTGGTGATTTTATCCGACATGTAAGGGTCTATGCAAGTGGATGCTCGCTCCATTGTCAGAAAATAACACCTGCAACTAAAAAAAATGCAAAGCTTACAAAACATTGGCACCCTGGGGCAAGGCGTTACCTCTTGGAAGAGTATCAGTAATACTCATGACCTTAAAAAATAGACAAATAACATGTTACACAACCTACACATTAAAATGACTTTTTGCAATTAATAGTACATTTTATCTTTGGGATTATGAGTGTATCTTTAAAATATAGAGTACTATGTAATATTTGTCAATGTCTACGGTTTTTAAGACTCTTGTCATGATTTTCAATATATTGCCAAAGAGATTGTATCACCACTGCCCATTGCCACTGAGGGTATTGTACAAAATATAATACTAAAACAAGCAATCATTTATTCGGGTTATATTAATCGGCATTTTATTACTCCTGGTCATGATCAGTTAAGAGATACACGATCAATAGGAAATGTCGAGGAATATAATATTGTTATTAGCAGTGAAATAGCATGCCTTTCTAGAGGGCACCAATGAATAGCATTCTCATCTGTTGAATTTTATTGGCGGAAATACCGTGACCCCTTTACGTAGCCATTGTTGTAACCTCGGGTAGCCGCCGATCATCGTTATCGCAACACTCCGGATGACCCCGCAATGCAGTTATTGCGCATCTTTCCTCGCGGATTCAGGATTACATAGGATTCACAAATAACTGAGTTTCAGAAATATACCTCCTATACTATTTCGAATTGTGCCTTCGCGAAAGTCGGAAATAAATACTAAGCGATATTGGTTTTCGCACCGAGAGACTTCGGATTTCCTCATGCTTTGTTCGGATGCTATCTCAACTTGGAAAAGAAATCATGATCTGAGCCATGAGGAAGGATAAAAAAAATAGTAGATTGTGCGGAATCTAAGAGTGAAACAATATTTTTTAAAAATGCGTGCCATAAACCCCGAAATTCCCGTCACGTTCCCCCAAGAGTTACTATAGCGCGGCCCGCAGATAAAAACGGTCACGTACGGAACGCAAGTCGTTTTGTCGTGCAAGAATGAGGCTCTCATCGCATGTACGATCAATCGACCGAAACCCTGCCGAGAATTTCCAGGACCCACTCCTCAAACGCTTTTGAATCCCCAGAAGCTGAAGTAAGTATATACGAACATATGCGGTTATATATATATATTTTATTTAAGTGCCGATTTCAACTCCGCAGTTATAATGAGAATCTGCCGATAGAATAGCCCTTTTGTTCCACCCCCTTACCCTCCCGTAGCTCATTCGCCCGTTCCAGGAATCCCCCGAGAGAGCACGCCCCATCCAAATCCCGGCTTCCAGGGTATGGAGAAGCAGAAGCAGTAACCTTTGAGCTCGGCGTCACCGGATCCCCCGCGACTTCAACCGAGAAGGACAAGGGGAGGGGTGAACCTAGGATCGGAAAGCGAGTTGGGATGGGGAGGTAGGTTGGGAGTCTGGTCCTCTGGACCACACGCGGGGGTGTGCGGTTTCCACGTGAGCGTGCCCGCCTTCTGGACGGCGGTGCTCAACAGACCTCCACCTCCTCCTCGTTTTTTTCCCCCCGCCGCCTGCCCCGGGTGCTGCGCGCTTGGGTGCACATACTTGTGTGTGTGTGTGTTTAGTGGGCGGGGGCGTGCGAGGAGGTGAGAGTGGGAGAGGGTGAACTGGGAGCCAGCGCGTAAACGCAGATGACTCCCTCTCTCTCTCTCTCACTCCCGTGCCGGCGGGTAAATAAATAAAGAGAGGAGGCTCGGGCCCGTGGCCAAGAAACGAGGTTGGGGAGAGGTGGAGGTTGGGGGAGGTGGGGGTTGAGTGTGGCGGGGGCGCAAAGGCGTGGAGGTGGAATGGAAGCGAAACGGTAAGCGGCGGCCCTGAGGTAGGGCTGTGCGATATTCCGTTTCCAATCCTCGATTTAAAAATTATAAATAGGAGAGTGTGACAGGGTAGGTTTATCATTTGCGTGGTGATGCAAAGTGGGTATACGCAGCGCTAATTCCTACCACAAATCTGCGTCGGAGATGTCGTCATTATGGCATACTGTCAATGATGACGAAAGTGTTATAGTCGAAATCAAAGGGATTCACTTTTATCGAGGAGAGGTGAAAAACGTGTTTTCAGAGCATGTTAAACGATATAACATATTTATTTGTATTTATATATTTCTTTAAATAAAAAATTAAACCTCTTGGGCGATTTAATATCGATTTAGGACTAATCATCAACTTCTAAAGGTGGAGCCTTGACTTTGCAATCTTTGGTCCCTCCCCATTGCCGTTCTTTTCAGTGAATTGTAGGTTGTTACTCTCATAGTACTTTTTATATCATCTATATATTTCTTTCTTAGCCTTCCTCTTCATTTTTTTCCTATGATTTTCCCCTCCATTATATTTTCCAGTGAGTTGTTATGTCTGAGAACATGTCCAACAAATTTAATTTTCCTTTTCTCCATATCTTTCAATAAATTCCTTTCCTCTTTAATTTCTCTCAATACTTCAATGTTTCTTTTCTTGATCGTCCATCTTGTTCTTATTATTCTTCTCCAAATCCACATTTCCATTGCTTCCAACTGAGTCCAGCCGAGGCGAGAGGGAAACTCTTTCCCAAATTTTATGACTAATGCCATTTATGAAATTTTCGCTAAACATTGAAGAATTATATAGAATTATTATAAATATTGAATTTGATTTTTCGCTCCACGCTGGGGACTGTAAGGTGGAGGGAAAACGGCGATACGGGAAAGGATGAGAGAGTAATAGTAGAATCGATTATTTGGTCGGAAAAATGGACATCTCTGTATCCCTTCCCAGGATAGGTGGAAATGTATCAAATGAAATGAAGAGGGAGATGGGAACACTGCCTCAGAGGCAACTGAAAAAACTAAAACATTTAGCCCATGTTGGAGACCGTTTGTTCTCCGGGAGCGGACTTTTTTTTCAGCGGTAAGCTTCACCTTGGAGACGTTGGAATAAAGACGGGATGTGATCTCAACTGCATCCGTTTTCCAAAAGGATAATTTAGGAATGCACCTGAGAAGCTCTTAATTATATTATTGGCCATTAATTATTAATCTACAGGTCTCCTCTCTCCTGTATATCTTCGTATTAGTGATGAAACTAACACGTGTACGTTTAATGTATAGGGATGGTAAGCCCAGAGTCAGGAAGAGTACTATACAAGTGCCCCAATACTGACTGAGAGCCATTTGAGAACAGGGTATTGTATCTAAAAACGCCGAAAATGAAATTCTAAATAATAAATCCATCTAAATTTAGAGAACTGGTTCTCATTAGATGAAATTATTTAGGCGAAATGGAATTAGCATGACAGTTTCTGAAATCAAAGAAATTTAGGAGGAAATATCATCAATTATTAACAATGGATGGGATTTAATGGCTATAAGGACTGTATATTTAATGTATGATGTGTTTAATGCAATTGAACTCGGTGGAAAACTTGTTGTTGTTATTATTATCAATTAAGCACAAAAGCGAATTTAAGAGTGCGGAGATTGATTTGAAGCATTTGTAATCATTTCTCTCTTTAAAAATCCGAAGTAAAATCCGAGATATTGAATGTATTTGGTTTAGTAGTTTATGTAATCGTTGGTTTCAATCCTTAACAACAGGTAGATATAAGTGCCCTAGAAGAAAATTTTATACGCGCGAGCAGCTATTAAATCAATTGATTACGTAAGACGAAATCAAATCAAAGGTTGAATATTGAGTGGCTGAGTAGAGGAGCAGTGATCAAGGTGTTAAATTCTCCTTTTACAAGGTAGTGGTTTTCGTGAAATCTGAGGAGGCGGCACTCTCTTTCAGTAGGTGGATTCACCTTTAATCACCTTCCGGAGAGTATCTTGTTACTCAGCGAGTAACTGGATAACTCCACGAGAGGGGATAAGGAGAGTGGAGTTCCTGGTTGCGGTCTGTAATACATGAAAAGGGCGGTGGGAAAATAAAGGAGATCTTAGCGGAATAGACTTTACCTCTAAAATTAATTCAAATTTCTCGTGCCATGTAGGTACACCTTATAATTATAATGCAATCGTTCTCTTGTTAATGCGCATATAAAGTCTCTAGAATAGTTTTTATGAAATGAGTTGACCATTATGCCATACATTTTTCTAAAATTAGTTGCTTCTATTCTCCTTCATTTGACTTTCAGTTGACCTTTCCTGCCAAGTACTTTCTGACATAACGGAGTGTTCTAAATGCTTCGGCTTTAACTAACATCGTGGCCCGTTGGGTACTCGTAAATGACCAAATCTAAGTTAATACCGGTGAACCGACCCTTTGGCGAGCGAAGATATGTTAAACATCTTACAAAAGCTACAGGCAATTGCCGATATTTGAATAGTGGCACTTGACACCTAAAGGGTTTTACGTTTACTTGTCTTAAATTTCCATCACCACACATTTCCTATATCAGAAACTATTCCTGATTGCCTGTAGATCACCGGAGTGTTGAATAATAAAATAAATAAAATTGCCAATTAGACGTGACTTCATTGATTTTTTCATTAACATTTATTTTTAATAAGTTGAAGGTTTACGTCTATTCATCGTCATCGCCACACCCATAGTCATTCTGGTCTCCCGCCTACACCCTGCATTCTGTGTGTGTTTGCGTAATGACCTTGTAGAACGTGGCCATTGAATTTAACGAATGAGTAAATTACACTTGTGGGTAAGAGACAGACCTCTCCTCCACATTTCAGATACGTAAGCTCTGCCACTTTTTCATTCTAGATATGCTTTTTTTCCTCTCCTATTACTTTTTTAAACTGGAATAGACATGCCCGTCATCCGCCTTCATGATGGTATATGTTACGCTCTAGTGCTTTCCTTGTCATTCCTGGGATTTTTTCACGGATTTCAAACAGTCTGAAGACCGATTTTCTATCCGTTGGAAAATTTATGTAAAGATTATATTCCTCAAGTGGTAATACATTTCCTTGAAATTGAGCTTCTTATTTCTGGGCGCCCTCTGAACAGAAACGTTCGAAATGGCTTAAGTCATTTGGTTTCTCCCCTATAAGGCTAGGGAAAAATTCCTTGAGCAACAACCCCGTCCGATTGATGTTACTCTTGTGGAGCAGTCAAATATAATCCGCTATGGATAAACACTCCTTTTATTAACGTCTTTCTCGAGATCTAAGTCGCATATTTGTAGTATTGGGTTTGAGCAAGGGCTCGGCCTGTCACATTTGAAACGCCTCTTTGTTTTCCCTGTCTCATATATTTCAATCCAGCAGACACGCTTAGACAGACAGTGGGAGATCAGTAGCTCTGTGTGAGTCCCGGACGGAGGGCTCGAATAAAAATTCCTCGAAACGCAACCAGCCGTCGAAGGAGGCACGAAGCCTCCAGACCGTCCCACGGGCGTCCATCGCCTACTGCCCCTTGAAGCGGTGATCCGCTCCGTAAAAAATGCATATGACATGGTTGAGCATAGGAATCTTGGTTTATACCGCATTTATTTACGCGCATAACGCCTTTTTTCCGCCGTAATGAAGCGGACAAACGACCTGGGGCTGCCGCCGTCTCCTCCTCTACCCTCGGTCTTCTAGCGCCTTCCCCTCGACTCTGTTTTTTCCATTCAAGGAGAGAGGAACGGAGTTTTCAGAAGTCGACATTCGAGGATTTAGTGTGTGTGGGGGTGAGAGAGGAGGGTGGATGGGTGGGTGGTTGGGCTATGTTCCTCCGCGTCCACACGCAGCGCGTCCCTGTGTTGTTTCTTAAAAAAATCCCCTACGGAGTCTCGTCGGACGAGCTTCAGGGTGCCTCGTTCCATCACCGCCGTGCCATCGTCTTTTTTCTACCCTTCTTCCCCGGTCCGTGGTTAGGGAGCGGAATAATATTAGAGGAATGGTGATGAAGGGGCCCGGGGAGGTTATGATGGTGTCCCTGCTGCGTTAAAGGACGACAGTGGTGGCGGCCGGAATAAGGGGTCCGCTGCATCGAATTTAAAAAACAAATTACGGGAAAAAAGTTTTGGAGTGTTCGGCCTTCGGCTATTTGACGGGTATTTTCTTACTTAGTACGCCCTATTTGTTTTTCCCGTGAGGAAAAATGGAAGGTTTAAAAAGGCACTCTGAACGCTCTTCGACTGTCAGATTCTTGTCGTGTTCTTTTTATTTCGAGTCGTGTCCGTGCGTGCGGGCGTTTTTTGTGACCATAGTTGAGTTAAGCGTGATTACGATGAAAGGTGGATGATTCAGATGTATTTTCCCGTCTACTTTCCACCACATCTGTGCTCATCTTCTTCTTTTGTCGGGATTATTTGTAAGCACTTTTTATTTAATTTAATGTGGCTTCACCGGAGCAATAAGAACAGTTCAGGTTTCTCCATCGTTTTAATTCGTCCCTGCGTGTCGAAGCCGGAGCAGCTTTATTTATTTATTCGTGTTTACTCCACTATCCACTTCCTTTTACAGATAACATTTCTCTGTACACTTGAAAACGACAATTTTCCTTCTTAGTAATTTCACGCTTGAGTTACTCTTTTTTAATTATATCCAATCCGTTCTTCTCGTTTGTCAAGTCGATCCGAGTCGAAGTTTTTCTTCTATCTTATAATTAGCTTCAGTTTAAGAATACATTGCTTTTTCTGTAATATTCCCAGTTCTTATTTGCTACTGATCTTTTCTCTCTGTTTGCGCAAGACATTTGTTCACCTGCGCCCCTATTCCGTCAGCAAAGCGGGCAGTTGTGCAAAGAATACCAGGGTGCGTATTAAGAAAGTGATTACGCTTGCTGGGTATTTGAGTTTTAGGAGAAGTTGGTAGGTCTTTTCTTAGCATTTTTCCAGGAATCCGCGTGCGCGCGCTAGAGACTAGTCTCCCTTCTTAAATTTTGTCCATCCCTTATTCCAGCATCGTCCGGCGCTCTATCAGACGACGTTGATCTTAATTTTCACCGGACAATTCGGCATCGAAATTTTATTTTTCAAGGGAGTATGTGTGCCGAGGAATCGATGAGAATGAAACGGAGAGAAGGGAGAGTGAGAGAGAGGTCAGCGGTGGAATTTCGATGGTGCAGTGTTGAGCACCGGAAGTGTGGAGGAGGGGAGGGGGGGAGCGGAAGGAGGAGCGGCGACCGCGGAGGTGCGTGTGCGCGCGAAGGGACCCCTTATTCGACGGCCGAGCACGCGATTGGCAAGGGCCAAGAGGGACGGGGGTCGCCTGCAGAGGCATGCCAGTAAGCCACGGCAAGTGGACACTGAGGAAACGGACATCCTTTTCCAAATGGAAGAATGGCGGATTTTACCGTGTAATAACTAAACTTGATTTCTTTTGTTGAGGTGCTCAACGAAGGCTATGCTGCTGACGTCTAGCCAACTTACTTACGTGAGGGCCTACCTACCAATTCCTCCGGAGATATCTCCAATGGACCTCCTCGGAGCATTGGTGTACTTACCTGCCGTAAAGCATCCTGTTCCATTGCTCGATTAAATATAAACAAAAGAGTTAAATGTTTAAAACTTGAGCTGTGGTGGTATGGTGTGGAGATTGATAGGTGATGAGGGACGTGGTAGTCCATTGGGTAGAGGCTTAGACTGCTGGCCTCTGAGGGTTCGGGTTCGATTCTAGGGGACGCCTCTGGGCACCCTCAGCTTCACCTAATTTTCGAGTACCAGCTCTTCCTGGGAAACCACAGGCAGCACAGAGAAGGAAACCGGTCCCCCTAACCTGATGTGTGAATTTCATACCTCGTTGGGCCTAGTACTACGTAGGTGAGCTCTACCCTCACCTATCAAATCGACCTTTGGGTTGATTTCTGTGGTTTGTTAAGAGGACGGCAAAGGCTGTTACATCATCATGAGTAAATTGCTGTGTGTCATGAATAAAATATATATGTAAGAATCAAGAAAGGCGCTGATATGGGGGATACCTTGAAAATAAAAGATGATTTCTGGAAAAAAAAACTATTAGACTCTTGACAAAAATGTTGAAAAGCACGAATTCTTTATATTCTTTAACTTCATACGCATCCGCTAACGGATTGGAATTCTTTTATCATGCCAACCGATAGGCGGCACGGGAAATCGTCATGGAGTTGGAGACTGGAAGTGGAAGGACGCGTCTCTTGTCGACGGAAGGCAAAATGCTCTCTCTCTCTCCCTTTCTCCGTTCGGAAAACAAGATAAGAGTAATGTGTTGAACTCACTTAAACTTTTGTCGAAACCTACTATAACATGTAAACACGTTAAGGATCAGCATATTCAAATATTACTCCCAGTGAAGTTTGTCGTGGAAGGAAGGGTAATGGAAGGAACTTATGTATTCTCTTCGATAAGCGTGCTCGTCAATTAACTTGCAATAACCACTTTTTGCGACGTCTTTCCTTGAAATTTCGGCACGCGAGCTGTTGTAAGAGGTTACTCGCCAGCGGTCGGCGAGCGTCTCAAGTGTGGGCAGGATAAGAGAGGACGCGCGCATGAGTGTGTGCTGGGGTGGATGGGAAGAGGAGGTAGGGAGACGGGTGGGAGGCAGTGGGGAAGGGAGTGGGGGGGGAGGAGGTCCACGGGTGATGTAGAGGGAGCGGAAGAGGTGAGATATTAGCAGTCCCGTCGGTGAGCAGGAAGGAATGGGAGACGGTGGCGGCGGAGGGTGGTAAGGCGAGAGGATGGGGAGAGGGGGGGGTGTGGGTAGGGCGTGTGGAATGACAATGAGGGGCCCCTCGAGAGACGATAGAGAACGATGAGGGGAGTTGCGTCGGGGCTTTTGGGAGAGGTTCTCCTTTCGGATGGCGCGTCGAAGCTCTCTGGGGTGAGGGAGGCGGTTTAGTGTGAATAAAAGCGTGGAATATTAGGCGCACAGAAGACTCTTGAAGAATCAGCCATGAAAATGTTGGCAGCGTCCATTTTCGCACCTTGAATAATCTCTTTTACGCTCAGTTCAGATGATTTTACAATTCTCCGTTAAGTGTTCGCCACGTTTATCAAACGCTACTATTTCAACAAGTTAGCCCTTGTTGTTATCTCACCAATGTCATTGGAAACAAAGTAGAACGAGCTGACTTGCCCGCCTGCTGGTATTTTGGAGTTAATTTTAATTCCGTGAAAATAGAAAAATTCTTCCAAATGAATAATCTCATCTTTCTCTTCATGTAATCGATGTACTTCATTGAAACGGAATTGGAATAATTGGAACTGTTTTGAGAGTGCAAGAAATTCAAGAGAGTAAATTTTAATATTATATACCTTATTTGGGGGATTTTCCCAGGATTCCACCGTTCCTGCATACATTTCCGCCGTCTTCTTTGCCGTCCTTACGGTAATCGGAGGTTTTTTTAAACAAAGAATAGTCAATAACGAAAACAGGTGGTCATGGGATACATTTTTTTTTAGTTTGCCGTTCCACGTCATGTCCCAAACTGATAGACATTTTAAGTTTCGTTGATTGATCTTTGATATAATGTTTTCAAGCATAAAGATACACAAAATCTTATGGATGGTAATATCAGCTAATTGGGGGTCTTATTTATATAAACACATGATATATATTACAATATTGGTGATCGTAGATATGGTTAAATGATTTTTTTCTTTGTTTACGGATCCCTGCTGTGAAGTCATCATATATTTTCTTTCGTGTCGTGATTGCGTAATAAATCCGTTGATTTAGAGATATTAATCCTCATCTGATGAAACCGTAGGAGTGGCTGGTTCTTTGACTACATCCTTTCCAAGGTGTCTCTACCTGGTGGTCCCAAGGTTAGCCGAGGGCTCCTAACTTCCTGGCCCTTCGCAATCCTAGCAATCCCCCAACGCCTTCGCATTAGCAAGCCGTGGAGCCCAAAATGGAAAGAGAGGGAGAGAATAAGATAGTGGAGGGTAGGACGGGGTCACGACGGCGGTATCCTTTTAATATTATCCCAATATGGGAGGATCATGAGCCTTAATGTTATTCTACTCCAGATATTTCGGAAGGGCTAATTAGATATTTTGCTTATTCAATTAATCACTTTTGCTTATTCAATATTCGAGATTTAGCACCTATAATTACTGAGGCACTTGTGTTTTAGCAGAGGGCGGGTAAGTCAATTATTCAAATTAATGTTCAGATTAAGTTGGTATAAATTTGAATTGCAGAAAAGGTGAATAAAAGGTTCACAGGAAGAAATGAAACCTCCTATGATAAAAATAAAAGCTTGTTTTGGAAAAGTAATGAATATATTTTTGGAGCATTTTGATTGTACGTATAATTTTCTCTTACCTATAGCATGGATTTTATCCAATATTAGTACATAATTTAATTAAAACCCTATGATCCTGCCATTTAGAGTTTTTGGTGATAGTTTTACGATTATTTTGGTGGTGGTATTGGTTACTAATTTTGCTCAACAAAGGTATTTTTTTAAGGTGGGTCCACGACTAAAATCATTTCCACCTTATTTAAAAGCATAAATTGAATTTTTTAGCAAACAGTTTGCCTATTATTATTATGCCTAAGTATTTTCAAAATACTTTCCGTCACAATCATATAGTATTAATATATTCCTACCAATTACACGGATGGATGATCAATTCCCAGCACTTTCTTTTCAAGTCATTTAAATTATGTATACATGTACACACACACACACACACACACATATATATATATATATATAATATATATATATATATATATATATATATATATATATGTATATATATATGCGGGTCGCGGTGGTCTAGGGGGTAGAGCGTTGGACTACTGACTGGAGGGTCCCGGGTTCGATTCCCGGGCAAGGCACTTTTGGCACCTGCAGCTCCACCCAAGCTAGTTGATTGCCAAGCTAGCTTGGTACATGGGTGAGCTCTACCATCACCTACTAAACCGACCTTCGGGTTGATTACTGAGTTTATGGTATATATATGTATATATATATACCATAAACATATATATATACCATATATATATATATGTATATATATATATACCATAAACAACCCAAAGGTCGGTCTTTGTTTGGTAGGTGATGATAGAGTTCATCCAGAACGAAGCACGACGGCGTGTGAAATTCACACATCAGGGAACGGGGGGGCAGTTCCTTTCCCTGTTCCGGTTTTGGTTTCCCAGGAAGATTTGGTACCCGAAAAATGACAGAGCTGGGGTAGAGCTGCAGATTCCCCGCGTGGCTTACCCGGTAATCGAACCCGGGCCCCCCGGTCAGTAGTCCAACGCTCTACCCCTGTACTACCGCGACCCTCATACGGTATAAGTTTATCGTATGTATGGTACATGTATATGTGTGTGTGATAAGTTTTTAATCTTTACGAATCGTTTCTTGAACATCCTGCGCCAGGGATATCAAAATTTACCAACCATAGGAATGCGCGTACAATCGGAAGGACTCCGTCCAACCCCTCTGCCTATGCATGTACAACGCGAATGCGGTGTGTGACAAAACTCCTTGAGCAGTGTTTCAATGCATCATCGGCAATTTCTAGAAGAAGAGAAGAGGAGTCATAAGCGTGAGAGCATCGGTCATTGTAAACGAAAGGGACAAAGATGCTCTCTGGTGAGATGGGATAGAGATTTTGGGAGGTTAGTAACTTAAAATTCGGAATGTGTGGTCCCAGCATTCAACTGAACCGACAAAGTGTGCATGGACTGCCCTCTGCATTAAAATATCTTTTCTATTGTTTTCCCAGAGGTTATGCAGCTTCCTAAATATTTTTTCCATTTTTCACAACTGGTGGCACTACACACATAAATTAAAATCCATAGGCTGCATGATGTATTTTTTTATATTTTCTCCTTGGCTTTTGCTATGGAAAATATTTTTACATTAGTGGTCTGCCTGAATCCGCCTTCCCCACCTCTCCTGTGTTCGTCCTTTATGTATTTCTATATATATATATATAACCAGAAACACAGTAATCAACCCGAAGGTCGGTTTAGTAGGTGATGGTAGAGCTCACCCATGTACTAGGCCCGACGGCGTGTGAATATTCACACATCAGGGTAGGGGGGCCAGTTCCTTTCCCTGTGCCGGTTATGGTTTCCCAGGAAGATCTGGTACCCGAAAAATCAACTAGCTTGGGTGGAGCTGCAGGTGCCCAAAGTGCCTTGCCCGGGAATCGAACCCGGGACCCTCCGGTCAGTAGTCCAACGCTCTACCCACTAGACCACCGCGACCCGCATATATATATATATATATATATATATATATATATATATATATATATATATATATATATATAAGAAAGGTGTACACATAGATTTAATAGAACGAGAGAGGATCAATGTGTGACGTTAGAGGTTTAGAGCGGCGAAGAAACTTTATTCCGGAGCGTAGACGAATGGTTGAGCCTCTTTGGTTAGGAATTCGAGAAGACTAGGGGAGGTTGAAGGACGTGAAAGGGGATCAGGGATTTGTGGAGGAGAAAAAGGAAGGCTCGTCGACATGGAATATATCGGTGGCCGATAAAATATCTCGACTCCCTTCGTTCTTAAGTCTTTGAGGTTTTCCCTGTAAACACACAACCCTATAAATACCGGGGGAAATTATTTTTCCCCGGAACAGGACGCTTGATGTAGGATAACAGTTTGGTAAGAAACGGTCAGTGGCCTTTGGAGAATGTTGGAATGCATAATAGATATACGAAAGAATGTTTTGGGCTAGAAAAATATGGAGTTAATTAATTTTTTTGATCAAAAGATTTTGTTTTTTTAACACTATGAAATTCATAAGTGAATGAGCAAGCGTTGATTTTTAGTGTGGCACGGAACTAATTTCTCTTTCAATTGGCTATACATCACCTTCGTTTAAATATTATCATGGCAATCCCATTCATTTCAACTGTTATTACCATACGATAACGAGGATACTTATTCTTAGTTCGTTCCTTTTCCAATTGTATGCTTTTTAACTTAAAAATCCATTGCCCATTAAGGCTGCACTAATACAATGTAGTTAAAATACGAGATAATAATCACATGTGATCTGAATTAAATTTAAAAGGGGAACATTATGACGTATGTCAATTACCTTCAAAGAAGGAGTACTCGGTTACTGTAACCATTCTTATCATTGCTGCAGATTATTATAGGCACAAATTGAGTCAGCCTTTCGGAGTGACCGAGTGGATGGAATTAATCCAGCAACATACACATACATTGGTTAACCTTTGACATAGGTATATGGAATTAATTTTCTCTGTTAACAAAAACTGTTTACGGCTGAGAGAAAGAAAATTGGATATTTTAATTAATATATTGAGTTTCTCTCAATTAAAAAATGTGTAAACAACTTGGAGTAACTCCTGCCATGACTATCGGAATGTTCCTGTAATTTTTGCCTGCCTTATAGCAACGGGAAATAAATTGTGGTGGTTCACTAATAGCTGGAATGGTGTGTTCATTTAATGCAGAATTTTTAGAATTTTAAATTTAATTTATCGTAACTTAAAAAGGTCAAATTTTCTCAGGTGATGTAACTAATGTTGCATCGTATTTCTAGAATTGAAAACTTGGCCAAAAAATAATACTTACATGGATTTCAAGAAACTGTAACAGTAACTTTAACGGAGTCACCCGCTATGTGTGCGTTATAATGCAACAATTTCAGAGAGTAAAAATCATTCTAAAAATTTCAGAGTGTAAGAGGACGTCTCGGTAGCTTAATTGGTTAAAGCACTCGGCCGGATATCGAGGGATCCGGGTTCGAATCCCGGTCAAGGCGAATGATTTTTACTCTCTGAAATTTCTGCATTATGCTTACATGAATATAAACAAATTGTTGACTAAATTAATCTAAAGCTTAAAAGTACACACTAAAGAAAAGTCTTGAAGAGTAATTTACTTCAAATAAAGCGGTGTTAATGTTGTTTACGTGTATATTTCGTCCTGTAGGCCTACATCCTTTGTATCCTTTGCTTTGCATCCTTAATAACCGTAACCGTGTGTCGTGCTTTTACGCTCCCTTCTCTCAGTCCCCCCATGTTTCCATCTATCAACGGACACTTGAAAGGCGCGAAGGAAATGCTGGCAAGAAAAGCGACGCCTTACAAGGGACGATAGCAGTGAGTCATTTGTCTGTACTCGAAAGTCCGAAAAAAATGTCTCGTCCGTCATCAAATTAAATTATCCAGCGAAATTAAATTCCTGGGTAAAATCACAGTGGACATTTATTTAACTTAAGAATGTATGAACTCTAATGTGGTGTAGAAATGAAAAGATGTCAGCCAGAAACATAATCATTTTTTTCATTGGAAAATTTATCAACAAAACAAAGTAGTTTTCCTAAAGAAGATAATCAATGCAGGATTAAGCGAATTAATTGAACCATTGAACCAATTAATTTTTACTTCAGAAAAAGAAATTCGGAGTAGGGTCGAGCTCAGTTTAAGGTCCTTTTCCATAGCATCCTTGTTCATTCTATCCAAGATTAAGTTTTCTCCTTCCTCATTTGACACCCATTGTAATTCATATGTGTATGTATTATTATTATTATTAGGTAATCTACCGGTTAAGGTAGGTTTTTGTATATGTATATATATATATATATATATATATATATATATACATATATATAAATATATATATATAACCATAAACACAGTAATCAACCTGGAGGTCGGTTTAGTAGGTGATGGTAGAGCTCACCCATGTACCAAGCCCAACGGCGTGTGAATATTCACACATCAGGGTAGGGGGGCCAGTTCCTTTCCCTGTGCCGTTTATGGTTTCCCAGGAAGATCTGGTACCCGAAAATATATATATATATATATATATATATATATATATATATATATATATATATATATATATATATATATATATATATATATATATATATATATACATTTACCCGCTATACGGTGAACAAATATTACTACTCACATGGAAATAGATATAAGGAAAGGGGATAGGAAAACACATAAAAACAAACACAGGAAAGGTGGGGAAGGCGAATTTGAGCAGATCACAAATGTAAAAATATTTCCTTATCCGGGATTTGAACACCGTCCACTTTCCATATATATAAAGATATATATGTAACGCTTAATGCGTAATATTTTGTCTCGTAGTACCCTCGTAATTAAACTGTCTTCTTCTGCTCTAAACCCCTACGTCTTAGGATATGTTCGCCTTTTACTTCTTGGGACAGCCGAGAGTTTTGACTACTTGAGCCCGACAAAACGTCGTGATTCATTACTCAACGAGCTTTCCGCCCCGCCCTCTCCTTCGCCTTTGCCTGTTTTTTTTCCAGTAGGAGTAAATGACATGCATTCTCCCGAAGTGGCCGCATCCCTTCCTCTCTCCTCTCCACTCCCGTTTCTCATTGTTCTATTTCCATTCCATTTCGACCTATTTTCCCCATCCCAGCGCGTTAGTCACTCGTTATCTTCAGTGCTCCTTCGTAACGGAACTTAGCTGTGATTTGAAATAATGACTCCACTTTTTACCTGTAGCTGTAATGGCAGCATAGGTGGAAAAAGAAAACATGACGCAGTTGTGACTAATTGCTTGCAGGCGATGGCCTCGGGAAGGTTGGGAGAGCCAAGTGATGTGGTTTCACTTATTTTTCCAGGGTAAACCACCCAGATTGTTTCACCCAGATTAATAAATTCTCTTTGTGCTCTCATCTACACGTACTGAAACCATGAACTTTATATGTTATAATAGCTGCCAGTCCTATGAAAGTAATAATCACGTTTAAAATCTTTAATTTATGGACTCTTCAATTTGGTGAGGAAGTTTCTTCTCAGGGATATTTTAATCTGCCAATATTTTTCACAGCACTGATGCTTAATCACATTTATGCTTCCGAAACATTTTCTCATCTCAATCAAACCTATGTATTGTTTGGAATGGTGACGGATTTTTTATAACTCTGTGTTATATAATAGAAAAATCTGTAAGAAAGAGACAAAATACTCCAGTGTAGAGCGATAAAACAACAAGCAAAGAAAAGATCCAAATGCGAAAATCAAAAATAAACTTTTGTGACCCACTCAGCCTCACAAAGGGTAGGTGCGAGCTTAGTGCCATTTTGAGAGCTCCATTTTTGGAAGTATTACTTCCTATGTACGTGAGTGCTGGAATCCCAAACCAGATTCTTCGTGAAACCTGTTTTCTGCCGGGCCATTTTTTCTGCTTTGAGAGATGACCAGTAAATTCGCATGCCAATCACGCGGTAATCGAAAGCAGGGTGACAAGGTTTTCTCTTAATGATCATTGTATGTGAATCCATTCGCATTAATAACAGTAGTATGATCTACTTTATAACATTTAGACATAGTATTATTCTGGAATGTAAATCTTAGTGCAGAAAGTCGGCCATTCATCACGAAAATTATCCGTTGTCTTAAGTTCCCCCTCATTTTACCGTCGACAGAAAGTAAATATAATACATTGTTTTTTTTATTTCATCCTTGAAGACGTTTTTCTTGTTTGTTTTGCCGTTACTAATAATATTGATATAATTGGTAAACGTTCACCTAATATGCTCGCCAGAAACGAATTCATATGTGAGATACTGTCGCACAATAGGAGCTTTGAAAAAAACTTGATTGCGGAATAAAAATACCTCGGTGAGCTGTTATATCTGGAAAGAAAGCTTAAATTTTAATTTCGGCGAAGCGCTACTTGAAATCCATACAGGGATGGATAGCCAAATCAGTCACTATTAATTGAATCACTTGCCTCAATATACATGGATATATTTGAAATTATAAGGATTTTTCTTTTTTCCAGCCCCCTTAAATGCTCTATGAAAAAATCTAAGGATTGATATTAAAATATCTTCGATCGGTCAACCTTTCTCAAAAGTATTCCTCTGGCTTCAATAATAACTTCAATAACCATATTACATCAGCAAACATTCTCAACAAGTCATTTGAAAACAATTTTCAATAATGATTTTTGTTTATTTTCTCTTTGGTTGATATATATGTTGAGTATTGTCATCGTTTATAAATTATAGTTCAATATCTCCGAGAAATATACGTTCCGTGCATTCCCCTGGACAAGCTTTAAACCCTGTTCTCACTTGTCTCTCTCGCTCTCCGCATATGTACAAAATTGGGACTTTTAAGGCAAGAAAATTAATGTATTTTCAATTGGCTGGAGAGGTTCTGCTATGTTGAACTTTACAACTCATTATTTCCGGAAACATTCAGGAACGTACAGTACTTTGTGTACTTACTTCCCAACATAAGGATTCTGCTCTCTGTGATTTACATTTTGTTTTGAAGTAGCCAAATGGGTTGAGCGCGCGCACTCCGGCCGGCAGTAGACGTGGGATGCTATTATATTGATATGAGAGAACACGTTTTGAGTTTAGAGGAGGAAAAAGACGGTGGGGATGAGGGGGACTATGGTCCTGCACTCCCTCTCCAGGCTCCGCGACGTCAGGAAACAAATGACGGATTTAACTATGCCCCACCTCTCCTGCCATTCCTTCGACCTAACCCACCCCCATTCCCACCGCCGTCTCGCCCAAAGAAAGCTGACATTCATCTTCCTCTTATCTCTTGCCATAACCTTAGTGGAGCTCTCGAATATTTCCGGCATTCCTCCCGTTTTTAAACGTGTTTGTCTCTTCAAGGAATAATTTTGTCTGTGATCGGAGAGATTACGAAGATTTGAGCTCAGAGGGATGCTAAACCTCAGAAAACGCTTTCACATGTGACACTATTTTTCCATCAACAGCTCAGCTTTCATTTCAAAAATTTTGCTGTGGATATTTTATTGTTTCATGAACTATTTATTGAATTCTTCTTTAAATGATCAGTGAATAAATTTAAGTGATTAATCTCCCAAGATATTGAAAAAATATATACTGCTCTCCTTAAAAGTTTATCAATGAAGAATAGCAGCTATCCCCAAGAAGGTCAAGGAGAAATGGCATTGATACTCCTCAGGTGAATGCTCCTACAGGAGGCAATAAATTCTCAAATAAAGGGGATATTTATAGCTTTGGGCTCTCTCTCAGATTTGCCCTTTTTTTAAGATTTAACCCCCCGCGCACATAAAATCATCGTGGCCTTAGAAAGGAATGCCAGTCTGCATTTGCGAAAAAAACTAAACAGGTTGTCGAAATCTCCAATGAATATTCAAGAAATTACTGTGACTACAGAGGGTACTTTAACACTTCTGAGGCATGAAAACTGTTTTATAGCCCCTCCTCCTAATTTGTATACTCTCCAAATTATCTCTCCACTTAGCGAAAGCTCGCTGGTGATGCAGGAACATCAAGAGACCCCAAAGCCGGTGGCATTTACCCATTGCGTCTTGTAGGTGACCACGCGCGTAAACCGGCTTCCGTTGACCCCATCCAGGGTCAAAAAAAAAGTCCAACGAAGAGAAGGGAAAGAAATAAAAACGGTCGTCGCAACCGAAATATTTTATTTCTTTAATCGCCATGATCGAAATCATGATAGCGCCGCCAACTAATGCTTTTGAGTTAAAAAATATTTTCAGCGATCTTCAGAGTGTGATTGGTAATTATACTGAGGTCGAAAGTTAGGAAGTGAGCACGAAATAGCAAGGTTGAGAAGGGCGATACATAACAATAAAAAGCAATTATTTGCTTGGTTCTAAAAGAATGTAAATACAGTTATTCTGGTAGTTCAAGAGCCCACTTTTTTAGATGATTTCGCACTTTTTGTTTAGAGAATGGAACTCAGATTAAGATACATCGCACGAAACTTCACACACTATTTGTTCAGAAAAATCGTACGAAACTCCAAACTCTGACGAAATTATGTAAGTTGAATGTCATTCAACTATACCACACATATTCCTGAGGTCTTCTAATGGATACCGCCATGAAATGTGAGATTAAGTAGGGTTAATGGCCATTAAAGGTGACGTGGTGAGAGAAGAAGAGTGATATTAGAGAAAAAATGTGCTTAAAGAGAGAAATGGTTACTCAGGCAGGTCGATCGCTCCCTGGAGGGCGCCGGCAGTACCAGCTTGATGTTGATAGCACTCTCACTTATATTTGAGCGGCACGAGATAATGGATGGGCAGCGAGCTAGGGTTGTGGTGTAGATGAGGATGAGGATAGAGGGAGGGGATGTTTGAGAGACCAAAGGTGTATATAAGGAGTAGGATGAGAAGGAAGGACGGGAGAGAATGTCTCTACGCTGTTGCGACGTCAGAGCAATCTTCATCAGGCAAGGTATGATTACGAAATTTGATGAGAACTATAAAACGAGCTGAAGTAAAATAATTATTGAATTTTGGATTAATAACACCTTAGAATTTAAAATACTTCTTGATTCATTTCGCAGCATAATTATCTATTTTTTTCGCTTCCCGTAAAAAACTTCATTTAGTCGTTTTTCAAGAGAGTTAGCCGAAGAATGAAATTCTAAGTAATACTCTCGAAGGGAATATTCTTCGAAACTCTGTTGCTATAAACAAGTATTAATAATAGCAGTATGGACTTTCTTCAATATTTTTTCTGACTGTTTGCATGTTTTCCGCATTTTATTTTCAAAACTTAATGAGCCGCATTAATTTTTCACACCCTCCGGGAGCATTTTAAATTGTTCAATTTTTTTGTTTGCCCGTTAACGCTACTTCTTCCTATCTTTGATTATTTTTTCGTTTGCATAATAATTCGTCCAACCACTTCCAGATGGATAGATCAGTAGACGAATTAATAGGACTGATAACACAAAGGAACAGGGACGGCTGTGAAGAGAGAAGCCGACAACAAGAAGTGGGCAATAAATAGGTGATTGGATGGGACATTAGAAAATAGAACGAAGTTGTTGTTAAAACTACATGGAAGGGATGAGCTGTAACGTAATAATGAGAATGCAAGGTGAACCAAGGTAGTCAGAGTGTCCACGGAGCCATTTTCATCGTAGTATGTATGGGTGGTCGGCTGTATCGTCGTTGGAGAGAACGAAAGTAGAGGAAATGCTCAATGAGCGGGAATGTCAGCGAGACGAATTTGGAGAAAGCAAAGTTTACCTTTGGAACACGCCTAGGTTCAGACCTTTTTTATCTATTTGAGAAGAACAAATTGTGCCGCTGTCTACTTCCTCTCTACCTCTTTCTCTCTCCGTTCTTCTCTCCCTCTCTCTCCTTCACTTAATGGTGACTCCCGGGGTAGACGACTTGCAATGCCGATTCTCGGTGATTTAGAAGGGATTGTCTTGCACCCAGGAGAATTTATTTGATCTCTGGTCTCTATCCCTGAAACGTGGGCACACCACAGACTGCATGTGAATATCTTTTTCCAGTACTGTAAAGCAAAGAGGGATTAAATTATTAATTATTCCAAGTGTATTGTTTCAATGCTTTAGCGATTCCTAAAGCCTCCTTCTTACCTTTTTATTCTATGGCAAATAATCTCAGCCTACCGACCGCTGTTGTATTTTTTTCAATGATGACAATCATCGAATTAACGATTACAAGCATAGAAAATTCCAATATTTATGGGCAAAATATTTTCCTTATTTCTAAAAAAAATGCATTTCTTTTGCCATTTTTCCAACGCAATTATCAAAGTCAATTATTTCTCGAAATATTTAGCAGGCATGTTTTCAATAAACTTTTTGGTATGTAAATGCTAGAGAGCAAGGCTCACAGGAAATCTAATTCAAAGGAGCAGCGATCAAGGAGTTGGTTCACTTCGAATTTGGTATCCTGTTTTCTCAGAAATTTTTATCGCAGGAATAATTCGTTTTTACTGCAGACAAATTTGGTGAACGTAAATTGAAAACAAGGAGAGCCTCTCTGCTCTTGCCCGAGGTAATGAATTAGATACATCATATGACTTTAGCGTTCCCACGGAATGATTCCTCCTCCCTATTTCTTTAGCAGACGAAGACGGGACCACGGAGAGCAGTTAATGGAAATTGAATTCTAGTCGCGGTAGTCCAGGGGTTAGAGCGTTGGACTACTGACCGTAGGGACCGAGTTCGATTCCCGGGCAAGCCACTCTGGGCAACTGGAGTTCCACCCAAGCTATGTGATTTTTCGGGTACCAGATCTTCCTGGGAAACCATAAAATGCCTGAAGTTAGTCTTACTACTTAACCTATGTAAAAAAGCCGGGCGTTGTTTGGTGCAATAAGAACGCCAGTTAAAAGAAACTTTAATCATTTTTAAATTTGTTAAATTCCACGAAACTTTGTTTAGAGCATGGAAGGCCTATGCCATTCATGCACTACACATGATGGTCACCAATCGGGTGAAATCCGTGGTATGGCATCATCGAAACAAGTTTTGCTGATTTTCCCAAAGTGTAATCCTTTTTACTATTTACCCTGCACCCCACCCAGTACTTAATGAAGATATTTTTATAGCTTATCGACCGAAATTTTGAAACTGAATAAATGAGCGGTTGTCGTGTTTGAGGCAAAGACAGAGAAAACGAATATTTTCAAGGGACCAACTAACTTCTTTACGGTCCAAAAAATGCATCGGTCCATTCAGGCTACTACTCCTTCGATGGCCACTTTTCCTCCAGTCGAAGTGGACCGAGGAGAGAGAGAGGGAGGGAGGGAGTTAGTGGTGACCGTCTATCGAGAGCGTCTGCTTGGCCTTGTGGTGCTTCCCTCCTCCCGCTTTATGAATGGGTCCATTGGCTCCAGTGGGGGGGTGTACATGGATAGGATTGAGTTAGAAGAGGATGAAAGGCCGTGGAGTAGATTGGGAAGTCTAGGGCCCCGTTGGGGGTGGGGGGTTGGAGGGGGAGAGAGGGAGCAGAGGCGGTGGTCCGTGTAATTGCGCCTGATAAATGAGACGCTCAGTTCGGAAGATTTTCGTTTCTCTTTTATTTCGGACTCTAGCTCAAGACCTCTTTTTGTGAGGTGCTTAAAAGGATCCTTAAAGGGAATACGCCCGGATGGAGACGGAAAACTTTCGGTAGCGGGCACTGAATCATCCGCAGGAGGAGATGCAGGATTTTTCCGTGGGGGAGGGGTGAAAAGGATGAGGGAAAGAAAGAAACGGAATGGGAAGGGGGGGAGATGGGTGAAAAAAGTGAAAAATGATGGGTCAATGAAAAATCATCGGTCTCATTTCGGAAAAAATCGGAGAGAGAGAAGATATGGAACCTTTTAGTAACGGGAGACCGACTCTTTAACTGTTCGTGTCCGAGGGCAAGGAAGGAAGATTATCTCGAGGTCTCAAGGGTTGCATTATGAGGCATAGAGCTCGAGAGAACTCACGGAAAAGTCGAATTTCTCAGCAGCAGCATTCTTTCTGCTCCCGTAACTCAGAACCGGAATTATATACTGAGGTGACTCATAGCCGATCACTGCATACGGGAATGAAATTTCTCCAGATATTGCTACCGAATCTGAGATGGATAAGAAAATCGTAATTACATCAGTCGGTATTATCGTAAATGGTTTTAAAGATATTTGCACTTTAAATTGGCACATTAGAGATCAGTGCTTTTGGTTGATTTTTAAAAAATGTATCCATTGTTATGTAAGATATGGCGCATTATCTTGCCAAAATTTGAAAATAATCCTGAATTGTACTTATTTGTGAAAGCTTCGGCGTTTAATAGAGGCGAATACGTCAAAGAGCATATCACCGAACACCAATGAGCACAATATCTAACGTAAAGAAGATTCATCGAAATATATAAAGATATAGTGATGTCTTGTATAAATAGAAGTAAGGGACCGAATGCGGTCATACTCTGGACAAAGTTGTTGCATTTTCTCCCCATTTTGGCGATTCACTTATTTTCCCCAATATACTCTCTAGCTTTCCCCAAATGAATCGAAACTGGATTACAGTTGCTCGACTGATTTTTTGAACGTCAGGACTTCACTTCAACGTCCTGTGTGAGGTTAGGGTAGGCTGGCTAATGACACCAAGTCAACTTGCATTTCGTGTCAGCTGCATGGTTCCCCACCTTCAAAAAGCCCTCCAGGTGCTGCATAGGCCTCGCTGCAAGACATCGATATGCAGATTAAATAATTAGTTTTCGTAGATTGGTTTAGAATAATCATATGCATTGACAGTATATATGGTTGTGACTTGTGTAGGGAAGGAGTGAGCCATCCTAAGTGGATTCTGAGTGGGCCGTGGGCGACAAATGAGAATCTTCTCTAATGACCATCTGGCCAACGTTAATGGGGACCTGGAGACGTGACCAAATTTTAAATGGTCATTTGAAAACTATTGGCGCCAGGAATCGCTCATCAGTGTATTTTTTCATTATCTTTAAGGATGATGAACGGTTGGAGTTCTCGTCCACCCCACGCGCACGATTTTCTGAGCTCAGTTTGGACTTCCATACTCACTTTTGCGTTAATAGACATTTAAGATGAATCGGATTGATTTGTATAGTAACGGGAGAGATGCAACCATTCTTCTTTGATATCTATTATCGGAATCATCACAAAAGCTGACCCACCCGTGTCCGAAAATGTATGCCTTCGAATCCTTTGGTGCGGAAAAATTAAGAATGTCAGTACTAATTGACAAGGCAATAAAAACACTAACATAAGTACAAATAATACAATGAATAACTTCGGGCAAGAATCCAGTAAGATTAAAAGTGAAATAACTTTCATTATGATGGTTTGATAATGCCATTTTCAATAATTTAGTTAAAAATAATTACATGAAAAATATATATAAAAAGATAACTCTTATTTATCTGCAAATATTGGAGACGTTGTGTATCTTATCTCTTTATTTGCGTATTAAAGTGTAGATACCGAACGTAAGAAGACATTACTTCGCAAACTCGCCGAAGGCAAAAAAGCCTCTATGCATTCCTTCATTAAAAATTTAAATATGCTCAACTCGAGAGATTCACTGCATGCTGAGGTTTTGATGAAGCCCTGAGACGTATTTGACAAGGATTTTTATGAATGATTTTATTTCTGTTTTTGAGAAGCCCTCAAACTAAATTGTTTCCATTTCGTCGCCCAACACACCTGTTGAATTTAATAACGTGTTGAGTTTTTTTCGCTTTTTTCTCCTAAACAGCTCAAGTCGAGCGGGACAAAAAAATTGAAAGGTGAATGAAAGTTTTATTCAAAAACTTATGCATGCATAAAACTTACATATAAACAAGGTAGATGACGCGGAAACAGGTCTCCGTCCTTTGCCAGGGGCTTGGCCTCTTCCGGAAGAAAAGAGAGTTACATTTTTTACACCAAATTCACGCCGCATAGGACGATGACCTAGGCCGCTCTTCGGAATAATTTGGGCTGAGTATGCACGCACGTAAGGGAAAACACCACGTTCCGTTTTTCTTTGAAGTCAAAGACGGCTCATCCGCTTGAGTCCGTTCAGTCCCTCGTGTCCCAACGGGACATGTCCCATCCCACAGCGCAGAAAATGTTTCCACGAGCTTATGCGTTTGGTGCGAAGAGACGTCATGCAATGGGATTGTAGACCAGAGTAAGGAAAGATGGCTTACTTATTTATTTGTACATTGGCGAATAATAAAATCTCCTACGTTTTCACCAAGAGGTGTTTCCAAAAATTCCACGCGATAATTATCTCCCTCCAGCATAATGCCTTGTCAAATTATAACCTTCGAGAAAATTACATACCACACACTCTGGCCCTCCCGAAGGGGCGGGTCTGCTGTTTTCAGATATTTAATAACGTCGGAATTGATGAGATTAATAGATTATAATGCTACCCGGTTACTGAATCTACATAACGCGTCTTAAATCAATTGACGCTTCCCATGTGGTTTTTCACCATCACACGCTAACTTACTTCTACCCATTTGGAATCAAAAGTGGATGGGAGATGGGAACCGCCTCCTTCCCAATGGATCCAATCAGAGCGTGATACGTCGCTTCGTTCCTCTCAGAGACTGGTGAACGATCAGTTAACGCTGCGAGATAGTGAACTTGGTTGAGTGTCTTTCAGGAAACGTAAGGCGTACTTCAGTTTTCGACGGCATTAATCGTTGGACGCGGAACTTTAAATTGAATATCATTCTGCCATTGCTCTCTCGCTGTCATTTCTTCTATTTTGCCTTCGATTTATTCATGTGTTTCTCTTCCTTTATTCGGTTCTTTTTTCGAATCTGATGAAATGTTTCATTCCCATGATAGCATTAAATCATTTGATTTTTATCCTACTTGATCTTCGTATTTGATTAAATGTGCATATCGTTGGTTTTTTGTTAAGGGAATTTAACTTGGAAAATTTGGCTGTTGGCTAAGAATTTCTAATTCCGACCCAAAATCATTCTTCGGGAGGAGACATTATTTAACATGAAGCGAATAAATTGATTATGTCTCTCGCTGTTCTACGTTTCCGAAAGTAGAAGAAGAAGTACTTGCGAATTACCCATTCTATTCATGTAAAAACGTTTTGGAAGATCTACTGTATTTCCGATCTTTGTTGTAATTTAACTTGTATGTTATACATTCAATCAGCTCGGGAATCAACTTAACTGTATATAATGACGAACTTATCTTCCATAAGAACTTGTATGTCGAAATTTAAATGATGGCGTACCAATTTGGTTATCGTATTCGAATAAAAACATCATGTTCGTGCATGTGCCACTTCATGAGATAAGTTTTTCATATTTCGTGGCGTATCAAGAGTCCAAAATGACCAGCACCACCCCAGTGGTCGCAGTTGTGGCCGTGATCGTCAATTACCCAGTGGGATAAACGGTCGGAGAGACCATTTGGTTTATAAAAACGCCCGCACTCGACTAAAACTTTTGTCCGCTTGTCTTTCCATTTCACTCACCCAACCCGTCCCCGCCTTTATTCCTCCATTTTTATCATCCCTTCTCTCACGTCTCCACTCCCCCCTACCATATCTTCACTTTTCTGCCCCACGGAAAAAAAAACTTTTTCTCAAATGCAGCCCGCACTTATACACAAACCTGCCCGTATCAGTGCCGGTCTCCAGTTTCCCTTTTCGACGACTGCGATTCGAGTCGGTTTTGCTTTTCCATGCTCATTTTAAACGCCTAATCCTCCCTTCAAGAATGAGTCTCTATTTCTATGGAATAGGAGAGTGGGCGGTACGGCGTGTTCTTTCGGCATTTTTTTTTAAAGATGCCAGTATGCAGTTGGGAGTCGGTGGTGGCGTTAGGGTGAGCAATGTTAGCGAGTGTATTAAAAAAAACTTCGCCGTTCTTAAGTGATGGCTTCTGTACTGTGTTCGTAGAATATCCAGTGCTGGGAATCTCCTTCTCTCGCCTGATATCGGTATTTCCCCTTCCTCATGAATCCTTATGATTTAAATTATTTCGTGGGATGTCATTCACTGTTTGGGTGCAACTAGTTAGTGCTAAATTTACAGCACCTCATCCATCCGATGAAACGTCATCAAACTGTGACCCACGAGAGCTGAAAATAATATTATCTCTTGAGAGTTTCATCTAAAAACTACCACTACAATTTGCACAAGTCACATTTAACTTGTAAATACGATATTTACTGCATCGCCAAGGGAGATCTGCAAATTCTTACAATTGATGGACTGAATTCTGCTCGATTTTATAATAATCCCTTCGATTAGCCATTCATTTAATAGTTATAATTCATTTCTCTGCAATCTCAAAATTCGCACTGATTAGCCTTCATGCATGAAAGTAGATGGAATTCTCCAGTCTCCATTTCATAATGTTCATTGAAAAATTTATATTCTATTCTATGTTTTAGCTGTTTTGATACTATTTTCAATATACTATTTTGCTGCACTCCTTGCCATTGGCGATTTACGTGCATGCCCAAATTTGTGTATATTCTTTGCTACGCATTTTATTTTTAAAAGTTAATAAGCTTACTACATCGCGTAATTGTTATTAATCTTGACATTTATATGATGAGAGATTTTATCAAGTTTGCACTGTTCCCTTGTTAGGCGTACAAGAAAGTTATCAATATTATTATTCTTCGTTCTTTCTAATCTGTATTTTTTTCTCTTAATTTGCTAAATCAAAAGCAAAATATCAGACGCTAAATTTTTGTTTATTTCGAAGAGGTTGTAAAGCATTTTGTTTCTTGGGATTCCACACCCATGAAAGATCCAGTATTGTTTCCTTACAATACTTAGTCATTGTTCTTTGTGCTCTTGATATTTTGTTTACAGAACCTTTCAAGGGAAATTATTTCACGAATTCGTTCAATAGAATTTGTCCTTCAGACAGTGCTCTCTCGAGCGTGGGAAGCGAAGTCAGTTAAATCTTTTTTTTTAACCATTTTCTCGCGGAGAAAAAAATACAAACATTCGTTGAAAATTCTCTTGAAAATCGTTTTCCGGCCGCGGTTTAGAAAAATTCTCACGTATATCCCCTGCATCGCAGAAAAAAGGGAGCGTCCGTCCATTTCCATCCGCAGCTTCCCCTCCCACTCACTCTGGCTGCCCTTAGAGGGGGAGAACTCCCCCAAACCCGAAGGCTCGGACCGCACACTGCCCATCCCTCCCTCCCTCCACTTGGACCCCAGTGACGACCACTCCCTCCCCTCCTCACCCATAAGAACAGACCCGCGAGAGGACTTGGGTTGCGAGCATCTCTGCTTTCACTCCGTTTTCGGCAAAAACTTCGGAAGTTCCGCAGGATTCAGCTGCGAAGATATGAGATGGTGAGAGAATGGTAGGGGCAAAAAAATAGTCTCCGTGTGGTGATCGGTTGCCGCGGTTACCGGGAACCAATGGGTGCGGGGGAAGGGGAGGAGGAGGGCCGAACGGGCAGTGGACCTCCTTCCCTTAGGTCTCGGGGAAGTCGGTCCCAAGGGAGCATCGGCGCATGCGCTTCGGCACGGTTTTTTTTAATGCTCCTCTCTGCGTCAGGCAGCCTCAACCGCGTGGCAATATGGTTGGATGCAGCCATCATTAGCATTATCGCACTGCCAGGGCCTGTGATGTCGTTTTTCTCTTATTTTGTGTCATGAGAATTCCGAATGCTTGAATCGTACTCAAATGCCTTCCTCCTTGTATTATTTTTTCACGAGTCTCACCCTCTCTCGCCTTCTTCGCCCGTAAACTTTTTGCCGGATTCCCATCGCGCGTTGCCCCGATGAATTTGAAATATGGACGGAGGCTGCGTTGCGTCCGAGGGAAGAGGGACTGTTTGTGCCGCACTCCGAGAAGCACAAGGTCAGATGGGACGTCTCCATCCGTGGGAGTATCCGCGTGAGTTTTTCCTACCCTGCAAGGATACGCGAACTTCATTATCTTCATTGTATTCTCTTGCACGCCATGAAATGCGCTCATGACATTTGCTAGGCTTGCAGTCATTTTTCTGCTTCGATAAAAAAAATGTTGATTGAGACGTGATAATCAAATCTCCAGCTGTTATCACAATCACAATATTTGTTACTGGAATGCATAGAATTGAAGTATTTTTTCCGTAAAAAATCTCTGACTTGAGAGGGAAGCACTTGAAACCCTTGTTATCTTCCAATTGATCGACTTATTGTATATCCGCTTTTGTAACAGCCTTTTAAAGTAACCCTGACTACGTTGCCATTCGATTAGCAACCAATTACGGCCAGGCCAAAGAGTGCTTTCGGCTTGAGATATATTTGCGCCACGCCAACTTCCCTGGTCCCTTCCAATTTACCTGATTCGCCTCCTCTTTCGCCTTCACATGAAATTCCTCTCAAGAACGAATCTGCCTCATTTCCCTCGTCATAAATTGGTTCATATGTAATATTTCTCGTCAGCAATGGGCTTAGCCTTACCCTATGAATCAATCATGAAACATTTGTATGAGAATAATTTTCAAGGAAAACAATTTGATGCAACTCCACGTTTTTATTATTTCCCCGTTGTTTTTATATGATTTCATTCCTTTTGTAATTAATAATAATGAATCCTAAAAGTATACAGCTTTGAAACTGCTGGTAACGAGAGGTTTCTGTTAGCTCGGAGTTTGACAATTAATAATTACTTTCACGAACATATCAGTTAGAATTTAAAAGGTCAGAACTTCATTTATACTGATATTTGGCTTGTTCGTAATATTTTCAGCCTCTCTATTACTTACGAAATGTTAAGTATTTAACTGGAAATTTATTTCCCCATAACTTATAATAATTTTCAGTGATTCCCACCATCCTGCCGTTGAGTCACTTCGAACACATTAGGCCACAATCAGCTATGGCGTGAGAAGATAGTTTTCATCTCCTACATTTCCAATCTTTTGTTAATTCCTCCCTTTCTTTCTCCCTATTCTCGTTCGTGTTTACACGATTGGGCCATTCCACACCTTGGCCATCGCCGCCGGAAGACAAGACTTTTCTATCCTCCCTAAACTCTATTTTCTTATTTTTCACCGTCTCGGAAGCATCTCCTGCTTGCTTCCTGAAGCATAACCAAATGCTCGCTTACCAGAAGTCATTCATTGGCTTAACGAAGAGTAATTAACGGATCTCACGTCACTCAGTATTGTGTTCATCTGCTGTTTTTCCTGTTCGTCTTGCTGTTGTCCGCCCGCTCTAATTTCCATCTCGCCCTTTTGGTTCGTTATCACATTGGGCGATGTATATTTTCTTGTCCTGCGGGAACTTCAGTCACGTTGTGATGTTATGTCTGTGAAGTGTTGAAATAAACGAACGAATTCCATGCCAAATCGAAAATGTTCTCATCAGTCGCATGGAAAGCTGTGCGGTATTGTGAAATTGTTTCTCAGTTTGTCACGACTCACACATACACACAAAACACACACACATATACTATATGTTATTTAGATTAAGTTGGACGCAAAAGAAAGACGAATTTGGATAAGTATAGACGAACGTTTGGGCGCCATAGACCCAAAAACTCCATTCTCTACTTTCTGAAATCCGATTGTGGAAACTTTTCTTCGAAAACGCAAAGCATTTCTTAAACATAATTAGAGATCACATTCGAGCGTGCAGAGTGGCATCACTTCGCGGATGCCACCGTCTTTACCGTGATAGTCGTATCGGAAACGGTCCAGCTGATGTTTTTTTATTATTTCGCTGAAGAATTTTGAAAAAAAATAATGAAATGGCATTTGGAGAGCCTATCACCTGCTTTCGAGGGAATGAAAAACTTCCGTGCCCCGCAGTGTCGAAGGAGTGGGCTTCGTGTGTAACGCTTGCACGCGAAGGAGAAGGGCTTCAAACTCCAGAACCTCCCTGCCCCTCCCCTCTCCCGCCTTTTTCCCAAAAGAGGAAGGACCCGCCCACCACCACCACCACTTTCAACCCTCTTCTTGTCTTTTCCTTGTCTCTCACTTTTTTCCTTTCTCCCCCCTCCTCTCCTCGTTCCTCTCCTCCACCGGGCAGCCCAGGAATTTTTTTCCCTCTCCCTTATGTGTGGGTGAGTGTGTGCTTAGGGTTTGGACCTCGGTCAAGGATGATGGGGATGAGAGGGTGGAAGACGATGGGTTGAGGGTGTCGGATGAGGAAGGATGGGGGTGTAGCAGCAGTGGGACATGGACGTCTCGCTTGCATCTGTGTGTGTGTTTGCGGGTGTGGGAAAATAAAGAGGCCCTCCTTTGAGAGAAGGCATCGCGATTGGAAGTCCGTTTGTGGAGTCTATTAAGAGAATGGTGGAAAATGGGAAGGTTAAGGACCTCTCGAGGTATACATGGACGCGTGTGCGTATCTTTATATTCCTCTAGTACCATGTACAGCCACTTGAGAGGTGGATGAAGGGATGTCTAGGCCCTCTCTTTCTCCACTCACCTTTTCGGTGTGCCCCCTCTGGCGGGAAATTAGCCTCCCTCGGTTATATGGAAGTTGTCGAAAAAACTGGTGGGATTAGGGTGGCTAGAGGCAGGTAGTTGCGGTCAATTTTGGGATGGGACCGCGCACCAGAGTTAAGAGCGGTCATTTGATCTTCGGGATACTCATGGAGGTTGTTTTGTTTTCTTTCTGCGACCTGCGAGAATTTTTCGGCTGTCGTCATTTTCGATCGAGGACAACGAAGCAACCCCGCGCACTCAAGCTCTGTTTTTCCTCCGTGTTATGAACCCAGATGAATGGTGTGGGGTGAGAAGGTAGAGGGAAGAATTCGGCTTTGAGAAGATGACCCTGGAAATTGGTTTTGTTTACCTTTCCCGCACAATGATGGCAGGTTTGAAGCCGGTGGTAAACTTATCCAATTACGTTTGCGTCTCTTAAATAATTTCTCTAGGCTCCATTGAGTATTGCGTTGTCCTAGAAGAACTATTAAAGAATGAGAATTGGAATTCAATAATCCCAGTGAAGATTTGTAGGTGTTCTCTTGTTTGCGGAATTCGATTTGGCAAACGCTGCACAGAAGTTTATGAAATTCAGTCTTTCATTTTTACAAAAATGAAAGCGAAATGTTAGCATTTTTCGCCGAGTATGTAATCTATTTTTATTACTGGTAGTGAGGAGATTAAAATAGTGGGAAAAACATGTTCGGTATAAAATTTTGGAAAAATAATAGTCTTCCAAAATTCAATAAACAAAGTTAGTTTTTAATCTCTGTTAATTCGCTTACTATTGAATTTCTATGAGCATTTTAGATGAGGAGATGTATTGATTTGAGGAAGATGTCGTTTATGGAATTAGGAGCTCCAGATGTAAACCAGAAAAATGGTGGATTGTGTAGGCAAGCTGCAGGGAGAGTTTTGAACAAGTAGGAAGTGAGGTTCACGAGTGAGAATATGAAACCGTGGAAAGGAGACGGGAAGGATCAGATTGAGGAGGAAACTAGGTTAAAGAAAGGAAATTTCCCGGCTTGAAGACTGCGAAAAAATCTAAGGTGCAGAAAGCAAAAGTGAAATAGTAGGAGCAGTTCGAAAAAACGCGAAAGGAGCGCGCGTAGTGGAGGGTGCCCCTCTTTTATGATCCAAGGGAAGTCTTTTCCCCCACAGGTGGGAGGATGCGAACAATGCTCGAGGAATAAGCAGCAGGTGGGGGTCTTCCGATGCACATCCAGAAACCCAGCTCGAAGCTTCGCAAAAGGAAGAGGAAATTGTAAAAAATAGGAGGAAAATGATGGCTAGGGATGGTGGTGGGTATAATGTGTACATCCTTAGGCCTTATGTTAGAATCTCACAAGTGTAGAGCACTTTATTCCAATTCCAGAATTTAGGTTCGATTCGGAACGATTTTAGCGATCGGAAATCTTCGGCCGTCTACGTGTTAACAATGAGAGTATCACAGATCTTGCCTTTTGACCATTCCGATTTTTTTTTGCTTTCGGTTCTTTGATGTGATCAACTCTAAAAGATGAAAATGAGCCTAGTGGTCTGAGATATTAAAAACGCTAAAAATATTAATTTTATGCAGCATTTTTGAGTAATATTTTTTCATTGCAAGGGAAATAGTGAAATAGAGTCAATGTTCACTATAGCGAAGAAGGATGTATGTGTGTGTGTGTGTGTGTGTCTATACGTATTCGTGCATAAATGCATGTGTGTGTGTTTGCATGTTAGCATTAGAATTGGCACGTACATGAGATTAACGGCTTTTGCTTGACAATCTTCATCTCCAACTTTTTTAAAAAATTGACAAAATGAATACCAACAGCTCTTAATAAAACTACTGCTTATCAAGTTTTTATGTTTATTTTTCACCTCTTTCTCGTTGCTTTTTCTTTTCATCTACGGAAAATACCTCCTGCTTTACGGTTTGATTTTCTCCTCAAATAACCGATTAAAATTTACCGTTTGGACGGATACTATGAACTGACCTCAGCACCTGGTATCTATGGCATGCCTTTGCCACGAAAGATAGAAGCTAAGGTTGCTTTTGGAAGTTTTGGGGGGGCGAAAGAAGCCGGCAAAATGATGAAGTGTCGGCTGGAGAGATAGTTTTAGCGGTAGATCGGTGGCTGCTCTCTGTTTGCCGCGTAGTGTTGCTTGGTAGTCCTGGGGCTAATGATGAACAGCCCAACCCCTCAAAGGGTTGGTTTCCTTGGTGGTGGGTTCGTCCGGAGGGATCGGAATTTTTATGCGTTGAGGATTGAATAAAGCAATGGTATTCTTCACCTCCTGCTAACGTGGAGACACCTCGAAATCTTTTACAATTTACGATAACTTTTGAAACTAATCCCAAGTCGTTTTAAATTATTTCACGCACTAAATTTATTATAAATGTGTGCAACGAAGATCGTTATAGCGGTGCTTTAGGTGTGCTATCCCGTTACTTATATTCTCGTTGTTGATTGTTGAAGTTCTGATGATCTGTTTAATTATATGCATATCTCAGCGTTAAATGAAAGGGATATAATGACCGATTTCTTAACGTTTCTAATAAACACAGTAATCAACCCGAAGGTCGGTTTAGTAGGTGATGGTAGAGCTCACCCATGTACCATGGCCCGACGGCGTGTGAATATTCACACATCAGGGTAGAGGGGCCAGTTCCTTTCCCTGTGCCGGTTATGGTTTCCCAGGAAGATCTGGTACCCGAAAAATCAACTAGCTTGGGTGAAGCTGCAGGTGCCCAAAGTGCCTTGCACGGGAATCGAACCCGGAACCCTCCGGTCAGAAGTCCAACGCTCTACCCGCTAGACCACCGCGACCCGCAACGTTTCTAATATTGTTTACGAAATAAGAGGCGGATATATTCGCCCCAAATATTTATTATTCAAACCACAGTAATAGTACTTTTTAAACAGCTACAAAATCTCCTTGAAAGATGGAGGCTCGAAAATACTATATTTAGTGTATAATAAATATATATGCTCAGTTATGGAAAGTTATTTTTACTGTAATGCTATTGAAATACCTTAAAAGTTTTCGTCGTAGCTCATAATTTTCAACAAATCCATGTCAATCGATATTAACTCCTCACTGTTTATTTTTCGTTGAACTTAAACAAATCAATGTTGAACCTCTCTACTTTTTTAGTATTTAGAATTCACGGAGTCAATTTAGCCCTAAAGAAATAGGCTTTTGAGGAGAGACCATGACGTAAAATTCGATCTATCATGCATGTATAGAATAAGAGGGCAATGGAAAATCTTTGAGCACATATGGAGCACTAAGCAAGTTATTAATTGTTAAGAGAGGAGATTTTCATGGGCATTATTCAAGAGTAAAAATAATCTTCCAGATTACCCTGAATGAAGCGAAAAATTAATTTGTTACTAATTACCAGAGTGATTCACATCGGGGCACTAAGAAGAGTATGAGGTGGGTTAGGTGAATAATGTTTACGTACGGCCCGACTCTTCAACTAATCTTTGGCTACAAATAATGCTACGAGGAAGGTCGCTCTTCTCCCTTCCCTATTTTCTCTTGGTGTGCTTCCTCAGTCCTGAGACAGGGCACGCGCGATCAGTAGATAAGAGAGAGAAAGCCTGGAGGATGGTCTAAAGACTGGCTTCACAAGGACCCTGTGTCTTATCGACGCAGAGGGACAAGGACCGTGGGCTGCCATATCGGTATATTGACTCTTATGAGGCGAGAGAGGTCTCCAGGACAGTATCGCCATGGCAATGAGGTAAAGCGGGGAGGGTAAGGAGGGCGGTGATTATGTTCATCGCTTTCGAGGGAGCCACTAAAAGCTTGTGCGTATCAGAGGGGATTCGGGGAAAGGTTAAGAGTTTCGGATGGGGTCTTCGGCATTTGTTGAGGTTGCCCGGGGGTGTATCCGACAAGGGATCATGCTGCGTGAGAAGTGGAAGCGTGTTCGGTGGCGTGTGTTGAACGGGTGCGTGAGCTCACTCGTGAGTGGACGCGAGGTTCAAGTGCCTCCCATCTTTTGATGTTTTTTTTACTCGCAGAAGATTCCGTGCGTGGACGGCGAGGTGACCCATGACGAAGGGAGCGAAGATGCAATCGTGCGTGATCCTCTCCCATCAAGACCGATGTCCACGAATTAAAACTCATGTAATTCCGGGGTAGAGAACCGCGGGAGTAATTTTTTTCTTGTGTCTTCTCAGGCTATGAAAAGTTTTCATGCCAAGGGCATCGAATTAATGTGGCAGCTGGTGAAATGTCTTCTAATTCCAAGGCTTTGGTTCGTTCACTGTCGAGGTACCCTTGTACTTTGTAGTTTTTTATGCGAAAAGAGTTATGGTGCAATAACTGCGCTGCCTTTGGGATGTGACGTTCAGGTATGACATTCACGGTGTTCCGTTAAGGAGACATTGATGCAGATGTCACAACCTGAATTACTCTAAAGAGGAATGCCAAATAGACCATCGCTTCCGTCGTTAGATTTAACCTTTTATCAAACACCACCATGAGTATAGTATCGATCTTGAATAGTCAGTGTTCTCATGAAGTAAATTTGTCATTTTAATAAAGTTGCATTAATTAGTATATTATTAGTATTTTCATATAAAAAGGCTAGCTTTCTGTGTCCTCGCCCTCTACCCTTGATTGAAATACATTTGAATAAAATTCTGACACCAAATTTAACTCCGATTCCGCTGTTTAGCAGGCTTTAAAAATTCAAATAGTTTACACCTCATTATAGTGTATCAACATTTAATCTCTGGTAGAAGCTGTCAACTAAAATGTATTTAAATCGTGTAAATGTGTATAGCATTTTATTGGTGCTGAATGACGCTGCTCGCTGCATATGGGAAACAAATCGTACAAATCGTAAAAAAAATTAATTTGACTGAGGGAATTCATATTTCGGGTTGCATACGATCTTTTACCTCAACTATCGCAGGTTTTCTCGGAGAAGATCCCATAAATTGAAGTAGGATTCCACTAGCGTATTTATCTACCTATTTGGCGGTCGGCAGGAGCGCGTTACCCGAATTTTATCTCCTGAAATCTGTAAACATGTACATATAAAACCCTCGAAACTAGGACTCCGCATAATTCACCTCCTGAGATCTCCGGCTTGGCGGTAGGCACCGGGAGGGACTCGTCTTCCCACACATAATAATTCTCCCTCATCCCCAACCGCGGTAGCCGTGTTTTGCCTTCAGACCGGCCGACGCAGGAGAAGGGTGTGCCTCCAGCCCTTCTGCACATCCCCATGTATCCCCCTGCAGCCTTCCCTCCCTGACTCATAATGGCGCACGTACTATTATTCTTATCCGTTGTTAGCATTCGTTCCCGTTGCTTATCGTCCTATGCTCCATCGAAACCGCTCGGTTCCATCCCACTCCCAGGCAGCGCGAGTCGACCTTTAGTATTCCAGCCTGAGTTCCCTGGAAGGGTGGTTGGTTGAATTTATCGGTGTAGAGTTTAGGAGTACGGTTATTTCCATAGGACTACAGAAATATCCCCATGTTTTCACGGTCAGCTTGTTAGCCCCCACCCCCCCGGACTTTTCCGTCGGTGTTAATTCACTCAGTTTGCAAACCAGAAGGCAGGGTAGTACGAGTTCATGTCCGTGTGGTTCCGTAGAGAAAGTTGCAGCCCCGCAGACGAGTCATCGAGTGTAGCGGAATCCCGGACAAATAGAAGAGTGCTTCCTTTGCGGCTACAATGAGGTAATTTTCACGAATGCTCTTGTTCCGCAGATGTTTTACTTCTGGTTCATTTTCTGGTTTCTCGCTACGTTAGAGAAAATATACTATATATTGTAAAATACGGTATATTTTATTACCCTCTATTTACATAGAGGGAAAAAACCATAAACTCAGTATTCAACCCGAAGGTCGATTTGGTAGGTGATGATAGAGTTCACCCAGTACTAAGCTCGACGGCGTGTGCAATTCACTCACCAGGTTGGGGGGGCAGTTCCTTTCCCTGTGCCGTTTATGGTTTCCCAGAAAGATCTGGTACCCAAAAAATCACATAGCTAGGGTGGAACTGCAGGAGCCAGAGTTCCTTGCCCGGGAATCGAACCAGGGCCCCCCGGTCGGTAGTACAATACTCCCTGGACTACCGCGAGCCACCCACTATTTATATAATATACAACGACCGTGAGCGACAGAAATCGTCGACTCCCTTGTCCACCACTCGATGCATATCTTACTCATATATGTATATATCATGTGTGTGTATGTATTACATATATATGCGTAAGATGTGCATCGAGTGGGCAAGAGAGTCGACCATTTCTGTCGCTGTCTTCGGTCGTTCCCAAGGAGCCGCTCGAACGCTTGGAGTGGATTTTCTCGCGGGTGAAAATGACTCGGAAAGGAAGCACTCATTTGGATTCGGATGGGCAGTTACCGAAGCGCACGGATTGGAAGCTATTCGGATAGTGTAGGTGCGGTAGCAGGCAGGCGAAGGACAATTTGAATGCGAAACTTCACAGTGCGAGGCTGTGATATTTTATTTTCATTTAAATTCGCGCGAGGAATCTTGGTCAGCCTCCAAATCCTGAGCGTAGTACGTATTTTTTTTACCCTGACCTTGCGAGACGTAGCGACGTGGAATATTTAATAAGTCTCGCCGACTTATGAGAACCGAAGAATGTGAGAGGGCAAGGGAAAAGCCCTCGAAGGTGAAATCAGAAGATGAGACGGGCCGTGGGGGGGAGGGGGGACGAGTTACCTGAAAGTCTTTACGTGAGTCTCCGAGTAGGTTTAGATGGAGTGAGGGAGATATGTGCGGAAAAGGAGACGGGAGAGGAGCGGTGGCCCTTTCAACTTCGACCGAAAGAGCGTGACGGACGGGCTCCGGAGAGGGTTCTTTTTTTTCCTCTTCGGTCGATTTCAAGGATTTTCGGGGTGTGGGGGTGGAGGGGGTGCAGGGCTCGGTTTCTAGCCGCTCCCTCGAAGGGCGAGCTCTTTGAAATATGAGAGAGAGAGAGAGTCGAGTGCGTGTAGGGTTTGGTGCTCGGGGAGGAGGTTACCGCATGGCCAGGTCTTGATGTGGTCGGAGGATTCAATCGTGTGTTCGAGGGAAGCCACTTGAGGCCCTGGATGAGTTATATTCAAGTGCGGCTCGTGGAGTTCAAGAGGGTCAAGCGGGGATGGGTTATGTTATGGACGCGTGGAGATGTTTCAATTTAAACTCCTTCTGAGTTCGTCTTTCACTCGTAATTCGACTAGGGAAAGTAGTTCTCGACTCATTGAAGTATTTCAATTGTTTTTCTCAGGATTATCCGATATGCCCTGTGTTTTTTCATTTTTAGTATGATTTTTTAAACTGAAAATAACCTTAAATAGGATGAAAAAAGTGAACGAAAAGTGATGAGTGAACTCCTGGTTAAACGGCAGACGAGGCATTGAATTTGGTTTTGCTTGCCTTTCACGTCACCTCTAAAACATTGATTGTGCATTTCAGGGTTTTATTACAATGATAATGAGTACGGCCGGCGGATGATTATGATGGAAGAATTGAATATTCCGAATATTTTTCGTGTTATCCTCTCAGCCGTGCTTGGCATTTGGCATTTTCCCGAGAAAATGGTTTTTATTTTATAAAATGTACGTTTAATTATTTGTATCCCATCCGACAAATTATTCTGAATAAATCACTGATTAACTAAATGTTTTGTTTCGTCCAATAATGAAGGGCTTAATTTGGGAAAGGTTTATAATAATACTACACTATTTTTTTAATATATTAGGCGTAAGATGGGATGGGCGTAGGATGGCCCTAAATAAAATAAAAATAACCCCATGTGTAAAGTATATATAAACTTATTTGTATTCAGACAAGAGATCTGATCGCAAAATCAATTAGTGATAAAATCAAAATCAAAAAGGTTAGAGGAAATTTAAATCGTTTTATTTTTAAGGTTTGAGTCAATTTTAAGCGCCCTTGAGAATACCTTGATTAAGTAAACGGGAGTCTCTCAGGTGATGGCCGACTCTTGGCGGGCCGGATTTCGTCAAGTAGAGCCCTTTTCACTCTCTCTCTCTTTCAATCTCAACGGCTAGTTTCAGGATACCCCGTGGCGAGCCTCCATACCCAGTGCAATACGCGCGAGCGCCTCAATTCTTCGCACCATTGTTCAAGGAGGGGTAGATAGAGTGTGGGTGCCTCGAGGTGTGGAGGGAGTCCATGGAAAGGGGATGGAGAACGGGGCAAGGCGGGCGAGGGAAGGGTGAGAAGTGGAGGCATGTCGCTTCGACCGGAGGGATGAAAGGGTAGCGCGTGGTTTTGACTCCACTGGCCATAAGAAGGAGTAGGGGGGGAGGATTTTTTTCGTTTTAAGGTCCCGAAGCGAGATGAGAAGTAGGGTTCTGGGGGAGGGTGGTGGGTAGACGTTATTTTGTTTGTATGTGGGAGGGATATAGAGGGGGTGGGAGACGGGTATGCTTTGTCTGGGGGGAGGAGCAGGGCAAGGGTAGCGACGAAGACGGCTATGGTGTGTGGTCTGATGTTAAAGATGCCTTCGGTCATTAGGAGAGGAGGAAGAACTAGGAGATGCATGAATTTAAATCGTACAAGAACGTAACTCCGTCGGGAAATAAGTGTTAATCACGGGCGTGGGGGCCACGGGAAGGGAAGGAAGGAGGGAAACTAATAGGTTTCTTCCTCGCAGGCGGTATATTGTTTTCTGAAGGAGAAGATACCTGCCAAGACATGGGATTCTTTGGCCCCTTGAGGTGTATTATAGAATGTGGGCTCAGTCGCCATGCATTAGGGACACTAATTTTTCTTTTCTCTGTTATCCTTGTCAGTGATCGCGTGTCGAACCCAAAATTTTAAATTCCACACCAAATAGTGCAGTAAACACATACTATCATCTACTTGCCTTCATCGATATCGCTTTACGAGTGAGTATGGACCGTTTTCAACACTTTTGCATTTCTGTTTATTTTCACGGGAACGTAATTTCATTCATTTAAAGCGAAGACTGAATTACCTTAGATCGATGTGCTTATGATATGTTTTAAAGTTGCAAAGGAGACGTCAGAATTTTGAGTTTCCTAAGAGTATTTTCTCATTTTACGGGATATCTCTCCAAAGCAGTATTGAGGAATCTGAGTCTGTCCCTTCAAACATAATCCTAATTTAAATGGATTTCGGTGAAAAATATTTCCGAAAATGTTTGAATGATCCAGTCGTTGACGCTGTTTATATAGTGTGGATTTTTTTAATGTTTGAATTCCAATCGCTACTCCATGAAATCCTTTATCCGTTAAGTTAAATAATTTTTCTAAGCCAATCGTATTTAGCAGGTCCGCTACTTCCTCTCCATTAAGTTCTCTACGATTTATTTAACGGTAAAAACCGTTGAATCGCAAAAATTGTGATGATTTTCCTTTGCTGAATTGATTATTTTTAGGTAATTTTCATGGGCATTCACTGTGAGTACAATTTCTCTTTCGATTGAGCTTAATGTTTAGGTAGGGATACGCGTCTGCTCGAAAATATTAATCCACCTGACATTTTACAAAATACAGCAGAACTTGGCTGTCCTTTCGAACAAAATCCTAGGTGAAAGACAGATTCTAAGAATTAAAAAAATTGTCTTTCTCAATCTTTATCTCCCCCTCTCACTTTCTTCTTCTCTCAATACACCCCTTTCATGACTATGTCGAGGACAAAATCCACGCGCTAGGCATCGCACTAAAATATGGCGACAATAATAGAGGACCTACGTAATTTTTATTACGTTCTCTCCCCCCTCCCATCTCGGCCATGTTCCTTTTATTTTCCTTCCATTGAGTCATGGTAATTATTAGTTCCACTCACGTGTCGTGTAAGATTATTGTCAGAGTAGGGTCTTTATGGGCGCGACGCCCTTCCCTCCCGCCTGTGGTGATGATACGAAAAATAAATGAGACCACCGGGAGATAACCTAGAGAGGAAGGCCTGAGCGTTGGGAACCTGACCGTGAAATCCTCCACCGATAAAAAAAACAAGGGTGACTTGTGTCGACTCACGTCTGTCCAATTCTCTCCTATTTTTCTCCCAAGATTTTCAACACCCATATTTGATTCGTTACCGCTTGAGAATGATCCATCGCCCTGCTAATCTATTTCGTCTTGGGTCTCCCTCGACGTGTGTTCTTTTTTTTTCTATTTCTCCTGCTGTCGAGTTTGCCTCGTGATGTATCAATGCGGGGAAATTTTCTCCGGTCTAAAATCTTTTCTCTCGTTGACCCTTCTCAAGGGTCAGGATTTTCAAATAGAATGCAATTCAGGAGACGGGCGTAGAAAAAAAAATCGAAATAACTTCTTAAGATATTGGGCAGGAGAGAAGGTTAATTGAAATGGGATTGCATGAAGGTACCAATCGGTGTTGAAGAGACGAAGAACATTAGTTTCAAGATTGACCAGAATCGGAGGATGTGATTTTCTTGCCGAAATAATTGAGTAGGGAAGTTTATTCTTAAGCAAAATAGCCAAATTTTAAATCGTCTTTATAAGTGTCAGGGTTTCTAAATATGAAGAAAATTAGTTTAATATTTAGAATGAAGGTCGTAGGCAGATGAAAATTTGCCTCCGTTTCAACTGAATTAAACATTAAATTCACTATGTTCAACAGACTATTTTGACCAACTAATGCATTTCGGTGTGATAACTAAAAACTGTTTACGAAAGAAAAGTCAATGTTAAATTTTCTTCTGGGCAAATCGTAAAGAAAAAAATAATGACTATGAATGCAATTAGTATACATTCCCATTTGCCTTGAATATATTTTTCTCTTAGCACATTTAATTCAATTCTGAAAATATGGCATATTTACCCAGTATTCTATCCGTAATTATGTAAATACCCATTGGAAATAAATTTACGTTACAGTTGAAAAACTCACTTCTTGATAAAAGAAGCCTGGAAGGTGATGGGTTCGAAATTCTGAGGAGTAGTTTTTTTGGTGACCGGTAGGGGGTGAAGGAAACAGTGGAGTGGAAGGCTAGGGGTTAAGTGAGGGGCTTGTTGGAAGGGGTAGTGGGATGGTTGGAGGCGGGAGAAGGTTTCCGGGAGGCGAAGATTGCGCGCGTCTACCTGAGAATAACCCCTCTATCCTTCCCGTTCGTTCCTCTGGAGGCGGGGGAAGGAAGGGAGGTTGTGCCGGGGGTTGTTGAAAGTGGTGGTCGGACGGGAAGATTGGTCGGATCGCTAATGGAGGTTTGAATGGCTAGGATGAGCGGAGTGAGTTAGCTCCCAAGGGTAATGTAAGTTAGTTAGGGATGAGTGCCGTAGAGAGAGAGGCCTTCTTCCCTCTCGAGAATCCTCTCCGGCAAAGACGCACTACGAGAGAGAACCAAATGAGGAAAAGAAGGACCTGTCATTTCTAGTTTTCGTGAATTGAAACAAACTTTTGGGAACAATACAAAATAGGAAACGTCACTTCTAAGTTAAATGGAAAGGCATTTATAAAATGATTAAAATAAATCGAATCGATGGTGTGAAAAATGGGTAATATGACGCTTTATGTAAGGCATTCTTTCTCAGTATTTCCTCTTGACACGGAAAATAATTAAATATCTACTTATGTCATTTTAGTTGAATATATTCCTGAGCATAAATTATGAAATTTATTACCTAGGTAACATTGTGGTTAAATATGGAAGAACTTCGAGGTTGAGAGGACAAAATAAGACACCGTACATCCAAGTAATATTAGAGTAGAATTTTTCATAATATCCACCATAGTACGTAGAGAGAGGAAATAATAGGAATATAGTAATAGAACGAATTAAGTATAGTATACCATAGTACGTAGAGAGAGGAAATAATAGGAATATAGTAATAGAACGAATTAAGTATAGTATACCATAGTACGTAGAGAGAGGAAATAATAGGAATATAGTAATAGAACGAATTAAGTAATAATAATCTGTGCAACCAAAGATCATGATTTCATTAGTGAGTATCGATTCCCTTTGATTGCGTTCTAATAGTTATCATCTCTCAAATATTAATAGCTTGTAGATAATACAAAAGCCGAGAGCTGAAGTTATCATAGTAAAATTCAAGCAAACTCTATTAAACCAGGGAGATACGGAAAATCACGTCGTTTGTGGAAATGAATCCCCCGGGGTATTCCGGTGAGTTTATTAACATTGAAGGTTTCATAGGAAGGATTCTGTCATAAAGGGTTGCAGGGTTTCAAAACTAAAACGACATTGGAAGAGAGCAGTCTGTCTGGAGAGGGAAGATAAGAGGTGGGAAATTAACGCGTGATGGGAGGAGGAGAGGTGTGAGTCAGGTTTTGGGGGGAGGGGCAGCCATGAGGCGAGGAAGGGAATTGATGTCTGGCTAAGGGGCCCAAACCGCAGACACGCTAACAGACAGACGGGGGATGAAAACGTGAGGGAAGATGGAAGAAGGTCACTTCTCTCCCTCTCCTTGAGGAAGGCGAGAAAAAAACTGTGAGAGGCAGAAATGAGTAAGGTATACTGGAAGTTAAGAGATAGGATGGACTTTTATGGGCTCCTCGTCCTCGTTCCTGGCTTGAATAATTGAGAGAAATTTAGTGTTCTGGTAGGGCAGAGATGTAATTTTTGAAGGTGGCCGCACGTGGTGAAAAGTTCATGTGGAAGATGGAAATTTATAGTCATGATGTGCTGAAATATCCATCATTTTCACTCATCTCTATGACATTACGGATAAACGTTCCAGAAAATTACTATTCTGCTGAAGGGTACTGTTTGATCTATTTTCAATAGAGACGAGTCGGGAACTGTGTATGCAAATTCACTGGTATTTGAATGCATAATAATTGTCTCCATCTCATGATTTGGCAGCCCAAGATTTTACTTATTTAAAATTTCCAGTGCACACGTTGCTAATTTTTAGTTAAGCGTATTTATTGAAAGAAAAATTACTAACATAATTTTCGACGGTTTTAAAATGCGAGGAAACGAATGCCATAAGCAAAAGACTGAACGTTTTTATTAAGCTCACCGCTTCCAATATTGATCTCGATTAAAAATACGAGTATTGAACGAATGATGAGGTCTCAGGCGTGATGTGGTGGAAGCGTAACATATTAAAACCACAGGTATTGCAATTTTCCACTAGATATTTTATTTCGACGCTACCGGTTTCGATGTTTTCACATCATCATCAGGTGATGTGAAAACATCGAAACCGGTAGTGTCGAAATAAAATATCTAGTGGAAAATTGCAATACCTGTGGTTTTAATAACGAGTATTGAAGTTGAAAAATTTAGTAAGTGGAGACTTTTAGCTTAAATAAACTGTTACATTTTTGTAAGGGAATTTGAGAAGGTTTGGGATTCTGACAAAGAAACTCGCAAGGTCAACTTCTGCAGCTCTGTTGCTTATTTACGTCGGTCTGTGTTCTGCGGAGAGCATCGTCCGCTAAACTACCTTTCTCCTCTTCCGACTCATGAGAAACCCTGCATGGAAAAACACTGGCATATGTCCGCTGAGTGGATCAATTGCCAATTAGTCTTTATAGACTCCAATTCTCTTTCGATTGCTAACTTGAGCATTGCAGCACTAGCCTTGCCACCTGCGTCCCCCAATCGTCTTTTGCATGCCATATGCCCGTTTAAAGCAATATCGATGGTAATTACGTTAAATGAATCACTTATTTGACAGATTAAATTTTTACGACAGAGAAAAGAATAGTGACGAAAAAATAAAGATTATTTCTTTCGATTCGTATTCGCTCTCATGATATCCCAAAAGCCGCTGCAAGGACGTGTGATGCGAGGTGTTAAGGCACCAGCCATTCATTCAGAACTATTAGTTAATACATTCAATTCAATATGTAAGCTCATATATAAACACACTTGTGAAAAGACCCAAATGTGTTTCTAATTATTTGTTCTCCTAAACCCATGCTGTTTACGACAGAGTATGTTCATACGGTCGAGGAAGGCCATTGAATTGCTAACAATGATATTTCCTATGATTTTGTTTGTTAAGTAACAACTTCACCTTTTTTGGGTCTTTAAAGAAGGCACAGTTGGAGTTCCTTTTTACTTCCCTGGTATTAAACCAAAATGATTTTTTTTGTGTCTTTTAATATTCCCAAATATTTTGGCTTCAAAGGGATCTAAGTCTTTGCACGTTGGCTTTGGTCCATCCAAAAAAGGGAAAAAGGAAAGACCGGTTTTTGCTTGATAGTCTACTAGTTTATTTTCTGATATCTTCATTAGAATTTTATTATTACTTTTTAAACAGTTTTTAAGCTTTGAATGAACCTTCTTTATCTCCTTAACCTTCCTCTCCACTCTGACCTCTCTGCTGTACCATTTTAGTTAATTATTATCGCGTTGGATTTTTTATGAAGTAAACTTCCCTATCCCGATCTTATTATAGCAAGCCACTAATGATCCAAGGGAACTTCGAAAATTTTTGGCATGCGATATCAGCTAGTCTTTATATTCTAGATGTTATAGCAACTGTGTAAGTTGCTAAAACATCTAGAATACATTGAATAATATTGGAAATTTGTTTGGTAAATGTGGCAAAATAAGTGTTATCTCTTAAAATATTTTGCATATCGGAAGATCATTTTTTATGAAGTTCATGAAAAATAGTTTGGCAATCAAATTTAAAATTTGGTTTCATGTCAAATTGATATTTCTTTTTTTATTTGGATGAATTTACTTAGTTAATGAAAAAGATTAAATGTGATTATCCGAGAACCCTGAATAATCAATGATTGCGATTTCTGAATCTGTGAATTAAAAAAGTTTAATTCTACTGTGAGTACTAAAGATCTTACACAGAAATACTACATAGAATCTTGAAAATTCCGTAGGCAAAGGAAAAATAGTAATCGATTGGATTCACTCTTTCCAAGTTAGCATTTAAAACCCGTACCCATGTGACCTCAAAGAGGAATTGTGTGCTATAAAAAAACTCAGGATAAAAAATGTTCTAGACTTTTCCTTCTCAATTTATGAAAGACTAGACTCACAAAGTACACATTTAAGCACACCGCCGTCATGAGAGCGTACTGTTGAACGATCAAAGTAAACTATGATTTATGGTGAGCGGGGAGAAAATATTTCGAGTTCTCTGAACTTTCTGAATGTGTGTCTAGCTTGAGACTGCAACTTCGTAATTTTCACGATGATGAAAGAAGTCTAAAATCGAATTAAAACCGATAATTTGTAATGAGCTAAATGAAACTGAGTTTCTTTTCATATTTTAGGTACTATTTTTACAAAATATTCTACCATTCTACTCCTTTTACATAATTCGCGGTACCAAATTTTTATTATTATTTTTTTCCAAACGTTTTTTAATGGATTTACCATGGACTGGCCATTTTTAATGTCCGGTTGCAAATGAGTAAAAGCAATCTAATCTATTGAATTCTAATTTTTTAAATCACTCAACCCCTTTCCTACTTTGGAGCATATGCAACATTGAATAGTTTATTAATATTAACCGATTTCCTATGCTATATCTGATATATATTTTTATAGCATTGAGAAATTTATTTATGTAATAATTTATTTTGGTATACTAATTTTAAAGTAGTGTGCTAATATTTATCATTATTACAATATGATTTAGCTATCAATTCTAATATTAAATAAGTATGGATGCCGAGGTATGCTCTGTTATTACTCCTTTAATTTTGAAACTTTTAGTTGCCTCCTAAAATGCCATTATTTATTCTTGCAGGTGATGCGGTAGTTTCCGCAGAGGTGCCAAGATGTCGCCTACAAAACGGGCCAACCCCGTTCCTTTCCTCCCAATTTTGATATTATTCATCTGCTTCCATCCTTCCACGGTGTACACCGCACAAGATGCCAGCTACCGTGAAATTACGCTCAGTGAGTACCTAATTTATCTACTTGTCTATTATTGCGATTCAGCTCAGTTGGATATTAATTTTTTTAATCCCTCAAGTATACTTTCCCTATGATAAGAATGGTCTAGTATATCCAAGGAGTATCTAATTCGCACTGATCAGAATGACTATTCTTTATGGTCCAGTTCTTTCAATTTTAAGATCTACCTATAACTTATATATTATAAGTCAAAATACTTCTGTTAAGTTAATTTTTCCATTATTTTCTATTCTTGGTTGGGCAATGGGTCAATTTAATTTGTTTTCCGAGACTATTTGTCAGGTTGAATGCTACAAGTCACGAGTGAACGTTTTCTGAATGCTTAAAATAGTTTTTCTCCTTGAAATAAGACGTTTGTTGTTACAATATAAAAGCAATAGGCATCACTAGCATCCTGATGTATACTATTTTGATTATTAGAAGGTAAAAGATGAAAAAATCCATATTGTGTTCACGTTCTCTGCACTTGCAATTTGCACGGTGTGTTAAACGATTACGAGTCTCATTAGTTGAGAAAAGTCGCTCGAACCTTTTTCCGTGAAAGAAAAGAAACCTTGAATGCAATTAGACTCACTCTGTTAGTGTCAAGGTCCCTCTCTCTCTGCACCCCCTTTCCTCCTCCTCAGTCGCCGAAGGAAAGTCTTCTGCCACGCCGAACCAACGCCGCTTTCCGCGCCAAGTCTTTTCCATTTAATCCGTTTATAACCAGTCAACGCGCCACCCAAGTCGATTCGAAAGAGCGGACCTCTTCGAAAGCAGAGAAAGAGAGGGAGAGAGAGGAGGAACTAAAGAAAAGAGCGAAGAGACGTCTTTTCCTCAACGGCTCATTGACTGCCACATCTCGGTACGCACCGAGCAGGAGGCTGTGGGTGTGCGTCTGTGTTGGCGGGGACCCAAGGGATCGAATTATGCGTCGACCCAAACTGCATGACCCTATGCTACGGCACGTTTCATTTCGTCAATTTGATACGGACCCAGCTGATCTATTGGATTACTCCGCGCAGAGCGAGAGAGAGAGAAACCGGCAATTGAATTATTGCTCGGGAGAGGGAGGGGATGATTCCAGCTGGAGCTGAATGCGCGAAATCAACCGTTTTGCCTTGAGAAGAACGCCGAGACAATTTCGCGTATCCTCGCCTTTTAAGAATCGAGAGGAAGAATTAAAATAATAGAATACATTAAACTGCGTGTAAATCTTCGAAGAAGACTACTTACATTTTAAGATTATTCTCAAAATGCAACTTCGGACAGCCTTTTTCAACCCGTAAAATCTATATGAATGCCATTCATAATTTAAGCCCAATCTTTAAATAAAACCGAAAGGTCCTTCAAGATTTGTAATACAGTATCCGTTAGCTTTCAGTGTCGATTCTCGGTACAAAAAAATAAACGCCACATGTCTTAACGGCGGCTTGATAGGCATTATGTTATGTAGGGGTATATTAGCAAACATATATTCAAGTTAATGCAAAACATAATTATTCTACATGCAAGTGTGGTGCCCTAAACCCTCCACCATAAGAATCGCAGCGGTTTGCGAGGTATTGTGCTATTACTTCGTGTCAAAGAGGTGGTATACAATTTGTTTGCGTATCTCTCTCTAAAAGTGGTTATAATTTTTCGTTATAGCATACGTTTTCTACGACTGAAACAGCTGAATCAACTAGGCTCCCCAGTATGTTCTTTGTCTTTTATACAAATACCTTTCACTGCCGGGTGAGATTGTTTCTCAGTCGTCGTCTTCTTAACCCTTTGAGTTGACGAAATTCCCATGGCAATACACCGAACAATTTAATATTTTTCCCGCAGGCTATCGCCCGTTCACTCCGTGTCAAGACCGGAGTTTGTTTGCCTTTGACTGGCCATGCTAATTGCCCATTAGTCGTAATAGGCCGCTTGGTGTAGTGGAAACGAGCGAAGGAGAACATTGACTAACGTTTCAAAAGGCGGAAGTGGAGAACAGAGGGCGCGCCACGAAGGAACACGTAAATGAATGCATTCGCCCATTCCGAAATAGGTGAGAGTTCAATGGAGAGAGAAAGAAATAGGGAGGAGCTGCATTAGCTTGTGGTAATTACATAAATATTTATTTTCCTTTACGAGGCAAGCGACGGAGTTTTCACCTACGTTTTGTAGGCAATAGCAGCGCTTTCTTTCTATTTCGAAACATAATTATCAAATAGTTATCACTTGGGACTTAGGCGTAGGGGACAACGGTGCGGGGTCAGATTTCTTTCTTAGAAGAACGTATTGATTCCAATGGAAATGCTTGAACAGTTGTAATTTTTTGTAAAGATGGAAGCATTTTTTACTCAAGTGAGGCATTGGACGAATTTAATACAGGAGTTAAGATATGTATCTCTCTCCGTCGGCCGCACTCATTAACTTGGAAATGAAGTTAACAGCTGTGCTGAATGCCAGATGGCTACGGTCACTTATGCCAAGACCAATAAGTACGCAGACGACATTCTTACTCCAAAAAAAAGTTACGCCTAACGGTCAAATTCGTCGTAATTATAAGTAGTAAAAATAAAAGAATTTTATATGTATAAGAACATTTCGCTCCGTATTCACACAGCGCCAAAACGGCATAACACCACCACAGTTCGTCAACCATGCCCAAGGTGAGATTTAAATCGGGAGCATTGAGGTTATCCCTACACTGCCCACCAGGGCCTTAATTCTCTCCCATATTATGTTGAAAATATTTGATCCAATATACACATGAAATGGAAATGTCAACTCTTGAACAGTTGCAGTGGTGAAGCGAAAAATGTGAAATCAGACGGAGTTTGTTAAACTTGGCTATTATGATGACGGCTTAGTTATCGCTTGCTGCTTGTCAAGTTAACATGGTCCTTTATGCGATGGTTAACTAGCAGTGCGCAGTAAAAGTCGAATTTTTCGATTGGCTCAATCAAGGAGCAGTTGTTTTTAAACGTCATCGTCCAATTTCAACCCCATTTCTCGGTCTTGTTATCAGCTATGGTCGAATCACCATCTCAGCAGACAAAACCATCGCTTGAATAGACTTTTCATGGCGTTCGACAGGACTCGCAGGGGATTGAAATGTTCTTAATTCCTCATCCTATGTCATGGGCGCACTCTCCGCCGCTCTCTCTCTCTCTCTCTCTTGATCTTCAGTTTTTCCTTACTGGTATGTGTCAGGAACTGAGGGGAGTAATATTATCACAATGTAAAACAGAGTAGATAAAGTACTTTTCATGCTGACTCGAGTTGTACATGTCCCATACAAAGGTGGTGTCATTTCGTGGATGGGATTTGGATGGAGTGTGAGAAGAGTTCGCCTACGGGCGAAGTGTGCAAGGGGATCTTCCTGTATAATTAAAAGTGAGGAAAAAATTGAATTTCGTCTTTATTGCATCATTTTTCTTCGTTTCAAATCGCTATCTTTTTACAGGGGAACAAAAATCAAGAATTATTAATTTGGAAAGCCCAAAAATAAATATTATTATTATTTTCATTTCCGTAATTTTGAAGCATATAGTTGAAACTTTTCACGATATAGAGTTACTTGATTCTATATTTTATTAGAAAATAGCCAATACAGCGACATGTGACTGTTTCTACACCCTAACTAGTGGATTCATTTTGAAAGTTACCAGAGCATTAAGTTTCTTTACCATGATGAATCCTCATAATGGTGGAGATCAATGACAGTCACTAGTTGAAACGAAGACTTCCACAGGATTTGATATTCAAATTCCAGTTGAACCAGAAGAATAGTTGATAATGGAAAAAGGGAATTGACATGAATTTCACGAGGTTGGACGGGGAGACGTAATGAATGGGAGTGGAGGGGCACGGAGAGAATGGAATGGAATTGGGAAAGAAAGGCGTAGATAAATTGAGTGATTGTGGAGAGGAAAAGGAGTGCGTCCCCGAGGGGGGGAGGATAAGGGGGTATAGTGGATGGAGCGCCGCCCCGGGAGGGATGGTTATTATTCCACCCCTCCCTCCCCCTTCCAAGACCCCACAAGAAGTTCAATGAGGTCAGGTGCCCCTCAATACCCACGCAAGTCTTTCTGCCCCGTGGAGAGCAGGGAGGAGTCAACAAACCTCTTCAATACTAGTGTCTCGTCCTGACCACTCCTTCGTGGATGGAAATGTCAGCTATGTCAACTCCGGCGCTCACTCCTTGCTGGAGGATGCGTGACCGACGTCCTCTCTGGAATAAAAGCTATTTTTTGTACTCTACGAGTGGAATGACCCTCTGCTTGCGCATTGGCGTCAAAATAATGTGAGAATCGAATAATTCCTCCGCCACACGCCCTTGCGGCAGCTTGTATGGCATTATATAGATAGAGATATTAGGATAATGGTGGATTTCACCGGCCAAATACGTTTAAACGGATGGAGATACACAAAAATAGAAAAAAAGGCTGTTCTGTATCAAGTATTGATTTAATCCCCGAGGAGTACAGATTTCTCCATGGGTTATTATGGGTCTCCATAGGCCCATTTATTTATACTATAGGTCAGAGGTGGGTGAAGGCTTAACTGGAATGACGAAGAAATTGTGCTTCTAAATGAATTTTGACTTGCCCTAGCTACTTCTAATCAAGTTCACAACTTGGCAATCAAAACAAGTTTCGTAGCCTTTTATACTACAGATAAAAGGTCAGACTTTGTCCGAATAACGAACGAATAACGTCGAAATATATAATTTTTTTCCATTCATTTGACACCCCTCATCTAGGCATGCGGTGGAAAGTCACCACCCATGTCCTTATACTGAACCCAAATTCTCTTTTCTTTTGCTATCTCTTTCCCCGTTCTATCCGGTATCTTTCAAATGCAGACGATATCCTCCTTGTTTGCGACCGAATAACTTCTCACCCTTCCCAAGGGAGAAAGCTTTGCTCTAATGACCGCTAGTGCGTTGAACGGGCATTTGGCTGAACAGGAGTATTGTGGCCCAATATGTCCATCCGAACGGGTTTATGGAGAGGGAATGTGAGTGATGGTTTAAGGATGGGATGGTAAGTCATATAAGAGTATATTTTCTTCCACGCCTTTTTTTCGAGACCGCCGAGCAAAAGGCCACTTATCTTGAGGACGAGCAGAAGTTATGTTCCCCACCAGCTTCGGTCTCGTCCTCTCATTTTTTCTTTTCTCATATTTGATGGTTAACTTTGAGAATTACCAATGAACTGTTCTTACACGAAAGATCTACGTGACAGGAAGGCATTGCTGAAGGATTAGACGATGTATATTATGAATGATGAGGTCTCAGGCGTGATGTGGTGGAAGCGTAACATCTTAAAACCTTACCTGTGGTTTTAAGATGTATATTATGGTTTGCATTCCTTTAAAAAGGAATAAAACTACTCAAATAAAGGTTCAAGAGTCAGACCCTTTTTTTTTCCTCTGTATTTTCGCTTTATTGCCGACTATTCGTGGAAGGTTCTTATGTTTGGGAGCGTATCTGCGTGTACAAACCAGACATGCATCACAATGAAATTATCGGTTTCAGCTGTAAGCACCAAACCTCACAAGTACTGTGCTGTCTCAATTTAAACATATTACACCTCGTGTATTCTTATTATACTTTCGTAATAATTAAATACCAATGAAATATTGCTCGAGATATCAATTGCTCTGTTGACTCTTTTATATCTTTAGATCTTCGTGCTGTTGACATCATCTAAATTAATATGTATTAGTATTGGTTAATGATAATGTTAATATTAATCGCGCATTGTTTGCTGAGGAATGTCTCATCGATAAATATATATTCTTAGTCATTTATACACGATTCTTCCACAAGGCTATAAATTTTATTCAGCGGCGTCCACAGGAGATGACTCTACTGAGAGATATTTGAATACTTTAGCAGACATGAGATCCTTTTTTCATAAAATCGATTTTTGTACTCGAGATATTAGGGAAGGAAAACTACCCTCATTTTTGGTAGCAGTGATCGTTCTCAAATTAGATTCAAACACCACTATTTCGAGCATTCTCTTTAGTTTTCGAATACCCTTCTCCAAGCAGGAGGAGAAGAGGGAAAGGCTCCAGTGGAATTAATGAAGGCGGTGAATGCAACGCAAGGTGAAATATTAATAAAATATTTCTATTCTCATTCCTCTCGCTAGACATTCCTCAACGCTCCTCCCCCGCCTCCTTCTTTTGTTCCGGTCCGCCAATCCCACCTCTGTTGTTTATTCATTCCTTGAGGATGCCACTGTCCGCCGTGCCACCTCCCGCACCACTCCTGTCCCTCTCCGGGGAGTGAGCAGCATCAGAGCGGCACTCTATGGGAGCGGAGAATAAGGATGCAGTCAGTGGGCAATGGGAAGGTGCCAAGCGGTCGGATCCTGGGATTCCCCACACCAGTCTGTTTTCGGGGTCTTCGCGCCCCCCACCCCCTTAGCCTTCCCGCCCTCCCTCCCTCCTCATCCACCCCCACTGGCCGGGGGCACCTCCATTAGAGCTTGGGAGACATTTGGACCAGGAGGGGTGGGAGCGTGGCAGGGAGGAGAGAGAGGGAAAAAAGTGTGGAGATCCAATTAAGACCGCGCCATCTTGCTCCACTGCTTCCGTCTGAGCGCATATGGCTCATTATCGAGTTCCCTTTCGTCGTCTCTTTTGTTTTGTTCTCGGCTCGGCACCGGCAAGTGTGAAAAGGTCGTGCATCATTATATTTTGATGTGGTTTTTGGCTAAATTTCCTTTATCCCTTTATATATGTATACACACACATATGTATATAATATATATACATTATATATATATATATATATATATATATATATAATTCACTAAATAGTCATAGCAAACACAGAAACTAAAACATATAAAAGAGGGACAGGAGTTCTGTTCCTAATTCCTCTTGAGAAAGGTGGTTGCACCATCGAAAATTCGAGAACTAGTGAGTCCCTCTTTTATATGTTTTAGTTTCTGTGTTTGCTATGACTATTTAGTGAATTTTATTGTGCACGTTCGTGGCTTTTCCAAGAAAGTGACTATATATATATATATATATATATATATATATATATATATATATATATATATATAGCTTTCTCAAGGAGGAGGGAGTTGATGACGGGGACATTGAGTAGGGAGGTTAAGAAAAGACACGTAAAAACTCTGATATGGAGCGTAGTAGTATGTACGGCGCGGAAACGTGATCGCTGAAGCAGGAGGATAGACGTAGATTGGAGACTTTTGAAATGTGGGTGTGGAGAAGAAAGGAGAAGGTGAAATGGACCGAAAGGAAAACAAATGAGGAAGTACTAGAGATGGGGGGTGAAGAGAGGGGTTTGTTGAAAGAAATCGTATGGAGGCAGGAAAAATGGATGAAAGACGTATTGAGCAGTAGTGGAATGTTGAAGAAGGTAATAGAGGGGAGGATGTTGGGTAAACGAGGAAAGGGCAGGAACAGGATAGGGATGTTGGATGGGATGAAGGGAGGAAGGAAGTACACAGAGATGAAGAGGGACCTGATGTAGAGTAGATTTTCTTAGGAGTCACAAAATATTTATTTGATAGTTATGTCCATCCGAAAACCTACCTTAATCGGTAGATTACCTAATAATAATAATAATATATATATATGCGATATAGGTCCATTGTCCAAGAAAATTAGAACATGATAGTATTGAAACCATATTTCGGTTTGATTTCTTTTGGTATGATTTCGGAATGTGATATAGGCATCACACAATAGATACACTAAAAATTCACTTCTGATCCACAAATGAAGATGAATTTGAACACATGCCATTAAAATATTTTTAGAAAGACTTGCCGGTAAATTTACTTACTTAGTGAGAATTTCTTGATGAATAATAACGCAATCCACACCATATATTTTAGATCAAATCTATTTGAAATCGAGTTATATTAAAATAAGTGTAATGGTATCGGTTGACCCTTGAAGTTGAAGTCATCCGGCAATAGATATTTAAATAATAATTCTCAGCCTTCTTTGTTTTTAACGAACTAAACTTTAATTTTTTACAATGTACTGGGAACCATTTAGAATGCGTTCAAACTTTGAAATATTAAGTGACGGGGAAAATATTTAAATACTAATGTACAACGTTTATATATTTTAATTTTTTCTACCAGTATAGCACAATTAGCCATTACTTTCAAACCTTCCTTGTTATTTCAGTGGTACTAAATGTGTTTTACGATTCGTAATACGAACCATGCTCTCGGAGCGCGTCATGGACCGTACTCATTCAGCCTACTTCGTACATGAATTAAAATTTTACGGAGGGGAAAGGCTGTTCTGTGACCAAAAGAATTTACTGAACTGTGTAGTCCTCCCATTCCTTCACAGAGTTTCTTTTATTCGAAAAGTAGACCGACTGACCTCTGGTATCGCAATTCTCACCTCCTCCTTCGTCCTTTTCCAGTTGCGTCCCTTCTCGTACATATTCATCGGCCGCTCCCATGAGTGAGAACTGCGCCCGCAGTCTCCTGACCCCGTTCACCTCACATAATTCAAACGCGATGAGTTTGTCCACCTGCTGCCCATTTCTCTCACTCGTTGCCTAAGGGCGCTAAACTATTTTCGTGGCTCCAATTGGCGCCCTCGCAAGATGTCCATTCTTCAGTTTCCGTCGTGACGACTCCCGATATCAATGTACGTATTCAGTGAGTTTAACTCCCCTTCCAAACATTTACGGTCCCGCTGCAATTTTTCTCCTTGTGTCGCTGTTCACGTTTCGACGATCATATTTCATCATGGAAAGTTTTAGATAGAATGTGGTACGATCATACTGAGTGGGAACCGATAAGTACAAAATGGTGGGACCATTAAAAATTTCTATTTTTTAAATATTTAGTTCTGGCATAAGCAACTAACAGGGTAACAAGTGGAGCAATTAAATGTAGGACGGGGATTAGTAAGAGTCTTTTTCGATAGTTTTAGGGTCGATATTGCGCAATCACTTTGAGAAAAAATTTGTAGACGTTTAAATAAAATTCAGTGAAACTTATGGAGTAAATATATGCTAAGCGTGTTAATTGAGTCAATGAAAAGTTCTTAGACATTTTTTCCCGATATTGTTCTTCTTGTCATCAAAAATAAGTTTCATCGGGAAATTTTTATCAGATTTTAAAAGATGTATCCGCGATCAGCTCTGCTCGGGGAAGTTTATCTAAAATCATGATATTTAATAAATAATGAAGCTGTTGTGGACGAGGAATGCTTTTTCTGTTAACTGATTTTTCATGCCAAGCAGTGGTGTGCATAACATTTTTTTCACGTTTGAACAGACTTTTATGGGTCGATCAAGTTTTAGTATGAATTTGAAAATATTATAATGTCACTACATTATTGGAAATATAAATTCACTAGAAATATAAAATCGCACAAAACAATAATTATTAACTATGATTGCTGATTTTTATTACTGAGCAACGTTGAGACCGGCTAGGCCAAAAAAATTAGAGTACTGAAATGTGTCCAATCTCTACTCTCAATTAACTTGGGGGTTTGCGGTCTAATATATATGTGTACAACAATTGGGTGAAAATAAATATAATTTATAATTAAATAAAACTAACAAAAATTAAAATTAGTAAAAGTTACAAGTTATTCTCAGATTCTATTGTGTTCTTCAAAGAAAATAGTCGGTCTGTGTATCAATAATAGTGAATGTAAAAATACATGTAATTTTTAATAGTATGTATTGTATCATATCACTCTCAGAAGTCATACGTCAAAGGTTTGAACTCATAGGTCGAGTAGTCCTTATTTATTTGAAATATAAGATAAGTGATAGCCTAGTGGGTAGGGCATTCGGCTACCTGGTGCAACATTCAACTTCGGGTGATGTCTTTCCACAGCCCTAACCATGCATGCGGTGTTATTTTCGGATTGCCATACTTTTTAGGGAGCCGGAGGTGGTATAGAGAATGGAACTGACCCCCTACCCTAAAATGCGTGAATTTTGCACGCTATAGGGTTAACGTGAAGCAATATCTTCTATCGTGCGCTTGCAAACCTTCTTTGATCTTCTGCTTCAGTGATGCAGTGAAGGTTCAGGGTAATTCTGGCTCTAAAGCTTTATGCGCGTAGCTTCGCAATTCTGAATTCTATCGCCTTATAAATCCTTTCTCAAGAGCTGGAACGACTTCTCCCTCTCGCTGTGGATCACGGAAAATAGATGAGTTGAAGGAGACTTACAAGATGGGCGTTGGCCTGACCCAAAAGAGCCTCACCCTCCCCGAAGGGAAAACGACCAGCACTCGGCCGGTTACGATAAGGGGAACAATGCAGCGGAGGTGTGTTAAGCCTCAGACAAGATTTGCTGCCCTCCCTCGACTTTGGCCCGCCTTCTCACAATGCACAGCGGCTTGAGCCAGGTCAGGTTCTGTCTCTCTCTCTTTTATGCTTTCAAAGGAGGAGGAACAGGAAAAGGGCGGAAAGAACGCTAGCAACTTAAAAAGAAAGCAAGTGTCACCCACGTGGTTTTGTCTACGACCCGCGTCTTACACAAACCTTCAACCCTTGACTCACAACAACCAAGGTCTTAGGATAAAGTTAAGGTCCTTTCTCAACCCATGGAAAGTAATAACCACTTAGTGACGCCCTCTAGGGTCCCTTTTCCCGATAAAAGTGCTGCATACCCCGGGACGGAACCCCGACATTTTCAAAGACGGAAAAAGTGTCGTTTTTCAGAGTGTTAAACAAATCTTTGCTAAGTGTTTTTGTTTAAGTTATTTTCTGACATTTCCAAGGCTCAACCCTGAGGTACAAAATGCCGAATGGTGTCACCCTCTTAACCCAAGCGGCTAAAAGTTGTAAAATATTTAGACATGCCACCAAAATGTTACATTCATTTATTACATATTAATGTAATGTTTGGGGAACCAATACTGTTGCATTATTTTCCTCTAAAATGTACGCATAATGGTTATAATATCATATTCTATAGAATTCTAACTCTGGTGAGTAAAAGACAAATAAAACTTACGAAATGAATTGCCGAAAAGCCAAACAGATATAATCATTTACAGGGTAATCCCTCAGCATAACTTTTTCATGAATCTTTAAAAATTGTTATTTACAATTATAATTTATTTATTATTTATAACGGTTTTACTCACCAGAGTTCTAATCCTTCAGAAAGTGTTATTAGCATCTTTTAACCGGTAGGGTAAGGGGATGATTGTATTCTGTAATCAATTCGTAGTGATAATTTCACTTTACCTCGGCATTTTCGCTTTTGTTCGCTGCTCTCCGTTCTCGCTGGTTCGCGTGTTCCGTATGCCTTGTTTGCATGGCGTATAAAAGCCTCCTCTCTCATTTCTCTCCCTCAGCGCTTGTCGATGGGGCGGGGTGGGAACGATGATTGATGGTCTTTGGTACTTCGCGTGCACGCAAATGTGCTCCAAGCCTTCCTTCTCCGATGTTCCCGAGTACTCAAGCTCGTGACTTCTATTTTTTTTACATTTATCAACTCCTGACACATTCGATGAATTCTCTGAAGTTAACATTTTTCATTCTTTCTCGGTTTCTGAAGGTAATAAATTATTTATCTCCATCGTACATTGAGATTTCCACCGTCACTTTTGTGATGGATTAACAAATAAAACGACAGTTTACAGATTAATGGGGACACTATCAATAGTTTGTTAAATTTATCCCAGAAAAATTGGCTCTGCAAATGAAATTGGGAGTGAAATGTTTTTTCCAGTTTTTTTAGTGTTTGAAGATTTGACGAGTAAAATGGACTAAAAAAAGCAACTAAATGGTTAGATATCGCGGGGTATGGCGGTATTTATTTAATTATAGTATGGACTTTAGGTTGGTTAAGGAAAACAGGAATCATGGAGGCCAATTTCAGGGAAGGAAAAGTAATAAAATAACGCACCGTTCCTATCCTTTATAATATCGTATGAATGCTTTTCTACTATCCTTTCCCCTTCTTGTGTCCCGTCTATTTCTCCTTTGGTGGGTGAAACAGCTCCATAACGCCATATCTCGGGCAACATCTATCGGAGCACTTTGGCGCTTTATAAGATCGCAGATCTCAATGTAAATCAGGTTTCCTTATTAGCTCAAGAGGTAGAGCATCCGCCCGGAAAGTGGAAGGTCCGTGGTTCAAATCCCGGATAAGGAAATATTTTTACTTTCGTGATCTGCTCAAAAACCGCCTTCCCCACATGCCCTGTGTTCGCCTTTTATGTGTTTTCCTATCCCCTTTCCTTATACCTATTTCTGTTTGAATGAATATTTGTGCACCGTATGGCGGGATTTTCAAGTTTAATAAGTTTTCAAGTTAATATATATATATAAACTTCCAAATATAAATTTTCAAGTATATATATATATATATAATTATTAATGATTCTCACGAAAATAAATTTCTGTAAGCATGATGTAGTAAGGGAATTACCAAGACATCTAAATATATCTAAATTCATGCATTCAGTCAATTGTTAACCGCCCAAAACATAAATTGGTGTATTAAATTAAAATTAATTTTCGAGGCCTGACCACGGTCGCTTTTTACGATGGAAGACACCTTGAATAGGGCGGATATTGCTGTTGAATTGTCTATGATTAGGCGAAAAAATGTTTTGTGCCCCCATATTTCCTAACGGCACTCCATTAATCCCTTTGTAGGCGTAAGGCTTCCAAAAATTTGGATAGGTCGTGCCGGCGACAGATGACGCATACGTCCCTTCTTCCATTGTCATGCAATTTTCTCCCGCATGACTACGGGTACGCCCACATGTATCCGAGGCTCAAACAAAACAAAAAAGGTTTCTCTCTTCTTTCTTCCTGCTTCCCAGGTTCCGCCCGATACTCCTTCGACCACGCCTTGATTTACGAAAAGCCAAAGCTGTTTGTAGCATATGGTTTACCGAGTCGAATTTACATCTCATGTCTCTTCATTCAAAGGAACTGGTTTCAATGACCTTGCCCAACATTATTCTTTCAATGGTCCCATGGCTACGGCTGCATTTTATCTCCAATGAAAAACCACCACTGCAGTTATTGCCTTCATTCTGAGCAGAAATATTTACCTCGCAGTGTTAAATGCTTATTCTTTTGTTAAAGACGCAATTAAAAGTATTGTAGAATTTTGGAGTCCATATAAGAATCACGATATTGCATACGATAAAGTTTTACGAATCTCATAAAATCTCTGAAATCAGCTTCAGTCATATGTTAGAGGAGATTGGGGAATATTTTATTTGTTAAAGATTATAAGCTTTGATGCAATCAGAATCAAGTACTCTCTTCCTGCTAATGGCCATGAAACATTTACCGTATATATTTCACGTGGTTAAAAATGCATCATCTACTGTGTATCACATGCCCTGTATAATAAGCTTTATAGGAACAGTTCTTAGTTACCCTGTAGTAAACAGGTACGTTATTCAGTATCGCTATGCTTATATTGAAACCAATGAGTAACTCAAGGACCAATAACCAGTCACAAGGACAATTAGCCTCGTATTCCAATGTGACATGTATTCCACAAGAGACTTAAAATTTGTATTGTGATGCTTGACCTTAAGTTGAGTTTAATTACATTAATACGCCATTACAAAGAAAGGCATTGCTATAAATGCTTTGTAAATAACAATTAACACTCTTAACACAAAGACAATAGTGCATGTTTTTGTAAGTGTACGTATTATTAAAGAATCGTAGAAAGACATTTCGCAATTTTCTATACTTGATGATTGCTGGATGTGCGCTGCTTAAAGCGCCTAATGTATTCTATTTTGAAACAATTTTCATTCAATCACTTCTAGCCGAAGTATTAATTGGACTTATGTAACTGACTGAAGGGTGGCCTATTATAGATTCTCAGTTAATTCCGTAACACTTCATTACTTCTCTTTAGAATGTTTGATAAAGCTAGATGGTATATTCGGAACAGTCTCAGTCTCCCTCGTTGGACACACTTCTCCGATAGATTCAAAATACTTAATTGCTGCGTATTTCAAATAATGCATTGCGTGAAATACCGCTTACGCGTATCCTTCAAAATTACCTACCACCTATTTGAAACCATGATTCTCCATTAAGTGCATTGTGTCTTCACAGCGGGCTACTCTTTCGACGGACACCGTTGAAGAGTTCCGTACAATCGTAAAAGACGCTCCCAACTGTTGTCTGCGAATGCGGGAAATGGGGGAGGGTAGGAGTGCCGCAAGATACCACGCTCGCAACAGGTGTCTTCTCTCCATGCCTCCTCAAACCCTGCCCTGAAAATCCTTTCCCTCGTCCATCCGCTCCCCTCTCGTATTTACCAAGGATCGTCCTACCGACACGCAATCGTATTCTCTCACGGTCTCCCCCACACACACACACGCACACATATGCAATCTCTCCAGAGGAAATGTTTCTTTTTCCTCCGAGAAGTATCCATGAGCCAGCGGACGCAAAACAAAAAAACTCCTCTTCGAATTCCTGCGAGAGAACCGCAGTCCCTCCTTTTCCCTTTCCATCCCCTGTCCCTACCGTCGCCTCAAAATTGCTGGAATTAATTCACTCCTCCCTCCCCGTCCTCTTTTGTACCTGCGCGAATCCCGGATAAAAAATAACAACCACCGACGGAAAAAGTTCGAGCGTAAGAAACAACGCCCGAGGCTCATAAATTATTTCATGACCCGCAAGTTCGATGTGGAAACTGAAGCAACCAAAGATGCGGTGGCGGTGGTGTAAACACCATTTCCCTACTCTCGACTTCGTTGCTCGCGATTTAAAAATACTATTCAGGACTTGGTGGGCTGGATTCTAGACAGGGGGACGTTTTCGCCAGGAACGATGTTGTCCACTCGGAGTAATCTCGAAAAGGCTACTTGATTGCTTGCTGCACACTTCCTCGAAGTTCTCCTTCGTACTTCGAGTGAGCTTCATTCTCTCCTCCTGCTACCTTCTTTTCAGGGAAAAACATCTGTAAATGGCTTGTAATTTATGGATTATCACCAAATATCGTGTAAGGATACCACCAAAAAACAACCGCCTTAACCTTGGAGTATTAATTGCCTTTGTAGGCAGATTTGTGTATGATCAAAAACCATCATTGTTCACAGCCAACTTCGGCGAACGTTTTTCATAATAACGGATACTCTACAGCGACAACCCAAATATACGTATAAACTTGAAAAATAATTAATTATATATATATATTTATAAAATATATATAAAACTTTTGTGAAAGTCTCACGGACGTGAATAATAATGTATATGGAATTAGCAATAGTAGACAAAGACAAAAACACTGAAACATACAAAAAAGAGAAACTCACTAGTTATCGGATTTTCGGTGGTCAATACACCACCTTTCTCAAGAAAAAGAAGGACAGAACTGTCCTTCCTAATTCCATATTTATGTAAAACTCACCCTTATTCAGTTCCTTCTTTCCTCAGAGTAAGATGGTTTGGCCACCGAAAATTTGGATTACATGTGAGTTTCATATATATACAGTCACTTTCTTGGAAAACCCACGAACGTGCACAATAATGTAAATTCACTAAATAGTCATAGGAAACACAGAAACTACTATCTGTATATACATATATATATATATATAAGTTTTTGTATTTCCACGGGTATGGTGATGGCACGAAAAAAACGTGGACACTCACAACTTTCCTTTTTTATACTTTGGCTTAATATGGATAACACGTTATTCAACTAAAATAACCAGGCAAATATATGCAACGCCTAAACTGCTTGGGCCAGTGCTGGGGATTTAGCGTACGTGGGCAGCAAGAATGAGATGACCGCACCGGCGCCAAAAGTAGAGTGCAAGTCGGAGAGGAAAAGAGATATGGAGAGGGTGGAGGGAGTTGTTGTGGAAGTCCGGGGAAAAAGTTACGAGAGGAAAGAAGTAGCGGAAGGTCGAAGCTGTTTTCAAGAAACACCGCGATTCCCCCGCACGCTAACACATTCAAACAAACGCCGACCATGCCCCCCCCTCCCTCCTTCCTCTCTCTCTCTCTCTCTCTCCCTCCCACCTCTGCCTGAGAAGAGGTTGATACGGCACAGCTGTCGCCGAAAAGAGCGAGGTTATTCGGCAAGGGGGCCGTGAAAGTGTGCGAGAGACGGGCAGGAGAGGGGAAGCGGAGGGGATTGGGGTGGCAGGGTAAGTGACGCTTGTATGGGGGTGGATGCCCCCCTCCCCACGGATGAGGGTTAGAGATGCGGTAGTAGCGAGCGCTCTGCCCTCACCACGGGTGGTGTCGTGCGGGTTGTGGCATCCCAAGGGAAGATGAAGGGAACAACAGGTGGATGTGATCCCCATTTCTTCTCTGCCTCACTCCCTAAATGGTTCATATGGTCTCTGAGGGGTGTTACAATTAGGGCATGGGTGGGGGTTTGGCTTGAACGGAAATAAATGAGTTTTGCGAAAAAGTGAATATTCATTGTGTGCTCGCCTACTTGTACGCATTCGCTTTCAAACTCTGCAGTGATGAAAGAAACGCGAATCATACGTTCAATCATGCGAGTAAATGATTGTCTCGTCGGCAGCCTTACATATGCACTTACATGGAGCAATTTGATGTTTTTGGTGAGGTAAAAAAAAAACGCGCGCCTAATTTTTTTCTTTAAATCATTATTTCAATCAACTTTTTTTACAGTTGTTTTAGTTGAAATATATATATCATTATTCTCGTGAAACTCAATTGTATAGATTTGTAATGCACCTCTTTTCCGGAGACTTTTGAGTCTTTTGGAACGAAAATTCCCCATCTTGCAATTATGTGGTTCACGGCAGGTGGTGGAGTTTGTGCTGAGTGAGGGATAACGCAAAAAAATAGTGTGCATATCGGCATGACCTTTGAGATCTAGCGCGCGAGAAATGCACGTCGGAAAAAGAAAAAGAGCCTGAAAGGAGACCAGGAATGCCGGTGGCTGGCTTCAAGGCCACTCAAGGACGGGTCTCCCCTTCCCCTGTCTCTACACAGACCGAATCCACAGTCAGTCACTCGCCCCATTTCCCCTCCCTTCCCCCCACCCCCGTCCTGTGCAAGGTTACTTCCTCGAGCCATGCACAGCTTAGGCGACAAGAGATTCATTGCCCATACCGATTCCCTCACCCCGTAATCGAAAATGTAGATTTCCCCGTAAGAAACGAAAATTTAAGACGAAGTGAGGGGAGGGAGCTGTGAAGGAAAATAAATTAAAAAAAAAGGGAAAAAAAGTGATAAAGCGCGCGCATTGGGCGGTCCCCGTGAACGTCGACATTGCTCAAAGCAGCCGTACTCTACAGGTTGCCGCTCAGGTAGGGGTCGCCTGGAGGACACGGGAGAAATTGCCCCACGCTGGTGACTGATGATTACAGTTCCCCGCACAAGGAATGGATACGAAAAACGTTTGCACTTAATCAGAGATCGAAATGTCCTTTTTAAATCCCCAGAATAGACATCAGGTAGCCTCCTAACCGTCTAGAGTATTTCTTTTGCAGATTTGCATCAATTTCACGAGGGGTCGTGGTGATTTGAGAATGTTATAAAACGAGAGAGACCTTCCAAATATTCTGTGCCTTGTCAATTGAATTCTCTTTTATTTGCTCGAATATTAAACAAAATATTCGAAAGGGGAACCTTGAGTTTTTTTCGGATCCGTGCTTGTTGTTTCTCATAGATCCGTTTATCTTAAATTTTAAGCAGTTTCAGTGGGATTTCCGAAATGTTTCTACAGTGAGGAAGTAAAATGATTGATTCAATTCTCTAAAATCGTCTTTTGTATTTATTTTAAGAAATTCCTTCATTTCATTTGGTTAAAAAAATTAATTTTAAAATTTTATTCTTGTTGCTTTATTATCGAATCGAAATTTGTTTTCCGATCTATAATAAAAATTGAATTCAGTGATTGGCAATGTTATTTCCAAACTGCTGCATTCATGAGTTCTATTTTCCTCCAGTCATTCACCAAAAGCCACTAGCATTTTCGATTTAAAAGTTACCGTTTTTTACTTCATTTTTATTTTAACGAAACGTTTATGGTGGTTTTCCGTCACTGAGAGGGTAGATTCTGGATAATTCGTAGTTTAATCATTGCAATCAACTCTTAAACCCAGCAGGGTGCATAACAACTCCAGGAACACATGTATTTCACCAAATGAGAGGCCTTTTCCGTGGCTTCTCCTTGTGTTTACTCGTAGGAAAATGTGGGAATCCGGTAGCTTTCCACCTCCTCTTCTCGCACCCATCTCGTATTTGAGCGACGCAATGCACACCCACGAGGACCACGCGGTTCTTCTCTCCGACTCTGCGCAAACACGAGCGACCGAGTTCGCTTTTTGTGTACCCTTCCACTTCGTCTCTCTTGGATGGCTCCTTCACTACACGCGACACGACGAATGCGGCGGACCTGCCCACACTCCCAGTAGCCCTTGAAATGCTAGTGAATCCTTGGCCCTGTGCACCCAGATGAAACATACTCCGGTGACTCCATTTACTTCCATCTGTCCCCCGTCTCTTCTTAGAGCCTTCCCAGCTGAAATACGGGCACGCATTCTTGTGTACCTAGTAAAGTTTATATCCGTTCTTCCGCACCTTATTTTCCTTCTTCTGTCTCGTGAGACACAGGGGATCGATTTAAAAGTAAAAATTGGCTACTACCGTTTTATCTAACGAATTTGGAGACACTTTTGGTACGAAAATATCAGTAGATTAAAATATTTTTTGTATTACTACAGTTCACCAAGCACGTGGAATAAAAATATCAGCATCATTCAATATCCGAAGTGTTAATATTAACCTCTTTCATTGGCCATATTCTCGTAACTCTCTACGTACTCTCCATTATTAGCATGAATTTACACCCTGCTATGCACCATGGCTTGCAGGTTATCACGTAAATATGGATCTTGTCACTTCCCATCTGATCTGTCTCTCGTAAGTGGTCAAGTGAATTTAGTATCTCTTTTAAAATCATAAGTCCACATTCCATTTTATTTGACTTTGTTAAGAAAAAGAAATTTTTTAATAAACTTTAATCGGTTTCACGTAGGAATATACTTATCTTTATCTTTTTTGCAGAATTTTGTTCGTTTTTAAGCGATAGAACTAGTTTCTCGTAGCTTTGCATTTATCTTGAAACGAAGATGATAAAAGCATTCGAACCGTTAGCATCAAATCTTATGACCCATTTCCGCCCGCTGTGTCCAAATAAACGAGCTGAAGCTTTTACTCTTTGATTCCAGTGTTTGTGTTTCTGAGTATCTCTGTTTTTTTTTGTGGACTGGCCTTCCTAGTTCTGCTCAAGATGTGGATTCCTGGGAGTGGCTAAGAAATGTTGAGACTGAAGTGGTTGTAATGATGTCATTCGTTTGCTTTGATAAAATTGCGGATATTTCCATCGGTGCCGTCAAATATAATAATAGCTCCTTCCGTTTTTTACGTAATATCATTCCATCAAAACTGGAGAAGAAAGAATGTTAGTGTTGACACTTTTAGCTAAAGTCCTAATTGATTCTTTTGTGGGATTCCAAAATTCGTAGTTAATTTAGAAGAAAGCGTTGCGAGATCTGCGTTCTCTTGATGCTGGATTCCATCTTAAACGCCTAAGGAACATATTCTAGACAGCGTTTTTAAAGTTCATCTTTAATTCATCTCACAACTGACTAGTTGTAGTTGACAATTTTAATGACCACGTATATCCTGAAGAAGATATCTATTGGTACCCTTCTCAAAATTTAACAACGGAGGCAATTTATGGGAAATTATCTTCAATAAATATCATTCATCGAATTACTATTCATTCAATAAATATATTCATTCCTCAAATACCGACAAATCGAACATTTCACTAACTTCAGATAGTGTTCTAAACACTATTTCTTGCTGATTAATAAAGTCCTTAAAAGAGATGATGGGAAGAGAAGTCTATAGGCAGTATTGACTGGAGAAAGAGGGAAACTACGAGGGTCATCCGGAAAGTAGTACCCGTTCGTGAAATAAAGACACAAAAGTAAATATTAACAAACATAAAAAATTTTATTTGAAAGAGGATACTTTAAACTACTTCTCAACATAATCTCCAAGCAAATTAAGGCATTTGTCATAACGTGTGACAAGTTTCTGTATTCCTGCTGCATAGTCCTTCGCCGCCAGCTCATTGAGATACAGGGTCACTCCTTCTTTAAGTTCTTCATCGCTGTCAAATCTTTTTCCTGCCAAAAAGTCAAATTTTTGCATAATGCAGATGGTGTTTAACAATTTCATGAACAATTGTTCGAGAAACATTGGGAAAATGCTCACAGATGTCATCAATTGTGACGCGCCGATCGTTCCTCACGAATTCGTCAACTGAGCTCACCAGTTGGTCTGTAATGACAGACGGTCTCCCCGAACGCTCATCGTCGTGTGTGTTCCCCCTCCCCATGTTGAAGTTGCGACACCACCGCCGAACAGACGACTCGTCCATTACATTGTCTCCATACACCTCCTTTAATTGGCGATGAATATCACATGGGCGAACGTTTCTTGCATTGAGGAATTTAATCACTGCCCTCACTTCACAACTGGCGGCGTTCTCAATTTTTTTAAACATTGTAAACAATCACAGAAACAACACAGGCAATGCTAGCGTCACGCAACTTGGCTCAGAGAAGGCAGACAAGCCACTGAAGCTATCTGACCTCGTCCAGCGGCTACTCGCGTCGTCAGCACTTCATGCGGCACGAACGGGTACTACTTTCCGGATGACCCTCGTATTTGACAGGAATAGGGATATTGAAAAGGATAATGAAAGGAAATACTTAGAGCGAACAAATAACAAATATCAAGCTGTACAGGGAATCAGCACGAGAATCCAAGAGGGGGCGAAATGTTCCATCTCTTGAAGGGCTGTTTGCAGGCTTGGATTCCGTAGTTTTGCTGCGTAATTTTATCCAACTTTTATACTCTCTCTCGTATCGGCAAATTCATTCAGGGGTGGCCCAGAGGCAAGAGGCGTAGGAGGGGATGGGCCTGTGTCTCCACGTCCGCCATAGTCGAACGGCGTCGGGTCTAGGTTTCGCGAGGATTTTTATGATCGGCGCGATTTCATGCCTCTATTCCTCGACAACGCTCCCTCCTCGGGAGAGGGGGTTCATTTCAAGCCACGCCGCCCTCTCGAGTCTGGTTTTGCGGATTTGTCCTCCTGGTTCCTCGGCACGGGGTGGGTACGGTGGACCCCGATGAGCCGCGATAGTCCTCCGCCCAGGGGGATGGACATCAGGTCGGCGGGGGAAGAGAGGGGAGGGCGCAAAGGGGGGGGAATGGGGTCGGCCTCAGGGTGGGGGAGTCGGGGGGGCACAGGGCGGGGTCGGTGCTGTGAGAGAGCGGGAGAGAGTGCCAGGTTCTATTTGGGGGGCAGCGGCGGTGGTAGGGGCGTGTATTTCTGGGTCCCCCGATCTTTCCCTCCTCTCCGACGCCTCCCTCCTCGCGCCCTCACCCCAATACCCTCCCCGGCACGCCTCCCTCTTCCCCGCCTCCTCCTCCTTAACTATTCCCCGAACCGTTCCCTAACCGCCTGGCAACCCGCTCCCTATCACCTCACTGAAAAACCCGGATCTTTTTTCCCGAAAGCAATGATGATCATAGCAATTATTCTCGTATTCCCGCACGACGCTCCGCCACCATTTTTGTCCAAATAACTCCGGTAAGCGAACGGGGAAAGCTCCAAAATGTCTACATGTAAATAATGGGAATGAACATCCCTCTAGGGTTCGGCCAATCAAACGGAATCCATGAATGATTCTTCTTTGAGTAACGTTATTTGGATTAGCGTCGGCAAGACCCCTCCGCGTTCGCGACGATTTGATTTCGTTTACCCGACGTCGCTTGTCGTTCCCTCCACCAAGACACGGATCCAGCTGGAGATGGAGTCCTAGGCTGTTTCCTTCGGACTATTTCCAGTTGTACTTCGTAATTGGCGTCGTTCAGCTTGCAGAAATTCCAGGGGCGTCGAAGATTTGATTACTATAACGTCTGATACCTTTCCCTTGTATCACAATAGTGGCTAACGTATTTCGTACCATTCTCGTTCGATTCCATCCTTGTTCCTAATTCTTCTCGTTTTTGTAATCACCAATAAATAAATGCTTATGATAATGAATGCTTATCATAAGCATTTATTATGTCATGACCTGATTAATCCTGCTACAGATCTCTCGAGTGTCTTTTAAATGGTCTTGAATTCCAATGTCGGTTTCCTTTTTTCATCAATATATTTGACCATGGACTAGCATGCCCAGACATATTTTTCAAGGCGCAAAAGGAGATACAAACGGCATAAAAGAGCATGTTAACGGATTCTCTCTTATACTACTCTTATGTGTTTGTTTTATGGTCGCCCACTTTCCATTTGCCACTCAGTAATTCCTTGGGAAAACTGAAAAACTAAACTCTCCTCATCAATGTAAAAACCAAAGTAGTTCACCAGCCTAAATAGAGTGTAGAAATTAGGTACTTGCCGTTGGATCCCCTGTGCAGTGCACATTGTACTACTTTAATTTGTACGTATATAACATTTAATACTGAAATTAATTTAGAGTGTGCATTAGTTCATTGTTTTTGAATTGCCAAATGTGAATAGAAATACATAAGGAAACATGGTTGCAAGAGAAGCCGTCTTACTACGAAGTAATAAACAGCAAATGATTCTTTACTCCCGGTTATCTGGCGTTTTCCTATCTCAAGTCATTCACACCCCGTGCGTCTAGTTCTTCGAGTTGGGTGGGATTGAGTCCGATTTGATATGGAAGATAACACGCGGGTCTCCAACTTGTTTTGAGTACGCAGCGCGATTTTCTCTTTTCGTCGGCGGCATTCCTCGCTCAATGACGTCACCTCCCCTCCTTTGGTCTTCCCAAAAACTAACCCCCCCCCAATCTTCCCTCAACCCACTATCTTCCTCTCCCGCCTGGGTCTCCCACTCCTCCCGGCCATTTCCGCGATGAGGTGCAGTGGGGAGACGGCAGACTCCCGATATGCGCATTATGGAGATCCTCATTCGCAAAACTCGTATTCCTTCCCTCATCGGCCGTCGTTCTCATTTCCTCCGTTTAGGATGTCTTCCCTCCATCCTACCCCGATGGGGCTCCACCTCTCTCTTTCTCCTTCCCCTTCCCCCGCCCCTCCCCGTCCCGCCAGCGAACTGCGTCCTCAGTCAGTCAGTCACTCGCCCACTAAGCTTCTCCTCCTCCCTTCCCCCCGCCCCATTCCTTCCCCTTCTCCAGTCTCCTTCCACTTTTCTCTCAACTCTCCAGCCTTCCTCCCCCATCACTTCGCGAAACCGGCTGGCTCCGTCAGAAAATCCACGATCGTGCGTACGATTAGTACCCCGCGGAGACAACTCTCTTAATTGAGAGCTCTTCAGAGGCGTTGGGAGCTGGTGGCATGACTCGTCGTAATTGCTGAAAATATATCGTTCGTCTCGCTGCACGGAACACGTTCCTTCTCTCCGAGCCGACGACCTTTAGCATTGTGACAATTGAAATATGTTCCTCTCATGCTTATTAAACCCTCGATGATGATACTCATAATTATTTGTGCATGAACAATAATCACATTTTTTCTTGTGTACCTCTTTTTTGTAAAGGCATGAATTTTTTTCTTAAAGTAGCGGTTATTTAGCTTTTAAAAATGCATACAAGTACTTGTGCTTCACATTTCTGTCTAAAAGATGACTCGTACATTCCTCATATAATTAGGTACGCACAAATTTATGAGATAATTCCTAACTTAAAATCAGATGTAATTCATTTTTGGTGCTATTGGTGGGGTTCAGGGTAACGCTATAGGTAATCCCGAGGTCAGACGTGTTTGAACCTTGAATTTTCATGTTGAAATTTGTCATAAAGGATGGTTACTGATACTCCAGTTATTGTTTTCATTTATTTGATACTTGTTTCATAATGAACAGAGTTTCGGGCAAGAGACTCCAACAAGACTAATAATGTTGTTATTTAATTCACATGGAATACAAGAAGACGCCTCTTTATAAGTTAATCCAATAAATTACTCGTCAAAAAACTTGGATTTGACAGTAAAGTATATTAAAATAAAAATTTGACAATAAGACAAACCAATTTTTTTGCTATAAAGTTACTTGACATGATTGAGATCTAATCTCAGTAATTTTCCATTTAATTTACTTTTCCACTCATTTAAGTTTTAATCAATCTTTATATCGAAAATATACTGGCAGGTATAATTAACTACGATTCAGGTGATATCGTTAAGCTCGTCAGTGTGTGAATATGTTTAGAGGCGAATAGGTATTTTTTTATGGAAAGCTAATTGGCAATTATTGATAATGGTAGAGATGCCGGTTCATACTATTCAATACTCGTGGAAAATTATAATTAATTATAATACACTTCTTTGTTCTATTCGTTCTTGACCCCAATTCATGTCTTTAAGTGAATCTTCCTGAGCGTAACTGTTATACCTGAGGTTTATCATGAATTGTATTGATCTGTATTTTAACGTATCTTGTTTACCATCAGTATTTAAATCCTAGGATTGGTTTATTACAGCCCTCCATTCGCCTCTATTTAATGTCAATATTGCTTATATTGAAATTAAATGAAATTATTGACTTTGTAATTCCACATACTTTACTTAGAACACGACCCAGGTATCGACGTTGAACGTCATCAGGTGATGATGTTGAGGTTCAACGTCGAAACCAGGGTTATGATCTAAATAAACTGTATGAAATTACGAAGTCAATGATTTCATTTCAATATTTTATTTAAATTCCATAAAGTTACGTCGGATACAACAAATGATGTGTTTTTGCGTTGCTTTTAATGCTGATTCCTTTCCAGACGAAATTCAATGGAAGAAATGATGTTAGTCGAAACAAAACTATTTAGACACGTCCGTCTTTTAAACGCGTTCCCTAAGAAGGAGAGGATAATATGCGTAAATTTGCATATTAACCTGTTTCCTGCTACAACGCTCGGTTGCCATGCTCTCCTCTCTGGCGAACCATTATTTAATGTGTTAAACTTCTTATTCTCTCAACTCCACATACGTTTTGTCATAATTAGTGCTGACTTAGGAAGTAAGTGCAGAGCTCATCTTGTAGAAATTAAGTGCATATGACGTCTGGGATTCAAGCATTAAGGTTAGATTCGCCATTTCATTTGTATTTGTCACCTGCAATTTCCCATAAAATTCGAGTATGCAGGAATCCAGACACTAGTTCAGCCTAGGATATCCAGAGGCATCACCCACATTAGTACCCGGCAGGTAGTTGAAATTTTTACCCACTAAGCTACCAGGCCATCTTTCTTGACGCATGACTATTAAATTCCGCGACTTGGCTATTTTGGTGAACCTCCCCGACAGCCGCAAACCATCCCTCTCGTGCGAACATTACTCTTCTCTCGTCAATCCTAAATCCCATCCTTTCCAGTCTGACCTAATCTAAAACCAGCACCACCGTAAACGTTGCGTCCAGACGTCAGATAGCCCGCGTCTCTTCCTGGAAAGCTTGTTATTATTTTTTTCTTCGATCTTCGTGAACTTTTCGCGGTGACTCACGTACTCCCTAATGATTTCTCTTCTTGATTCCTTCACTTCACCCCTATTATATCTTGACGGCGATCGTAGCTAACTACTGTGAGTCGGGAAAGTGAATTACCTGCTTCTTCAGAAGTCAACAGCCCCTGCTCTCTCTTTCTGGTGTTCATTTTTGTCTGACCGTACCGAATCAGGAAGAAAATTCTCCATACTTTCAAATATTTAATATTTTCACACGAGGAAAAAACCATTTAACTTTTGCAAATTAATATATCTCTCGATCTCCGAAAAATCCTACTCGAGGGTGAATAGCAAAAGGTAACAACTCAATTATGCTCCTCGTTTACTAAGAATGAATGTAAACTTTAATTTTTATTCATCACCATTTTTTGATGATTGAAGCTGTTTTTTATCCTTGTCATTGTACAATAAAAATTTATAAAAGAGGTCGACGAGTGAAACTTTGGCGGTTAGGTTTTTAATATTTATATTTTATCTTTAACGGCTAAATTCGTCATCCTCGTCAAAGTGACCCCATAAGGTGAGATCATTAATTCTAGAGGTGTCAAAATAGTACCATAAGATTCATCTCGACTATACCTCGACATACCTCGACTGCCTTTAAAATGCTACCTATAAAAAAAACTAAGCAGATGAATTCTGCTCTTTATACTGAGTATGTTATGTTTTGGCTAACAGTTCCCATGCCTCACCTTGCCTTAATTGTATCACCGGCAAGTACTACCTTCTTTCTTCTATATGTTAGTGTCATCCCTAGTTCCTTTTACTCCACTATTTCCCACCCCATACTCCATTATTTCCTTCCAACTCTTCCATTCCGTCTTTTAGTCTTACGGCACATTCTTCCACCCCCATCCTTCATTGTCTCTACAACATTCCCTTAACTTCCCTTTTGTTTACTTCCATCCGTCTTCGATGCGAACTCTTCGTATTCTTATCTCCTCCAATGTCGTTCTTTCCTCGTTCCCCTTCGCTCTCCAAGAAATAAACTAGTGCACGCCCTCATCTGTCAGGAGAGCATGGACTTATCTGTCAGGATATCCAACAATTCATTCGGTTCTGCAGAAGGGCAATAATAAAAAATAAAGATCCTTCCCTGAGAATCCCATGTAATGTTTACTTCTCGCTGGTCACCTAGTTCGTAACACTGATATAATTTACTCTGGTATGTGAGCGACACTTCCTACGTCTCTCTTCCCCCACCTCCTTCCCTTCCTCCTGCGACCTTCCTGGCATGTATTCATCGCCGCCGCATTGCCTTCAGGCATTAACGAGAAGTAAATGAGTTTATTTTTCAACTGAGTGTCTTTTAATATTTTCCGTTCATTTTAACCCACGTGATGCGCATAGTTTTGCGACGATAACTATTTCTGCTACCGATGGACTAACTGTTGAGAGTGTTTTTTATTTTGTCAGTAATTTTTTCTGAATGAAGTCGCTCATTTCACCAACTTTGCCCGCGTGTAATTGCACTTCATCGTTCCACCTATTTCCTTTTCTGCTCCCCAACGTTTCTTTCCTGATTACTATGAGTTGGACGGTTAGACGGAGTTGGAAAGTTCGACGGTTTCCTCCATTTGCTTTTAGCCGAGGCAGCCTCTGGAACCACACCACACTCATACACGTCGCTCTTCACGCATTCACTCCACCTTTTTTTAGTATCTCCTCTACCCTCCTTGTTACGTCTGTATTTTTTCTTTAAACAACTGAGTCCCTTACTGTCTCCCCTTAATGTCTCACATTTGCTCCCTGGTGTTTCCACTTAAAATCTTATTGATGACTTTCGACCGATTTCTGGATCGAAAATGAGAAAAGGCGAGAATGAAAACCTAGCTTTCGTATGGACGACGTTGTTGCGTATTAATGTTCTTCTTACCCCTCCTTGTGTACTCCTCCCCTCCAAAGAATCTCCTCATATCCCGATCACTCTCTCTAACGCTACACCTCCCCGCCCTTACTCCCTGTCCTCACTAACTTCTCTTCACATTTCATCCTCTCTCTCTTTCTCCCTTTTCCCTTTCTCCCTTCCCTCCTCTGCCAAGAATAAGAAGCTTTTCGAGACTTTTGGCGATGTAGTACGGGTTTGGCTCGCCCCTCCGCGCGTGGGGAGGGCGGGGAAGGGGGACGACGAAGGAGAAGTTCGGGAGGTGGAGGGAGTAGCTAGCGAGAAGGGAGGAGAGGGCCTTTGGGTGAGCGGCGGAGTGTGTGGGGTAGGAAGGTCACGAGGGCGACATGCAGACTGGGCACCGCCTGAGGAGGGGAGGGGGAAGAAGGAGAGATTGGAGAGGTGTCGGGCTTGAGGTGGAGAGAGAGAAAGGGGAGGGGGAGGAGGGGTTGGGGGGGGGGGGGGAGGGAAGTATGTGGTGTAGCGGCGAAAGAATTCCGCGGACCATTTTTAAGCACCCCATCCCTTTCTCCCTCTCTCTCTCACTTCCATCCCCCTCCCAACTCCCTTCCCCCTCCGCCGCTGAAACTCGCTTCATTCCCGCTCGCACAACTCGGCTTATCCGTTCGTCTTCCCGCGCAAGCGCGAATGATCTTTGCTCAAACCGCTCCGTCCTCCCTTAAGACCCACTCCATCCCACATGAGTATTTTTCCCTTCTCATTTTGGTTTTGTGCTCGCACCGTGAATGCGTAAACTCGTGTCTCTTGAGTGAATTTATCCCAAAATTCTCCTGCATGAATTCCCAGATTCTGCGTCCTGCAAACCATTTCTTTAAGGGCATATGCCGATGTTTCAGGGCCAACACAGTTCAGTTTGACAGTTCTCTGATTCTAGTTATGAATGGTTTACAGACGATCTCTACATTGACTTGTATCTGTGAGAGACTGATAAATACCATTTGGGCTTCCGAGAATTACTTTCCAATCTTGCTACAAGTTATTTCACAATCTTGTGTCGCGTTGCGTTGGGAACTCATGAACGTATGCAGAGGTTTTCTGATACTTGGCGTACAGATTACTCCATTCATGCACAACCATGAATGATTAATTGACAGTGCTGAGGAATGTTTATGGTTTACATCATCAACTACCGGCCTCTTATCCAAAACCCGGGCCAACTCATCCAAAACTATAGAGAGCCTTTCAAGCGAAGAAACGTTTTGGCTGTAAAAATAGTTGAGCATCTATAATTTCAAAAAGGATTCGAGGGTACGAAACATTATTGTATGTTAATGGTTCTGCACTGAAATGACATTTTATTTTATTCTGGACACAACAAACATGTACGTGGTATATACAAGTGGGTAAATAATTCAGCATTGTACCATCACCCCTCTTATGCCCCATCATTTACATTTCCCTATAAGGCAAGCTGAACCTCAATCTTAATTCATTCCTGATAATAAATATCTATTGATAATTTCATGATTCAGTATCCTTATTTCTCTTTTTCTTTCTCTCCATTAACAATGATTTTATTCTCCTAATATCACCTTGCAGCATTCGAAAGACTCCAGAGGAAGATATTTTCTTCATACACCTCACGCCAGAAAAGTATTTTATATTCTGCGAAAACTTTCATGTCATTAGACGTGCAATTCCCAGAAAAAAACCAGACTCGGTATTCTGAATTCGGTCGTACGTGTATATATATATATATATATATATATATATATATATATATATATATATATATATATATATATATATATATATGTGTGTGTGTGTGTGTGTGTGTGTGTGTGTGTGTGTGTGTGTGTGGTTGTGTGTGTGTATATATATAAATATAAACTATAATTATATATATATATATAAACCATAAACACAGTAATCAACCCGAAGGTCGGTTTAGTAGGTGATGGTAGAGCTCACCCATGTACCAAGCCCTATACGGCGTGTGAATATTCACACATCAGGGTAGGGGGGCCAGTTCCTTTCCCTGTGCCGGTTATGGTTTCCCAGGAAGATCTGGTACCCGAAAAATCAACTAGCTTGGGTGGAGCTGCAGGTGCCCAAAGTGCCTTGCCCGGGAATCGAACCCGGGACCCTCCGGTCAGCAGTCCAACGCTCTACCCGCTAGACCACCGCGACCCGCATATATATATATATATATATATATATATTTATTTATATATATCAATTTTTCAGTTATGAGTGATAACCACAATCATTCATGGACCTGTTATCGCAGATTCCAAGAAACTGCGGGAGATGTCGCAACAGTAACTTTTAACGGAGTCATCCGCTAATATGCAATTCAATGCGACAATTTCAGAGTGTAAAAATCATTCACCTTGACCGGGATTCAAACCCGGATTCCTCATTGTTCGGTCGAGTGCTTTAGTCCGTTAAGCTATCAAGGCGATCTCTTAAACTCCAAAATTTCAGAGCTTCAGAGGAACGAAGCTATTAAATGATAAAATTATAATTATTTATTTGATTTTTATTATAAGTAAAATTATGTTTAATGATATTTTAATTCTTGCTAAAAAAAAGAGTGGATACATTAAATGATAAAATTTTTCGATTGAGTAATTGCAGCATTTCCTAGGATATTTACGAAATTAAGTGTTCTTACCGTTCCCTAAATATTTCGGTTGACACTCACTTCTTGATCGTGATTTAATTCTTAATCAGGGTAGACTTTTTTTCAGATATTTACATGACCATTCGGCTCATTTTATAATTATCATCCGGGTCATTTAGAGAGCATGTTTATCCACTCTGTTATCTTAAAAATGAAGTTCGCATCTTTACGCTCTTTAAGAAGCCCTCAATTATCCTCTCCTCACTCTCCACGGCTAAAATTTCTTTGCCTATCTCCTGCGCGGTTATAAGTTCCTCATTACCCTTTGTGGTTCACCTCCTTTGAAGTTTGGCTGCCTCGCCAGCCATCAACTCCCTCCTACTAGTCTCCTAAAACCTCCTTTCCTTTGAAAAAAAATCACCCGGCGACATCAAATGCTCCATTACAGTCAGTCATTCATCTGGTAATTGGATGATGCCTGACTTTCCAGGTGCGGCATGGTCTCCAGGAGGCCAGGATGACATTCATTAAGAATTGAAGTCAATTGACATTTTGACTAAATGAAACGTGGGTTTCCAGAAGTCGCGATCGGATGATTCTATTCTAATCGCATGTTCTCAGATGATCCATTTCACGTAATAGTTCCTTGAATTAAGTTAATATTATAATTTAAATTCGATAATCAATTTGTTCATTTGTTACATACCAATTACTTTATTCTATTCTTCTAGCAGCAGTTGAATGTTCGTAGTTTGTAATTGGTTTCGTAGTCGTCATCAAAACCAGTTTTAAAAATGGCCAAAATCTCTCTCACACCTAATAAAAATGAATAATATTTAAGCTAAGTATTTGTTTTATTTGCTTCCAAAAATAGTGACAGTTGCTTTTTATAAAGTATTTAATTGCCCTTGTTAAAAACAGCACCAACAAATACTGATTTGCCGATTTCTATTTTATCAGATTATTTCATCCTAAACATTTTGCGTACAAGTATACACGTATAATGTTTAGGCTGAAGAACTAATTCAGTTATTTGTTCGAAGTTTAGAATGCGATGTCTTATTGTTAAGTTTGGGGAATGTCCACTTAAAAGAATGGAAGGTGGTATCATTTATTTTCTACTTGTGTATCTTCGAATTTTATATATACTGGATGCGCAAATATTTACTAAAATGATTGGAAAAACATTATTTTCCTCTGTTTTATCCCTTCCGTTATGCTATATTCATTTCGCTTGCTTCACTTTTCCTCTCTTTCCGTTGAACACATTTTCTGCAAACTTATCCCTCTCTTCTTTCTCGTCTCACTAACCCTTCAGGAAGAAGGCTCGTCTCCCATTACCCTTTCCTCCGTTCAAAACCCGTTCCCCCTATGTTTTATCCAGTGATATCCTTTTGTTTGCTCCGCCTCTCTCTCTCTCTCTCCGCTCGTCGGTCCCCACCCAGTACCCTGGACCGCATCCAAGGAGAGGAAACGGAGTACACTGCTGTCAAACCCACAGGCATAATGCGTAACCTCTTCACCCCCCTCCTTCTTCTATTCCTTTCTTCCCTCCCTCACTCCGATTCTCTCCCCTAACACCGTTCGCTAATTCCACCTCACAACTCTCTCCCCTCTCACTTTGAATTGGCGAGTCCCTCTCCGTTTTTCTCTCCTTTCGCAAATACTACTATTGACGCCCAGGGTCGAAATCCTGCTTCAGCTTATAGCTGAAAATTAGCCTTTCCTCGCCTTAAGTCATTTGTCTATCATCATTATCCGTCGGAGCGATCTGAAATAAATCGTCCCTTTCTTGAACTTGTTGAAGAAATGGTTTTCGAGAAGGATGGTGGCATGAAAACAATCATGAAACACTGTTAAAACAAGTGTAAGCATTGTTTCGGTGATTAGAATCTCTTTTTCCAAAAATATTTAGAGAAGTGTTTCTGCTCATCGATAAACCCTAATTTAACTACCTGGCTTTGGATTGTTTGAATAATTGCTCACCGAAGAGTGGCAGCATTATATCTTGGTGATTCATCGACATTTCCGCCGTAGAGGCTGATATTGGTATTGATATTCATGTAAATAAAAAGGAGAAATTTCTATCTGAATGATTATCTATCGTCATTATCATTTTGGATCGTTGGCGACTCCATTTACCTTATTTTTTGAAGAAATGCCTTGCGTGTTATAAATTCGGTGGCATTGCTCAAGTGATGTCTGCGCTATTATTTACCGAAGGAAAAGCGTAAGTTTAGGAAATTCATTTTATTTATAGTTCGACGATCGGTAGGTATGTGAACGGGCACGAGAAAATTGAGCGCTCGTACTAGAAAAGAATCAAGGGTAAACTGTGGAGTTTCAGTGAAAGCCCAGACTACGGGAGGCGTCTTAAATTCCGTTCGGCGGAATTCTTGGTCAAATCGTTTGCCGATCACAAGAAAGGGAGTCAACGGGGCTCTTTAACGCAAAGAATTCCTCTCTCAAAATCCTTCGTCTGAAATTTTTGGAGGATAAACACAGATTGCACTTTTTACCCTCCACCAACATCCCCTAATTCCCCATGCTCGAGGAAACTTGAAAAGATTCCCCATCCACTCCTCTCCCCTCCTCGGCTTATCTCCGCTATTAAACGACTGCTTTCCTTTGTCACCTTCCAATCTGACACCCCCTTCTCCCCTCCCCCTTCGTTTCCTCCCTTTGAGTCGGTAAATTTCTCCGGCTGGGAATTTATAGTCCTTCCCGGGCCGTTTAAAGAGGACTTTTTTCTCGTCTCGTCCATAAATCTCCTTCGGGCTCTCTTCTAACTCTTTCAAGGGAAAGGCGAGGGGAGACATCCCTATCCCTTCCCTCCCAACCCCAATCTGCCATTGTTCCGATACGCGAGGGGATGCCTCCGTCGCCGCGAGAGACCTGCTCATTCTCACGATAGAAACCCGGGGTTGGGAAGTCTCTCCACTCTCCTTTCGAACCTGCACGGTCGTCATACAACCTTTGTCTTTCCTTCATGTCAAATCCCATTTCTGCATTCCGAACCTGGTTCTTTCCTTCCCATCATTAGCAGCAGTAATGTGATTTTATAACAGCTTGGACATCGAAGATCAGTTTGCACCTGTTTGACTTTTAATTAAGAGATCTGATTCCGTATTTCATCTCGTGTGTTTTGTGTGTGATGTTTTACACACCAATTAATATTGGACTCTCCGCTAAGAACATTTCTATTGAAAAATATGGGGTTTATATTCATTAGAATTCAAAAAGATGCCGATGGTCATAAGACTAATATTCAAGAAATTCAAGACCCGAGGTTTTCTTCTTGGGAGTTTTACGACCATGTGTATTGTTAAAGAAGCAATAATATTTTGACTTCTTTTAAAAAGTTTAAAACGTCATCCACATCGTAGCCTCCCTATCAGCTTTCCCAGTCACAATCACAAGAAATGTAAAAGAGGCAATTGTGAGAGGATGTCGGGTGCCAACTTGAGAAATTTGTTAACTTTCCCACTGGCTATAAAATCACTCTATAAAATATCTTTCATACATCATGTTCATATGTGGGAAAAATCATTTTTTTATCCCTTGAGAGGGAAACGCAGTGGCTGTTTCTCAATTAACTAAGTATCATAAATATGCGTAGAAACTTTATTGCCAATTTGAAAAATAAAATTTACAAGCTGGGTCACTGAGAAAAATCATAAACGAAACTGTTTACCTAACCTCTAATAATATATTTGGAGCCACATAATGCTTAATTATAGAAGTCACTTAATTATTCATCAATTTTGAATATATGCGTATAAATTAAAGAACAATTAATGATATGCATATTTAATTAGATATTAGTATAAACTCCGCCGTGTTTAAAAGAAAAGCATAGAACACATGTGTAACACATAGACACTTTCATTGGTGTAATTAATCGTTTCAGGCGTAACTTTGTGGAATTGTCCCGTAATGAATAACATAAGGCATTAGAGCCTGATGATGCTGCACCGCAGCGAAGCCTGGGTCGCATTCAAGTTTATTTTTCATGTGGATTTACGAATTTTTATTTAGACATTATCCATCACTTTCATTGATGTCATCCACGTATACAAGGACATCAAAGTCAGTAAATATATCATCGTCAGAGCGCCCTCAGCTTTTGTGTATTTCACTTCCTGAGAAATCGAACCCGGAACGAAATCCGAAAAGAATTTTTTGTCTTTCAAAGGCATATCCTTCCGCGCCATCCTTTGCGGTTAATAGCCGGCGGGTCAGATCCCGAAAAGTGGAGCTTTCATATTCCAGCAATAAACGCCAAAGACCTTTCCTTAATGGCCACGGGGCGGGCGTCGCTCGAGGGCCTTCGGTTGTCTGCCTCCCCACATCCCCTTCCCTAGGAACCCCTGATTCCCTTTATCTCCCTTGCTCCCTCCCTCATCCTCGCCCCTCATTAACTCATCCCGACTAAGCGCTCCTCCCCCCCTTCACCCTTTCGCTTTTATGTCGTCTTTATCTTTTGTTTTCCTTCCAACCCCTCACATCTTCCGCGCACTCTCAGCCGTCACCCCAGTTCCCCCACTCCTCTCCACCCTTTCTTTCCGAAAAGTCGACATTCCTACCCTCAACCCGGCCGTGCTCCGTCTCGGCGCATTCAACCTTGACTCACTCACCCCGCGGCCACCGACATTCGCGCCGTCCGGAATGCTGCGTGTAGAGCATGTGTAGATCGTCTCTCCTTCAGGCGCTCAGACATAACGTATGACCCGCGCCAAAAATTCCTTGTAGGGATTTTGACCCCGTTCGGGTTTGCGAAGGGTGTTAGTCAGTATTTTTTGGAAGCATGGCCCGATATATGTGTTTAACTCACGCGAAAACTTTCATGTCATTAGACGTGCAATTCCCAGAAAAAAACCAGACTCGGTATTCTGAATTCGGTCGTACGTGTATATATATATATATATATATATATATATATATATATATATATATATATATGTGTGTGTGTGTGTGTGTGTGTGTGTGGTTGTGTGTGTGTGTGTATATAAATATATATATATATTTATTTCTATATATATATAAATATAAACTATAATTATATATATATATAAACCATAAACACAGTAATCAACCCGAAGGTCGGTTTAGCAGGTGATGGTAGAGCTCACCCATGTACCAAGCCCTATACGGCGTGTGAATATTCACACATCAGGGTAGGGGGGCCAGTTCCTTTCCCTGTGCCGGTTATGGTTTCCCAGGAAGATCTGGTACCCGAAAAATCAACTAGCTTGGGTGGAGCTGCAGGTGCCCAAAGTGCCTTGCCCGGGAATCGAACCCGGGAATATATATATATATATATATATACTTTTTCCACAGACACAAAGGCTTCAGTGCATAAGTTAGCGAGAAAAACATAGCTTAAAATCTTTTGTTTTAAATCTCTCTCATCCTCGTGTGAAAACTCGCTTCAGCTTAATTTTCCTCTGTGAAAAATGTCAATGTCATCAAAGCATTTGGCCAAGACGGTGGCTTAAGTACGTTCCCTAAAAATGTTGAGGGTTTCCATGAGGTTTTAGGGTATTTGAGTACGAGATTTGATATTGATTCCTGATTGTAGCGATCCTCTTTACGAGCATATTGTATTTTTTCAAAAAAATGAACTTGATAAGTAATCATTCATTGGGTTTTCTTCAAGTTTCCATTATCTAAACTTGATTATAAAATACTGAATGTATTGCTTTGATAGCAATTACGCAATATGACCACAACTTTGTGGTGCAAACTGGTTTCACAATAACTTCAGTACGAGTATCACCTGATGGGCAACAATCTGAATCGAATGCCGGATTTACTCAATACAACTGCTGTGTAATAATGGGTTGTAAGATCATCTTCAGATAAATGCACGTCTGTAAATGTATACTACTTATCGCACCGCAAAGAGCTTCTCCGAGTGTAATATTATGACCATTATTCCGCGTTCTAACGCCTTGAGGAAAAAGGGATTCAAAGAGTTGGCACGGTCATTAGTAACTTGTAAAAGGATCTTTTAATTCACCAAGGTTGTTGCCAGGTGTGCTGATTTTTTTCATAAAATGTACGTGAAAAATGATTAAATAGGTGACAAGGAGTAAACAAGGGTAACTTATTTGTGTCTTGTTAAATATGCGATGTATTAGGGAATGAATACGCGGGGACCTACTTCGAATTTCATTTATAAGGGGTTGGGAAAGTGCGAGTGGGATTTGAGAGGAAATACAGTGCATAATTTAAATTTCCATAATGAGGAAATATTGTATAATTAGCATATTGAGCAAAATTATTACGAGGTTCATCGCCGAGGATTTATTCTAAACGTTTCCGGTGTAGTTTCTCACATTTTTTTGCAAACATATCAGAGTTTTCATTTTTATTACTATCGTCTACACATTGACGTGTCAACATAGTGTGTGGAACTTTAGACTTTTAAAGCATGGTCTACGATTAAAACCGAGGTGTGACTCTAAACCCCAACGCATAAACGAAGATGAATTTAATCTTCGCCTAACAAATCGAACTTCGGGTTGAAGGTTGTGATTTCGGTATATCTTTTATGCACGAAATTATTCGTGTATTTTCTTTGTTACGCGTTTTCTCATCCGGATTAAATACCGTATTATCATCAATGGATGCTTGGGAGTGCATTGTTTAACGGTCTATCAACATGTAAGTTATTAGATCGTCTTTTCAGTTGATTTTTTTTATTTCAGTGAAATTAGGTAAAATATATTTAAAATATTAGAGAATAGGTCGCACTTTTAACGTTAACTCTGGTAATTATTTCTAAGTAAATATGTCAATGTTATTCGTGTGATTATGGCCACCGATCAGTTTAAATATTATAAGCTCAAACTTCTTTTGGCTTCATGTGTAGTATTACTCGAAGTAAAAGGTAAAATAGGTTTAGTACGAGTATGTATTTACGTTATTAGTAATCGATGGATTTTTCTATCGATGAAAATTTTGGGACTTAGAAACATACATTCAATAATAAAGAGGGCATCAAGACTGTTTTCTAACCCCTTAGTCCTAACTCTTTAGATTTAGTATTCTGTCATTGTATTTTATTTGTAAAAATTCATTAGAAGTTGGCTAAAAAGGCAAAGTCAATACATTCGTTAATGTATGTTTTATATTACTTCGAAAGTGTTTTTCGCATCGCGCAGGTATAAAGTGAGTTCTTATACATATCATACTATACACTTGAACGGAAAACAAATGAGGAAGTACTGGAGATGGTGGGTGAGGAGAGGGGTTTGTTGAGAGAAATCCTACGGAGGCAGGAAAGATGGATGAAAGGCATATTGAGCGGTAGTGGGATGTTAAAGAAGGTAATAGAGTGGAGAATGTTAGGCAAACGAGGAAAAGGCAGGAACAGGATAGAGATGTTGGACGGGATGAAGAAGGGAGGAAAGAAGTACGCAGAGATGAAGAGGGACCTGGTGTAGATTAGGTTGCTGGATTGGGTTTTGTTTGGAGTTACAAAATATTTATTTGATAGTTGTATCCATCCAAAACCTACCTTAACCGGTAGATTACCTAATAAACTATGCACTTACCCATATCTCTTCATTTTTCAAATGGCAGAATTCTTTCAAATTTTGCATAAATCGTACAGTCACAGTCTGAAATTTGTGGAAATTTTCCTTATTGGAAAAGGAACCGAAAGAAACATCTGTAATTTCCACTAATATTTTATTTTCACCACTAGTGCTTTCACTCTTTGAGTCGTATTCACCTGAAAAAAAAACATAATCATTTGGCAAATATATACAATTCACAGGGTTAGAATGAGTAGTACCTGTTGGGAGGGTACCAATCAATTTAACGTAAGTAACGGAAAATATTTAAAATACTTATCAGGCTCCAAAACCTTCTTCGAATTTTTCCTAAGAATAGGGGAATTTGCATAACCAAGCCTTGTTTAAAGCCGATGAGGTCCTGAAACCTTTTAGCGGTTACAAGCTCAATGTCTATTCTTTCCTTATTAAGTGTACAGAATTTTAGTCGGATGGAATTTGGGAATTTTCCTCACTCTTTGGTGCTAAATTCATGGCAAAGGGAGTTAATTTTAATGTTCCTAAAAAGTGCCTCCGAGACATTTTAAAATGACGTTTTATCTTGCCGACGTTTGCCATTAGCTATATTTTGTCGCATGAGAGTGCTTCCATTTCCGCGAGAATTCCCCGCCGCGGCCCAAGGTGTGAAGTCCAAGTGATGGCTCAACTGGCTGGCTGCTGGCGCCTGACCCCTTCCGCCGCCGTCGATGAGTGCGCACGCGCGGGCATGTTACCCGAGAGACGACAACACACCGATTGGAACATGGCGGCGCCCACGCCTCCCATCTGCGCCGGAAATTCCGGCGCATGTCATCTGGAAGGCGTCGTGTTTTTGTCTGCCGCGCGTCGTTTTTGTCTCCTCCTCCTCCAAAGGGACAACCCGAGGAGGACGTTTGTGATTTTTACACAGGAAACTAGGGTGGGGAGCGGAAAGAAAAACCACGGATCTAGTTCCGAATGACTCACGCGGCATGTGCTCCACCAAACCACCGAGTTCATTCATGAGCAGTGATTGGGGCGTTAAACTTTCTGGTTGAGGTTTCGTCCTCATGAACAAGAAAACTGATACCTTTTCAATCTAATCGCGATCTCTGCTGCATGGTGGCCTTCTCGTGAGTCATTCAAATTCCCCTGGAGTGGTATTTTGAATGTATTGTTAGGAACCTTCGGCAGGGGTTTACCGTCGCTCGAAATCCACCATTAAATCAATTTTAGAAAGCCATTATGTAAGGAATTCCGCTCGGAACTGCATTCCAATATTACAATGTTCTTGGTGAGCAATTTTTAATTGCCTTGGGAAACGTTAGGTATGGATTGTTTTGAATTTTTATGGAATTATAAGCACCTAGGACGCCCTTTCCAAACCCAAATTATTTGAGGTACTGTTACTATAGCCATAGCCCTTAGCTGTGCGAATATCCATCAACTTCACCTGAGATTTCGTTGACTGCAAATATTCCTCTCATCGAAACGTGCATACAAATTAAAATAAGGAGGAAAAAAATCCTATTTTTACGATATGTCAGGGAATAAATATTGGAAGTAGAAGTGTAAGAAAAGATAAAGTTTATCAGATTTTATTGCGAACAAGGTCGTAATTTAGTCTGTTTCCATAAGCAGAAAGGGATCGGGATGGTGCGGTGGCTAATGTACAGACCTCCCACCTGGAGGGCCCAGGTTCAAATCCTGGGCCCTCCCTATTTTTCAGTGGTATCCCGATCCCTACTTGCTTTATGGAGAGCACTTTGAGTGAGTACGACGTCCGTCGAATGGGACGTTAAACTGCGGACCCCTTGGCGCCTTTCGACAAGAGTTGGCTAATGCTGACGCTGGGTTTCTCTCCACCCTTGTTACTTTCCTGTCCATCCCTATGGCGCAAATGGCTATCGGTCGCCTCCCATAAAAACTACTTATACTATATGCAAGATCGATATGTGTAAACGACTAGATCGGGATATTGTAGGGGTCGATTGATTCCAACAAAAGAATATCTCTGGTCAGCCTTGAAGGGCAATCCATCGATCATCCTGGTTTATATCCCGAGGGATTAACAAGTGAATGATTTCCACGGATACCTCCAATCGATTCCCACGACGTTCAATTCACACTCCGTCCCGAGGGAACTACGCGCCCATCCCCACCCTTCCTTTCCCCCAAGACGTATCCCTCAAGACACGGAGACAAAAGCCTGTTTAATATTTCTTTTACCTCGCTTTCCAACGAACTGTTTCCCATCTCCGCCGGCGTCTCCTAATTGTCACCCGGGAACATGCACCAGCCAGCCTCTCGCACGTCGGCTGCATGGAAATGAGTTAGATGAGGAGAGGGGGACAGACCCCCGGGGTGAAATCGACGCACAATGCATTTTGGTCGAATTACCATGTTCCCCCATCCCTCCCTCCGTCTCCTCCTCCCGCGATCGTCGGATGGCCACCCCCAGCCTGGATCCTCCATCTACTTCTAACGGGGGGAGGTGGAGGGAGGCGGCGCACCCTTCGCCGCCCGAATACCGGGAATCGAGGAAGTCGACAGCGTCTTGGGATGTGCGAGGTGTGAGAAAAGATGAAATTTTCTTTCACTCGGGAAGGGTTTTTGGGGGAAGCTCCGGGGCGTAGGAGGAAAGTTGGAGGAGAGGGGGTGAGGGCGAAGGAAAGGGATGGAGGGAGCCAAGAAACGGGGGATCATGGGGAGGGGATGTGGGGAGAGACGACTCTCTCCCTCTCTCTTTGGCGAGCCTTGTCATGTGCAGCGCAGGTGATTCAGCGGCCGACGAGCTCCTCGGGCGGCCGGGGGAGGGGGTGAGGGATCGTGCGGGCGGGTGTCTTTTGGGGGAGACGAGGAGAGCGGGGGTCGGGAGTTGGCGGTCGAAGGAGACGGCGACGGGTGGTGGGTGGGCGGGAGGAGGAGGGGGTAAGAGTTCGCGGTGACACTTGGTGCGTGGGGGAGGGGGGGAAGAATCGATGCGAGAGAATCGGAATATAGGCATGTAAGTACGACCGCGCGTACGAAACGAAGGGGTGCACGCGGGGAGAGTGGCCAACGGGGGAGGTGTGGGCGGAGGTCGTGTCTCGACGGAGTCGCCGAGTCGTGAGAAAGCGATAGACGGCCCGTGAGAGATTGTAAGTGGGAGAGCATTACTGTATTGTTTGCATAAAAATGAAAAGGAAGGAAGAATGTCTGCAATATCCGCTCCCAACAGAAGAGGTTGTCATGATTCCTACAAGTCTACACTTACATCGGTTATTCAGTTGTATGGTGCTTTATTCGGTGGCACTCATGAAAGCGGGCAGACTGGTGGAGGGTTAACGTGGATTTGTATATTAAATAAGAGAATAGATTTGAATTTCACCAAACACGCGTCTCGGATCGTGTTAGATTCTCTCTTTTTCTTTGATTCTGCTTTCCTGCCCTGATATTTTTCCTAACGTTAACTAATGCATTTGTTTTCTTTCCTCGACCTTATATGTGTGATAAACGTCTCGGGAATGATTACTACTTTAGGTCAACAGTGACTGGTATCACGGGTGGAAGGCAATGCGGATTTCGAGGAAAGAGTAAAGGAGGGAGAAGGAAAGCCCTTCAGTGAAAAACAGAACGCCTAGCTGGGAGCAGAAATTTTGGCGACTCCCTGGAGAAATATTTGAGGGGGTATTCTCTGGATGCTCGAGGAAGCAAAAAGTGGATTTCTACATCGGTTGTCGGAATGAAGGATACGGACTATTCGTTAAATTCTTAGAAAAGGGTGGAGGGGGGACGGGAAGATGTTTCAGGGTCACACCCGAATCTCGGAAGAGGGAACCCGAGTGACGGTTGGCCAAGGGGCTAAGTATCAAGTGGCCATCGCGCTACCCAAGACGTTTAATTGTTGTGACTGAATCTCGTGGCTTCCTAAATTCGTGAGGAATACATTCGGAGAAGTGGATGTGCGACGTTTTTACTAGGCAGTTATGCACTCGAGTAGAATCTTCGGATTCGCCTTAGGAAATTACTCCGGCTGGGTTTCAGGCAAGTACGATTTAAAATGAGAGGTTATGACTTGATACCAAGGGCGTTTAGAATATGATGAAGGCATTTGGGAGTCATCGGATACAATTTTGATTGAAGAATCAGATAAAGCCTAAATAAAAATCCTTTATTTGAAATAAATATGTATGATAACAAAATGATTGATAATACCAATATGGTTACACCAGCCAAAGATTTCCACGGAAAGACCTTGTTTTCATTTGCCATGCGTTCATGAATTTCAAACGTATGGGTAAGTTATTCCCCACAATGAAATGATTAAGGCCTCCGGGTCCTGACATCCCCTATCACACGCCCACGAGGCAGCTCGCAGGGTTTGACGACGGGGAAGATGATTTTTTTCTTTTTTCTCTCTCCAAGCATTGTGTGCGTTCGCTTGAAAAGATTGTTCGAAATATCTAACGTCGCGAAACTAAACGATACTTTTGAACAAGCCTTTTTTTAAAGTTTATGAAAAAGTTAATATGAGCAGAACCGCTAGTGTATTTTACTCACTGGGCTAAATAAATATTCCTAGGTGAGAGGTAGCGCACAGAAGCGTTCATTCGAAAAACCATTAAAAATGAAAACCAAAGAAAGTATGTAACATCCCGAGAATCGGAAAACTATTCTGCTGCTGTATCAATTTTGAGGTAAACTTCTTTTGCCGTCGGTTTTTACCATGATTAAAAATGTCTGAGATATCTTGGTTCGAAAGTTTTTGGCTTAAATGTTTTCACACATTACAATTTCTTTGTGGAAAGCACTTTGAGTGAGTACGCCGTCCGTCGAATGGGACGTTAAGCTGCTGACCCCTTGGCGTTTTTCGTTAATAGTGGGCTAATGCCGACGTCGAGTTTCTCTCCACCCTTCATCCTTTCCTGTCCATCCCTAATGGCGCAGATGACCTCAGCAGTCGGTCGTAAAAACTACTACTAAGAAACTTCTGTTCTCTCAAAGGGAAGGTTTTTTCTGATTTTGAAAATTTTTTCTTTGATTTAAGTATAGACAAATTGTAAGCCAATGTGTTAATCGGGCTGGAATAACGGAGAGCTATTGCTCTTCGCCGCATTTAGAAGAAGGCTTTGGGATATATTTCAGTAAAGAAATTCACCATTAAGGAAGAATTTCTTTTCCATCTTCTTTCGGTGATCTCCATATGTTGATCAATATTCAAGCTGCCGTTTCGACATAAATGATTGCGTCGTTTACTCACGTTAACAATCTGTCGAAATAATTTACGCGTGCGACGAGAAATTGATTCTCGCCCCGATAGTGTAATTTAGTGGACAATGTTGATCATTTAGGGCTGATGTCGGCTCCTCGAATAAAGTCGCCACCGTCGTCTGTGTATCGTTCGAAGGTCATTGCAATCACGCCGCCCCGCCATATTTCGCATCCCAACCCGGAAAAGGAATTCACCAAGAGCCTATTAAGATGCGATATATCTTAAGGTGCTCCCCTTCCTCCCCCTTGTGCGCACGAACGCAACCAAAATGCGTGTCTCCGTTGAAGACGCATTGGCCGCACATAAATCTCCCCTCCCCCCCTCCCCCATAGCGCCGTTCCCACCCCAACCCTCCACCCACCGGAACCGATGCTCCGGGATATGTAGTTTTTAAAAAGAATGGGCTCTTCCCAGCCGTCGCCCTCCCATGCGTGTGGTCCCTCTACGATATCGGATTTCTCTAATTACGGCGACGAAAATTTCGTGCCCACCCCCCACTTCTTCACCCCCCTCCCCCCAGATGGTGCTAGTAACCCACTTTCCCTCATTCCCGGGTCCTCTGGGATGTTGGGGGAGGTTGAGTGGGGGTTGGTTAGGCGGGGAGGAGAAAGATTCAACGGGAGGATTCTTGAGTGTTATCGTGCGTCGCTAGGGTTTCCCGCGGGGGCGTGGATGTGGGCGCGAGGGAGTGGTTGAAAGAGGTGGTGTGTGTGTGTGTGGAGGAAGGGAGGTCAAGTAGAAAAGTGGTGAGGGGTCATGAGGACATCTTTCACTCGCACGACGTGTTTGGATAGATCCTTGGGCGCTTGGAAGAGTGGATATTCGCAAGGGGAAGCTGACACCGGAGACGGGGCCGTGAAAAGCCACGCTTCCTGATGGTTCGGAGATGGGTCGGTAGTCGGGAAGTATGGGAGTAGTACCTACACGGGTGCGTCGTGGGCCCGATATCCGATTAAACGGGAGAGAGATTGAGTGAGAAGAAATATTGAGGGGGTAGAGAGTCGTGCTCGAGCTAGAGACGTCTTCACAATTTATAGGTTTTCCTCTTTTGATTCCTAATATCTCTTTAAGGTAACATTTTTTCCATTTTTTTGTTATGCTGGACAAACTCGAACCAAATTAGACTGTTTTATTGCAAATGGGCAAAACAACCGCGAGGGAAATTTATGTTGAAGATCTGTCCAAGACGTTAATTACTTAATTCCAGGTATCCCGCAATGTTTATGAGTCTATAGAAAATATCGTGCCCAAGTACGCCATCTTGTTAATGACTAATTGTTTATATGAATGTGCACAACACTAACAGCGGTTGGAATGTGATCTAGCAGAGTATCGTCAGTAAAATGATATCTCGAAAGCCGCAGCAATAATTCCGTCTAAAAAAATAATAAATTTAACGTTTACGAGTGTTTAATTCCTATATAGCCAATAGTTAGTCCCTAGAGTAAGGGCTCTTACGAACCACATCACAGCCTAACTAATGAATTATGTATATGATCCGTTGAAGAAAGTTCTTCGAAGCATATCTCATTTATTGGTCCATTTAATGCCTCATTTAATTAGCTCAGTTAGCATAAGAAAATTAGTGTAGATACAGTGTGCAGTTAAAAATCCTTATCATCAATTGATTCCAGGTATAAATTCCCATCGTAATTAATTTTATATCAAACAAAGTTTCGCAATTGACCGATAAATTTCTAGGTAAAAGTGGTGAGTGATTTCACGAGCGGTTTTTTTGGTGTTAGTATTCTAAGAAATTCGGGTGAATAATTTTCTTCTGCCTATTTTGTGAATTTTATTGGCGCATTCGGACCAAAGTATAAGTTTGAGTGTTGACATGGCAGTTGACCATTGATAAGCTTTAAACAAATTCAAGTTTAGTGATGGTTTCATGGTGTATTTCTTACCCTGGATTAGGTTTTAATGAAGGGATATATGAGTTCAATTGAGTATAGGAATTAATAAATTTGAGGAATTTCATCTCCAAAGTAGCTACAAGTTTTAAAAATTTCTCGAAAACAGATCCTCAGCTGAAATCTCACGAGCCTAACTTCGGTGCTAAAGTGGATAAAAAAATATTTCCCGCATGTTAAATTATCAAGGACCTTCTCCTAAAGCGTTTGATAGCAAGTCCATCTCAGGGGCTGAATAAGACAATGAAAGTACGAACTCTCGGGAGTGTAAAAAATATGCTTCCCCCACAAATCGGTTGGTAAATTAGTAAAAATGAAAGTCGAGATAATTACAGATGGTCTAAGTGAGCTGCGTTCTTGATGATTTGATAACTGAATTATTCACCTCTCTGGTCACTCCTTATAAGGGATCAGATGGGGTCCCTGAGTGTCGAGGTCTTAATCGGGACCTTGAGAAAATTATTCCCGTGATACACGCGCCAGTCCGAGGGGTTTTTAGGGGGATGGGAGGGAGTCCGAGGGAGAGGGTGTAGTCAGTCGCCGTCGGAGCAGCATTACGTCTGGACAACACATGGCCCAACCCCATTATCCTCCTTGTCTGACAGTCGAGGCAGCCCTCCTTCCCTCACGTATTCGGCCTCCATCCCTCCCCTTCCTCGATCACCACAACCCTCCCTGCGCGACTACACAGCTCCAAACACAACATCCAACCCTCAATCTCCTTTTACCGCCTCACCCTCTCGCCACTTTAGTACCGTTTTTCTACCCCACCGAAAGAGCTCGACGACCCGACGAAACCTAGTCCGACAGCGGCGGTCATTTGCGCCCTTATCGACCAGCTCTGCGTCCCGATGATACTAATGGTGAGGTCGTTAATGGGCGACGTCGCCGTTCAAAGTCAAACCCCGAGATAACCCTGGTGGTTGGTTACTGGCACTGATTTCGGAGGTTAGTTACTCGCTACACCACATTGCGAGGCTATTAATATTACCTATCACTGCCCTTGGAATTGCTGTCAGTCAACGTTTAAAAGTCCACTTTAAGAATTGAGTTCCATTCAATTAAATTTAGCGGAAGTAAGTAAATGAACTACATGAAAGTGATTATTTCACTTATAAAATCGTCAATTTCATGTAGTTCGATTTACTTAAAAGAGTGGATGATTTCACTGATGAAATCATCAATTCGTTAAGTTTGAGCTTCAAATTTAACTGATTCAACTTTTTTCCATATTTGCTGTTCGCTGTATATTTTTCAAACTGTAAAAAATAGCTATAAATCTTTTCCGAATACGTGAGTTTTCTTCGACACTGGACAAACTTTAAACTATCAAATGTGATTACGGAGCATATTCGTTTCCTCCAGTCACTTCTCCGATCATAGTCGTATCACATCACCTGTCTTACGTTTCTTAGACTTTCCTATAAATTATACTCCATCGTCCGGAAATGCAGTTTTCTTTGTCAGGAGAAGTAATATTCGTTCGCCAAATTATTGGTACAGATTGTATTTAATTGCTAGTATTTCTATCTCGAGATATTTAAAATATCATCCCTCCCGTTTTAACTTCTCCATCACGTAGTTTATAATTAATGTCACGTAGACAAAAAAAATCATCCATATTAGCCCTAAAACATGCAAATAACTACATGAATCTACGCACCGTGGAACGTCGAAGAATTCGAAAAAACGCTCTAAAAAGGACTTTCAAAGGAGCGCATTCAAGGGAATAAAAGGCGTTCTCCAGTTTGACGAATATGTTAACCCTTATGCGGAGTTAAAGATAGTCCGCACGCCGAGCAAAATAAAACCGAGACAAAGTTTATAAAGAAAAAATCTAGAGGATGGAGTGGCGCCCCGGATAATAACGGGGGCAGGAAATTTACGTTAGCGCGATGTCCGCAAACCACTAAAACAAGAGGGCGCAAGAAAGCAACCGAAAATTCTCCCTGCGCCGAGGATCGGCGGGGGGAGTGCTGTGGGGAGGCGTTCTCGAAGAGAACCGTTTAGATGGGTGGGGCGGGGCGAGAGGAACTTTTTTGCGTATTTCGTAGGGAGAGGCCCAGAGGGACGGGGGGGGGGGGGCGAAAGATCGGCAAAGTAGAGCGCTGGGTTTAAGAGGGTAAGAGGGAGGTGGAAGGTTGGGAGGACGTCCGCTTGTTTTTGGAGAAGCGTACGCATCTGCGCTTGTGCCCCGCAGACCCTCCCGGAAAATACGAGATAAATACACAACTTAAACGTTATTTACCACAGGCTTCAATTCAGTGCCCTGAGAGGAAAGGGGGAAAGCTGAAAGACGACTCGGGATTAAAAAAAACGGGTTCCACGAGTGGAAAGAGCTGCACTAGTCATCGACGACTGAGGTGATCTTCCACCTTCACCCCTTTTGACAAAAAACAGTTTTTGTCCTAATCTCACTTGATCACCGTCTATTGCCGAAGTGAAACTCGTGACAGTAACTCAATCAGCGAAAAACTATTCTTCGTAATGGTCAAAGTTTTTCGCTAATCACCATTCTCCCCAAGGACGAAAGATAAATAATAAAAGAAGAATATGAAACGTAAAAATTGTTTTATTAACTGGTTACTTTTCCTCTATAATTGACTAAGCTACTCAACGGACGATTTCATTTTAGCGGAATTGAGTACAAGTAAACTAGTTGCATTTTGGGGCCTTTATGAAGTCACCCGCGCTGATGGAAGACGGTATCGTTAAGTACTAAGGTGACATTGAATCTTTCATTGAAATTCAGTCATTATATTTAGAGCTATCTTATTTCGTGCAATTAATTTTAAATATGCTTTATTATGAGTTTAATACAAATCGTAGAAACCTTTAGTTTAAACAATAGCCTTGTCTTGTTCACTGAATAGTGTTATTTGCATGAAATATTTCATGGCGATACGAAAATATATTTCCTGAAAAAGTCCCACAAAATAAATAATAAATTGCAGTAATCTGAAACCGTAACTTTCATACACGTGCTATCATTTTTCACACTACACATTTCGTTTCAGTTCCAATCAAGTTATGAATGTTAATATCATGTTCTATAGTCAAAGTTGACGTAATATTTCTTTGAAGTATTCACCCCGACGTTCAATTATCATGAGTTTTCGTGCATTAGAATGCTATTTTTCAATTAATATTTCAACTTGAAAGACATAATGTATTGCTTGCATCGATGGAGTTGCTCCGGCTGTATTGGCAGTTTAAACAAGCTGGTTTCATTTCACTTTCCTTATCTCTTCGATCATGAAAGCTCTCCTTTTCCGTACTCTGAACATCACTTAAAACCTTGCTGTTGTCACACCGTCTGAAATCATGAGGCCAAAAAATTATCGACTGCGCTAAAAATAACCTCCAAAACTCTCAGACGATAGGAGGATGGGTCAACTGAAAACAGGTCAAGATATCATCGAGAAAAACCTTTCGCTTTTCTGCATGGCTCCATTTGAAACGAATACATATAACTTGTACCAGGCGTTTATGATCAATGAAAGTGATATCGCCAGTATACTGACATCATCCGATCGCTTTTGGAATTTATTTTTGTGCTCAATTCCCATACCATGGTCTTCGCTGGCACAGATAATCAATCATCTGTCATGTGTTCTATATTATGTTTGCAATTCTATAATATAGATTCATATTCTCCCATTTTTGTTGATATATTGTAGAGTCAGCAAGCGTTTTGCATTAAATATTCGTCGTCGGTATCCATGAATCTCCGAATCCCGTTTTAAAAACGTTTTGTTTACTTTCGTAGATTGAGCAAAATAAGGCGTCCGAAATAAATAAGTAAAATTAAAGTAGATTTAAACTTGAACGTGAAAGGAAATTTTTATATAAATTTACTTTCAGTAAACTAATGACTTTAAAAAAATACCTGATGCCTGTATCAATCATCGAATTTCATTTTTACATCAGTTACGAAGAAGATTCTAGTTCTAGCAAATTATTCCATCTTCCTGCATGCCTACTGTTTGGATCGCTTTTCTGATAGCTGACTGAATCATTTGCCTTCATAATTTTGCTACAACACCAAGTATTATCGACACAAAACTTGCTCCAGTGTTCCACAAAAATAATTGCCGAATCCTGACATCCACTAGGTATGGAATTACTTCATTCTATCTCGTCTCCTTGGGGAGACACGAGCAAGAGTAGTAAATGACATTTTTAAGAACGACAGGCTTTAGAAAAGAAGGGAGGAAGGGGCGGTCTTAAAAACCATGTCTTTCAAGTGGACAGTATGAGACGAGATAAGAGGAAGGGAATTGATTGAGCTTGGAGAAGAAAAAATAAAGTGGGTTGACCGCCGTGGAAAAGGGGGGATAAGAGCACAGGTAGGATAATTGAGCGTAAGGGGATGGAGTGAAGTTGTGTAAAATATCTATATGTTGTATATCCATCACTATAAAATAATATCCTTTTCTCTTGTGTATATTGGGAGCTGAATAACAATTCACCGAGATCAAACCGGTTTGTTCGTCTCATTTACATCGACCTCAAACGAAGTGTTCTTGAAACATCATGACGTTTTGCTGCCAATTTACTTTGCTTCTAGGTATCTTTATTCACCTGAATTATGCTGCTATGATAATCATTCTGATTCATGAGCTTTAAGAGAAATATGTCGTTAGTGCTGCAACAATAAATCTATTTGAGAATGGTACTTTAATTGGATTTATCTATTGAAAGGAAACAATCCTTTCCAAGGCGAGAGGTATGTTTTAGTGAAGGCTTTTAAAAGCTGTGTTAAAAGGTGTTTAAAGGCTTTTAAATCACGATTGTGTGAGGATAAACAACGGGGAGAAATATCTAATATTTTAGAATATATCGCCAATCTCTAATGTGGTGTGTAATTAAAATCATAGACTGAAAGTAGGAGGAGATAAATTAGTTTAGGGATGAGGAGTACTAATGACGGATTTGGTACAAAAAATCGTTCCCAACTTTCGATGACTGGCATTCGATGAGAGCTGATGGATAGGACCCTAATAGAAAAAAGGGGTTGTTTAGTGAACAACGGGGATGGAGTGATTTTTTTCCCTGTAACCTTCGAGTTGGGGTTGAGACTCGTCTGTTAAGTGGCGCCCTTCCTTGCATCCTCTTAGCTAGACCGACCGTTCGGTAATCGGGGTTGGGTTACGGCGGATGACGGTTTAGGGCCTTTGGAGTGTTTTTGGGCATCATTGAGACTGGCCGTGGTTGGATGGATGCTGTGGGAAAGGAGGAGTTTTTAAATGCAATACCGTGAAATTTCAGATGGGATTTCACAGGAAATGTATTTAAATGTGCTCTTAAGATCTTTTAGGCGACTTCCCCTTTCGTATGCAATTAGTTGCAGGCTTCTCTCTCGGGATTAATTGGAGGGAGTTAACAGAGGGTATTCAAGTTCAATTCTTCCTGAGCTCTGACTATGGACATTCTCCCCAAAATACCCAAGATTCGTTCGTTTGAAGACAGTCTGTGATTTCGTACCCCAGTCTGACTCTAACAACCTTTGTATGGCTTAGTATTATGGACATTTTTCACAATTATGATTTCTCCGCGTTTTGACATTTCATTTTTTTCCTTTGTCCAAAAGCGATGAGAGGAAGGCGAAAGAGTATAAAAGAGATTAGTCACCCAAATCCAATCGAGATACAGAGGAAGCGATGGTAAGATTGCTACAACCATTCTCTGGGGTTATTTTAAGGGATATTAAGTCTAGGTTATTGCATTGTTTATAGAGCATGAGGTAAGGGAATTATACTGCTTGAGATGTCATATTTTACTTAAGGGATAATATGTTTTGGGAGTTTACCACGTGTTCCATTTTACTGACCCTGGCGTCCCAGGTCCAAAGTTTTCGGGTCTGAAGAATTATAAAATCAGCGTTATGGTTAACTTCTAACCACACCGTAATTTAGATAAAGGTTTTGGACAAATTTGAATTTTCGAGAATTCCTCCCGATGTCCCATAAACTAGTTGTAAATGAGTATTTTCGTCTTTTTCATAAGTCATGGAACCTTAGCTTCAGGTATTAAGGGGTGCGTGTTTTGTCATGACTTAACCGCGGTCTAATTTGAGTGTTGATATAAAATGCATATGCATTTAAATATGTGACACATATATTAGTGTTAAGATTTTGATTCCTACAAAATGGCCTTTTCGCTTTGATAGATTCTTTATAATTAGGATCCAAAGCTCCGCTGTCGCTCAGCAGATATGCGAGTCTCTCGTAGGATAATTGTTCAAAATTAGGAATGCTGGAATTGAATATTCATTATAAAATTATGTAGATCATTTTACATGCGTTCCATTACTTCAAAATAACGGTCGTCCGTGAGATATTTCCAAGAGTGAGTGACATCGTTCACCTTCCCACTCTCATAGCTACTGACCGTTATTAAACTAGAGAATGTCTTTTCTGTCATTATTCTCGCCAATCTCACTAATGCGTTGGGATTGAGGTAGTTAGCAAATCAAATATATTTATGTGAAAATTTTTGTTGAGATTTTATCTCATCATATTTTCAACCTCAAGGTGAAGCTTGGAACGTCTGAATATATTCACGCAATCAAGTTATTCAGAGGTGTCAATTCAGTAAGTGGATGAATGGACGCAGCCGTCCTCAACTGCAAAATCCATTGTGTTTCGGGCTTATACCTTCCACTCCGTGTGGGGAACCTGGACTAAGAATGCAAATATAAAAGCGCGGGATGGAGAGGGAACTTCGTCGTGGTGAATTACAGGAAGCTCGCCCGTTGAATGCATAGCGGATTGTTGCTGACTCTGTAATTGGGCTTCCATCCACGGTGAGTACGAGGACAGGGATTGTGTGCTTTGAATGCTGCCTCCGCGGTGTCCCTAGACCGTAGGGATCCAGATTGCTGTGAGCGTAAGATTATTTCGATCCGAAAGAGGTGTTGAGATTGGCAAATAAGGTGTAATGATTGCGTTTGAACGACGAAATGGGAATACGTAATGCATGACAGAGATAAATTTATTTTCTCCTCGTCTCTATAATCCGGTGAAATAAAAGGCAAATGCATTCAAAAGAGAAAATAAAGAAGTCATACATTCATTCTCACGACCTTATCTCAACACTCTCTGCTCAGTAATCAGTTTGCGAGAACTATTTAAAGCAGCATCTTTGGGTATTTCCCTTTTTTTGATTTTGATTCCTGTTTATCGATACTCATTAAATTTGTCAGATTGTATTTAAATCACTTTTATCGTGTCAGTAATTTTTCTGAGTTCTTCTCGCATCTACCGAGCAGTGGGAATGCGCGCATCCCAACCAAATGGGAATTGTAAATAGTCAATAAAATTCGCCTCCATCGGAACCCTGCACCATGATGCTCATTTTGAGAAGTTACATTTTTGAGTTACGATCATCAACAAAGACAACTTAAAAACATATTCTTTTCTCATACCTCAGCAAGGATTTGAGGAGCACTGTCCGTTTTTTTCTGCTACGACGCCGTCTGCTTCACCTACTGGAGAATATTCCATGCAAACTTTTTCAAATCTTGAGTAAATAGTTGTCTGAGCGTTGTACAAGTAGAAATACCGATTGAAACAGGGAAGTTTTATTGAAATCGGGAACTATATAATAGGTGAATTGCGTTTGGGAAGGAGATGGGAAGGGTGTGTTAAGTAGATGGATGGGAGAAGAGAAAGAAAGTCGAAGACCGATAGGCATTGAGCATTCGTGATGGGAGGGCCGAGGCTCAGGGGTAGGGGTACCATAGAGTGCGCGCAGCCCTCGCGGAATCAGACTCCATTGTTGCACTGATTGCCTTAAAATGCCTCAATAGGGATGGAGACGGACTAGCCTAGTGGCAGTCTCTAACACCAATCCATGTCCCACTCCGCCGCCTGACCATGCTGCACTCGACTCCCAGTCTTCTCAACTCCCGACACATTGCCTCACCATCTGTTCATTAGAAAACAGGGCGACCCTTCCCAGAACTATTCCAAGGTGTTTTCGAAATCAAAATTCCGTCAAGAAAATAATTTCGATGTGTCAACTATTTTTCGAAACTGAAAATCGACTTCCCATTTGTTTCTCATCAATTTGGATATACTGCGGTCCCCCTTATGTTATCTGCCTTCCCAATAAAACCCAATATGGGATAAATATGTCCTATTTCATCATTACCAAAATTGTTACTGCAAGCAAAGTTTTGATTCATTATCAATATTTATAGCTGAGCTTCTATTTTATCCGATCTTCATTGCTTGTTGAACGTTTTGTTATGGCACGTGCATAAAGACTATCTAGTCTAGCGTTACTGGTAATTCTTCTCAATGGCGTGTTATAGAACTGCAAATAGTTACATCGCCACGAGAAATATTTACCCGCTACAACAGAACATTTATGAAACCAATGACACACCTTCAAGGTCATTTTTAAAGTTTCATTTATTATACGAGCACACAACATTCGTTGGTAATACATTACGGTATTTATGCGACTCTGTATCTCATTTAAAAAGGACTTATAGAAGTATTCCATTAATTGAGTATTTTTCCCCTGTTCCAGCATGTGTAATCTCCAGTCGAACCTGTAGTATTGAAATTGTATTGACTTTGTTCCATCTACTTGCGCTGATAAACTAAACGTCTCCCAATATGATCCCATTCGTTCAGATTTGTCCAATCCGATTCATAGAATTAAACGTGCGTCACAGTATGAAATACGTCGAAATTAATTGATTTTCGATTGGAGTCTAACATATCGCATCAGTCATGCTGAGTTGCAGAAATACCTTAAGTTTGACTGAGTTATCCCTGCTGCTGCACATCCATTTTTCCATCAATTGATTTGATTGATCATAATTCAATTGTCCGGTTCTTCGACCACTGGTATGCTTTCAGCGTACAGACCTTGTTCTAACGATACGTGACAGGACTATTAATATTCATTGTGGCGACACAAAAACGAAAACAGGATCCAATCAGGGGAATATATAGATGCCATAATTTTCCTTAGCTTTTGACGCGTTCCGATATGGAAATAATGAGACTCTTAATTAGTAATGATTCGTGCTAAATGGGTCAAAGAATGATTCCAGTCGCTTATTATCAAGAATTTTGATCGTTACCTGAATGTAGCCTTAAATGTAGATACCTCTGTTTCTTTATTTTTGTTGACTCATTCAAGAGAGAAACAATGAGAAACATAAAAACTCTTTTAATGAGGTTTATCCATATTTTATTTTATTACGTCATCCATATAACTGATGCCATGTAATTGTTGCTTTTTTGTTTTGAGATTTCATTGGATATAACCGTTCACTTCACCTCATCACCCCTGTTTTGATTGTATTATGAACATTTCTCTCCACAGAATCGGACACTACTCCTTTGACAGTTGATGAAGGTTCAAAGCTGAAGCTGAGGTGCGCTGCGCCAGAGTCCGGCCACCCGTCCACAGTCCAGTGGCAGCTGAATGGAATGCCACTCCGGTCCACAAAACCGATCCGCATCAAAGTGACCAAGCAATGGTGAGTGTTTGATGGGCTTTGCACGTAGATTATTGGCCTCCACCTTATTCTCTCGCTATCCTTCCTTCAAATTTCTCGACCGAGAGGAAGAGTATTCATACCACAAACGTCGGAGAATAGGGTTCGTTTGTAAGAACAATACAATCAATTCACGATATTCACGCTTGCAACATAAACTTTATTCCAAGAAACTGCGGGAGATTTCACAACAGTAATTTTTAGCGGAGTCATCCGCTACTATGCATTACAATGCAACAATTTCAGAGTGTAAAAATCAAGGTGAATAATATTTTTACATTCTGAAATTGTTGCCTTGTAAACTTAATTTTCCCTACGATGGGATTTCCGTTACTCAGCTTTGCTTTTTTCAAAGATAGCTCGTGTGAAAAATTCTTTTGCCCCAATTACTATCAAATTATTGGGCTTATTCTTGCAGTGAATTAGTTTTTACCAATTGAAGAAATGCAATAACGTTAATGCTGCAATTTACTATTTTTTATCGAAAATGAAAATTTTTCAGATTATCTCATGTTTTAAAAGACATTCTTAAAATTCCGCGGACTTATTCCCATATAAAATGGTATTTAATTGATTGATTTTGAATTTAGAACTTTTTGTGCTTACATACAGCCAAAATACATAACATTTTCAAGCTTCTGTAAGTACAGTGCGATCAACTAAAAAAATCAATGATCCATTGTTTCACTTCAGTCGTCCATATTCTCATGTTATCAAGTATTACATTTTTATTTGAATTAGCCTACAAATTATGATTGTAAACTGGGATACCCAAGTATAACTGCCGAGTACACGCGCGATAAGCGGATGGATGAACCCCCGAAATATTCCAAGCTGCTTGTGTCACCTTTTTATTGTTGTCCTTAGCATCATTCATGGTTTAATTCATTTTTCAGGCTAAAGATCAAAACTGTGCAGAAGTCAGACAAGGGGCGATATTCTTGTCGGATCCTCAGAGACGGCAGTAAAGAGTCATCGTGGAGGAACGTAATTTTAGCCGTGAAGAGCAAAAGTGGAGCTCGAACCCGGTCCCTCCCAGCATACTCCCGATCCTCCAGAGCCCGGCCCATTGCCCAAAGCTTGGTACGGAGTTTGGAAACAAAGGACGAAAGAGATCGCGTGGAAGAGTCTCCGGAGCGTAACAGGAGCGTGCAGGCGGGAGCCAGAGCTGTGCTGACGTGCGGCGTGGCGCCTTCGCGGGACGACGAGGACAAGAGGAGGGAGGTGGTGGTGTGGGTACGCAAGCGCGGGTCTCAAGTCCTGGCTGAACTTCCCAATCCAAATTATACGTTAGACGACTTGGCCACGCTGAAAAGGGATATTATATCGGTGAGTATCGTCGCTACGTTTTTCCTAAAAAAAAGAAAGAATTGTTTGCTGAGGTAAAAAATTTTGAATTACTGAAGTTGCTTCGGAGCTTTGTTAGCAGAAAAGTTATTTCGTTTTGAAAATTTTTGTCATTAATTCAAAACGATTGATGACGTAACTGTAAATTCATTCCGAGTATGCTTTATTTATCAAAATTAGAGAATATGAGTATTATCAAAATTCATATGCACAGTGAAAAAATATGGTGAAAACCAACGCTTCATCAAAGTAATTACCGCAAATTACTGTGTTGATTTTCATCTAAAAAATTTTTGTGACATTGTTAATTTTTATTAGTTTGACGTCGCTGAATGTGTTCGTGTGTAAGTGTTTTTATTAGTTATTATTTGTTGGATGTGTTCATATGAAGGCTGTCATCAAAACAATGCCTTAATTTCTTTTTATTAGCAGTCGCGAAGGAATGTCGGTCAAGATGGAAACGTAAACAACAATCCTAAATTTATGGTGCTGGAAAGTGTCACAAAGGCAGATGAAGGTTGGTACTCCTGTGTAGTTCTGGGTCCTAATGGGGAAAGAGGAGTTAGCAGCACCTGGCTTGAAGTAGTCAAGGATAACAGCAAGAGAACAGGTATGTATTAAGAGGCGTTACCTTACTTTTTTACCATTGAGATTTTTATATAAATTCATACTAAAATGAAGCAACAAAAAAACTTGTACACTTATTTTCTAATAAACGCATAGTAATTATCCTTACGGATCCATTCCCAATTTATTCTAAATCTGCAAGCGATATAAGCACTAGAAATTATTATTAATTATTATTATCAACATCATTAGAAAATATTAGAAAGTTTAAAAGTCATTTATTTCAAAATTTTGATGTTTACAATTAAACTTTTGACATGGCATCTTGGTAATAAAGAATGCAAATCACTTCCAATCTCCTTCACTAATATCAATCACATGAATAAGGGTCACTTAGGCATTTTAGGGATTATTTTGATTTTGACCCAAAAATGCATGTGCCAATAAATTGCCAGTTTCTACTGACATAACTTTGCATACATAACTGGAAAGATTGGCTGGCTACCCAACTTTACTAGCTTACCCTAAAAAGTATGCATACTGAATTATTATCGTACATTTACCAAAGTTTTCAAAGGATGTTAACTATCCCTTCTCTTGGAACCACACCTATGTTTTCACTGACATCAAATTTAATATTTTTTTTCCCCAGGGGGAACTTCACCTCCCTCGCTGTCACTGGTTGACGAAGACCGCGAGGTGGAGGAGGAAGAGGTGAGGAGAATGTACAAAAGTGCTTATGATGAGGATGACAATGGAGATGTGACGGAAGACGGGGAAGAAGAGGAGGAGGAGGATGAGGAAGGGGAGGAGGATGAGGAAGGGGAGGGGGAGGAGGAAGGAGAAGGGGAGGAAGGTGGGGAGAGGGGTGGCCACTCAGCTCCACCCTATGCAGCTGCACCCAGGGGGTCCTCCAATGGTGGCTCTCTGTCCCCTGGGACGTTGGACCCTGACAGAAAGGAAATCTCACCCGTTTTCCATAGGCTAGAAAAGATGTACCGTACTGTGGTGAAGCCAGCTGGGAATATGCTCAAGCTCAAATGTCCTGCTGATGGTTAGTTGTGAATATGATCATACTCTCTCAAACTCTCTGATTAGCTTACTTTCTGTGACCACTAGAAAATTCTCTTGTAAAAGCACCTTTATAAGTCATTACAGGGATGTCAATTTCAAATCTGCAATTATGGAGTGAGCTAAATTAGTATATTCTGGATGAAAACTAAAAATGATTTTTTTTGCCAACTAGCACTCGAGAAGGAAGATGTAACGTCACTTCCAAATCAAATTGTCTATTCCATTGCTGAAATTTCTTGAACTCTGCAAAGAATCATGTGAGCTATTACCAAATCATGTTTGCCATAAAATGAAAAATCATTAAACCATGAAATCTTTTCAGCATTCCCCCATCTTTCTCAGTTCAGTTTTCATACCATATTTCCTGCACTGGCTGTGCAGCACCTGAATTCAACTAAAGTGAATCCTACAGTTGTATAAAAACATTTAAGAAGATTGTATCTTTTTCTACTAATTAAAAATACCGCAGTGACATATTTCTTGTATACTCTTTACGCTTTCATGTTTATTTTTCTCCAGGAAACCCTTCACCAAATGTCACATGGTACAAGAATGGGAAATTTCCAGAAAGACAGTTTGGACTTGTTCAAATAAACCGTTGGTCGATTGTACTTGAAGAACTGGTCAAAAGTGACTCTGGAAACTACACTTGCTTAGTCTGCAATGTTCTTGGCTGTATTGATTTCACCTATTATGTTGAGATAATTGGTAAGTTGCAACAATTGATTTTTTCCCTCATTGGTCACATCATTTCTCCTATAAATAATGGTCCATTTTACTGATTGATGTCATTGAACTTGCTCACTTGATTTAATTGTACAAGTTGTTGGTATTAATTTCCACAAAAAAAGTGAAAAAAATTAAATTAATATATATTTCACTTCAAATTCAAACTTTTATCAGTTTCTAATTCAAGTTAAGCTTAAATTCACAGTTGTGCAAACAACTTTTGTAGTCTAATAAATATATTTATTTTCATAAACTAAGTAACAATAAATATATTAAATACAGGTATCCCTCATCAACTACAGGGGTTTGATTTTAAAAAAGTTGTTAGTAAACCAATAAATTTTTGAAGAATGGCAGGCTAGTTGTAAGGGTTCAAAATTATTGTGGAATAAATTTGGATAACTTTATTTCTACTTCCCTAATCTGCATTTAACTTAAAGCAGAAATCTTCCCTATTCATTTTTGATAGAGGTTTTGACTTTGTTAGTCAATAGTCACATTGAAAAATACAAAGTAGCCTTAATCCAAGTGATGACATGCTACATAACTGCTACATGTGACTGTTTAGTTAAAGAGGTACTCCTGACCTCTAGATGAGAGAGAATAAGAATTTTTCACATATACATCTGCCTATTATCGATAGCCAACATAGATACCCATCGCAAATGTATGCTTATTCAGCCAATGATACATTTAAGGCTTCCATCTCATCAAAGGTCAAAATGGAAATATTTATGCTAAAAGATCATTTTCTAATTTGTGTAATTCATTTCAATGCACTATAATCATGGTGTAACAATATCAATACAGATACAGAGTTCAAATAAATATTATGAGACCTATTTTAATGAGATAAAATCCTAACATTCCTGCGGTTTGTGAGAAAAAAAATAATTTTCTTGACTTCTCTTGACTTGACATTATGTATGAGGAAAAAAACATGTGTTTGAATTGTATGTTGCTTAAAAACATTAGCCACATTTTGCAAATACTGCATTGACAAAAGCATAGTTGACTAGGGAAACCTGTATTATAAGACTAAATATTTATAAGTACACTAATGAAAAATATAATTAAATTATTATTATAATATATCAAAATTTATTGTACAATTATAATACTTGCATATTTATACCAGTAGATGCCAGTATATTTTCATAACAGCAGTTCATCCACCTATGAGTTGAATCTTGAATTTTGTTTTTGTGTTTGTTCTCATCCTGCTTAGTTGTAGAAGGAATAATTTGCATAAACCTAGAATATCAATTATTAGGATTCACAATAAATTGGAATGTTAATTTTCCATGAAGTTACAAAAGCTTTATTTTTCATGATAAACAAATGATTTATCACAAAGCAGATATTATCACTCATCAATATTAGTCTATATGTGATATCAATTTATTGAAAGCAGATATGAAGAATAATTTTTTCAATTAATATTTTCTTAAACTATCATTGTTTTATATGATAAGCTAAATCCATATTTTGTGGATTTTCCTTTATCGTGTGTTAGTAGTTTAATCAATGATTTTGGAGTGTCAATGAGGGTGATAATAACTCGATATGAAAATTAATGTATGAAAATAAATGTGTTTGCCAAATTTTCATGGAACTCTGGGAAACCCATCAGCATATACTGTGAGTGGTGGGCCAGTCTTACAACATAGCAAAGTAAAAATTGCATATGGCATATGTTTTGGACTTGTACTGTGGACAGGAATGCTAAAAAAAATGAATCATTTTTGCATAAATTTTGCATTCCAAATTTCACATCATAAATAACAATTCTTTAAATAATCTTAACTCCAGAGAGATTTCCACACCAGCCATACATAAAGGAAGGTTATCCACACAATGAAACAGTCCTACCAGGATCTAGTGTAAAATTTGAATGTCCCCCAATTTCGGACCTGGAGCCTCATGTTCAATGGATTCGTGTTTCCTATGACATGTTTCCTTCATTACCAACTGATGGGAGTGGGAAGACGGGAGATGTTCACATACCAAATGGCACAGTTATGAAGGTTGGTCACAGCCAAGTTCTTTGATTGGAGGGTTTGGGAAAGTGTATTTACCGACACTTTTGGTATTAATTTATTGGTGGTGGCTGTGACAGTGGAGCATATCATGAAGGGAATTTCTAACATACATGCAATTTATAAGTGGTGGAAGTTATACATTTGTGTGTATCTATTATCTTCAGTGTGTAATTTAAGGAACTTTTTCCAGAAAATTGATATGTTGAGGTGGTGGGCTTTCTCGTTCATTATGCTTTTGCTTCTGTTAATGTGCATTGTGCTTCATTGTTTCTTTTACTGTGTATTTAATGAGATTATTGAAAATTTCAGAGAAGTTTTGCCGGTGAAAAGCTCTTTTCGATATTTAATGTCAATTATTATTAGGTAATCTACCGGTTAAGGTAGGTTTTTTGGATGGACACAACTATCAAATAAACATTTTGTAACTCCCCACCTAGCAAACTAATCTATATCAGGTCCCTCTTCATCTCGGTGTACTTCTTACCTCCCTTCATCCCGTCCAACATCCCTATCCTGTTCCTACCCTTACCTCGCTTGCCCAACATTCTCCCCTCTATTACCCTCTTCAACATCCCACTGCCGCTCAATACGCCCTTCATCCATTTTTCCTGCCTCCATAGGATTTCTCTCAACAAACCCCTCTCCTCCCCCACCATTCTAGTACTTTAATGTCAATAATTAGAATTATTTAGCTGTGGTGTTTGGTTGTGGTATTTGGTGCTTGGTACAGTGAATTTAATATTAGTATGTATGTATGTGTGTGTCTATATATATATATTTATTTATTTATTTATTTATTTATATATAGAAAACATTTTTATTCAATAACTATAGTCATAGTCTTACGCAAAATGAAAATTCTTCCAAAATATCACCATGTATAATATCCTCTAAAAAATAGAGCGGCTTCACCATCGGCCTATCTTCACGGAACCTCCGAAGAACACATCAGTACTTGTGGGCCATTCAGCAATATTCCATTGCGAGGTCCTGTCAGACCTCCATCCTCACATTGAGTGGTACAAGTGGGAAAATGCTACACATTCTGATATCCAGAATCGCAATGATACCAATAATACATTAAAGGTATTTCACACAAAATTGCATGGTGTGTAAAATTTTGTGCCACAAGTTAAATTCAAGCATGATTATCCACTTTTGGAAATTTATTAACTCAAATGATTGAATTGCAACTTTTTCAGTGGGACATTTGATAATCTCATCGCACCTCTAAGTATAATTGATTACTTCAGCTTTTCTATGTAAAAATATAAAATGTGCCTTCCAGCTAACATTCACCATTAGCTTGGAGATGTATTTGTGGTTTACTAAGCACCTATAAAATGATTTTGTAAGATGTTCCATTATGAATAAATGAAATCTTATTGATTTTGCATTTGCTTATGCAAGTTGTGCATACCCAAAATAGAAACAATCTGAAGTGAAACAAGCACTCATCTAATCAGTAAAAAAATCCTTACATATTAAAGTTTATAATTTTTATTTGTTGCTTTGGTTTTCACAAATTTAGCAAATATCCGAAAACTTTAATTTTATGTGCCATAATTAATAAGGAATTCATAAGTAATAGGTTTATAATTTTCATGAATATTCATTTCTTAACATCCAATGAAGTAACCATCAATATAAAGTGAAAGTTAATAAAATATATGATTAAAAGAATCCACTGAATATTCATGCCATAATAGGGTCCTAAATTCAAAATAAATTCTACCTAAAGGTGAGTCCCGTTTATGTTAGGAGGGAATTTAATTGAAGTTAATGTGGAGCAACTCAATTAGGTGCCCCTCCGTATTGTATTAAGGATTTATTATCCAATTTTATTCAACTCTCTTAAATCTCATTAACAATGGGCTTGGATGAAATGATATAAACCTGACCATTTCATTCAGATATTAATATTGGTGTGTATTTAAAATTTGTTCATACATGTTCCTTGCTATTTGTGCATGAAAATGCTTTTGCTAGTGTTCAATTAACATCGCTAATGTACTAGTTAAGTATGTAAAACTAATACTAACATTTTCATTTTCTGCATCTTTAGGAGGTTATTAGTGAGTATTTTTTAATTTTTCTTCTTCGATGTCTTTAATTTTTTAATTCCTGAAAACCACATTCTTCTGTAACAAAAAAACTTTGTATCAAGTTATTTCCACTCATCCCACTAGAATACTCTTTACTCCCACTTTGTGTGCAAAAAGAGCAAAAGTATTATTTCCTTTGACTTCAATTCTTTGCATATGTTACTCCCAAAAATGTCAATTCTCAATACTAATTCTGTTCTGAAAGCTGATTCCTGATTCCAATCATGAAGTCTTATTCTACACTATGTTGGTCTAAAAGACCAACTACTTTAGAAGTGGTTCAAGAAAAAGTTATAATAAAAACTGAGAATTTTTATCACTGAGCCATTTCGTCTTAAACTAGGAGTGCCCATCACTTCCCAGCTCCATAATTCACCCCTCCTCCACCCTATTAAACTTAGCTTTCACATGGTGAAATCATTAAGTTTACAATTTTAATATGGCCAATGGAACATTCTTTAAGCTATCTCTATGCCACTTTCTACTTATGGTTACTTATGCTTATGAGTATGCTTCTGAATCATTTCAAGAAGGGAAATAATTTGAACAAAAAAGAAAATAATATTAGACTCTTACCAGACCTAATCTTAACCAAAAAAGCAAAATAAATTTGACCCTGATGCAAGACTTTTTTGAGCAGTGAATATTTCTTGAATACTGAAATTTCCAATCTAATGCTTATCTCAAGAAACTATCGGTCCATGCTAATATTTTAGTGGCTTATTATGCCCAATGTGACCAGTATTTTTGTTTATCAAGTAAATTACTGAGTGTTAGCCACTTTGTGAATACTGAGTTGGTAAATTATAAGTTTAACTGATGGACCAGTATAACATTTTCCATCAATATATATTGTCGCCTCTCAGAGCTAGTAAATCTTCCATGCAACTCATATAAACAGGTTTGATGACACTTTTCACTTCTAATTACTTGATATGCACCATTCCAGGCTGGAAATTTGGGGAACATTAATCCTGAAGTACTGGAACTGCATAATGTAACCTATGATGATGAAGGATGGTATACCTGCATTGCTGGAAACAGTCTTGGGATATCATACAGCAGTGCATACCTTGATGTGGTAGATTGTGAGTATGAATTATTTTTTCTATGTAAAATTATGTAACTAAATTTAATAATTATTAATCAATGTCATCATTAATGATAGGATATAGGATTTCTCTTAGAATTATTTCAACAAAATTGGCTTCTTCCCTTCATTAGTCAACTCTGGTTTCCTAACGTTCTCCCTTTGGTTATGACTTTTAACATCTTATCACCCATTAATATTTCTACTACCCATTTTTTTACCTCCTTTGGATTTCATCTAGCAACTTCCTCTCTTCTCTCACCCAATTTAAAACTTTTTCAATAGTCTACCTCTCTGTCCAACATGCTTTCTCCATTTTCTCCATACCCTCATCTCAAAATCCTCTTAAGCTTTCCATGCAATTGCTGAAAAGTACTTATGAAGAAATTATTATTAAATAGAGCCAATTAATAACAATGTCAAGAATTTGAGTGCTTGAAATATAAGAAATGATTTCTCAAGGTAATAATTATCTCATATAAAAGTAAAATATTTTAACTACGACTTTGGTATGAAAATCAAAAAAGATCACAGAATACAAAGCTTCCTAAAAAGTAGTTTGTAATAAATAATCTTGTTACTTACTCAATTAGGTACCTAACTGCCTTCTTTAATCAATCATTTTATTTCTTTACTTTGATAGCCATGATGGATCCAGAGCCCAAACCTATTAGGCCTCAACCCATTTTAGTGCACATATTAGCAGGTGCATTATGTGTCATGCTTGTCATTGGCTCCCTGATTGTATTCACCATTGTTCGTCGGTTGAAACGGTAAGATGCATTTTTATTATTGGCACAGCTATATATCACCTCTGAACCAAGCATTAGGAAGTAAGGAATTGTTGATTAATGCTTGTTTTCCTACAACTTTTAGGGAGAAAAAGAAAAAAATTATGGCCATTGAAACAGCTAGAGCTGCAGTTGTCACCCAATGGACCAAGAAAGTTATTGTGGAAAAACAGAGCCTATCCAATAATCCTAACTCTCAGGAGCCATTGGTAAATAATATTGTACATGAGTCCTCTTTTATCCCTTTTATATATTTAAATAGTAATCAAACTCTATTAGATACCAAAACTTGCTGCATTTGATTTTACAGCCTAGCAAACTTACTAATTTAAAGTATCTCTTTTTCTTCCCCATGCAATGAAAAATTCAGTTGATGCCAATAGTAAAAATTGAGAAGCAGAAATGGGCTAACCAGGGCGGAAATGGTGTGACTGTTGGACTTGGCAATGGTGATGTTGGTAATGGAGGTGGTAGTGGAGGTATTAGTGGTAACATTGTTAGTGGTGGCGGGGTCATATCTGAGTATGAGCTTCCACTGGATTCAGAGTGGGAATTTCCTCGTGAGCTTCTCTGCCTGGGCAAGACTCTTGGTGAGGGTGCTTTTGGAAAGGTTGTGCATGCTGAGGCACAAGGCATCATCAGACAAGGTGTCACAACCACAGTAGCAGTTAAAATGTTAAAAGGTAATACTATATAAGACTGAGTATTTTATGATTTTATAATTATCATACCATCCTACCTTTATTTCAATTTATGTGCAGTTATCTGTGGTTTGCATAATTATGAGCTCAGCAGAAATGGAAAGAAGTCAGTTTTCACAAATGATTTATTGCTCACTGCTACATCAAGCAAACACCTAAAGCAGCACCTAAAGTAGACACCTAAAGCAATATGTTGAAAGCAGAAAGTAGGCAAAAGACAATTAAGCAACTCATGAGAATGTGGTCACATTACGCGTAAAGTTGGAATAAAAAGAAAATATCAATTTTCTTTGTATTGCTGTCACAAAAAATTGCTCCCAACACTTTACCTTCATATTTCATTTTTTGTATTGTATGCTTGCAGTTTATCATGCATACAGTAACTAGAAATTTTTAAAATCATGTCTAATAAAAACTATTTCAATTAAGACTTCTGCCTAAGGTTTTAATTGAGAATGTCTTATATTTTGTAGTAGATCGTCTCATGACTTAAATTCATAATTTTTCATACATTTATAGAAAACTCAATGAGCATAAAAGCTTTTCTTCTTAACTGGAACCAAACTTTGGATAATTTTTTTCAACTAATTTAACTTTTTACATTTACTGTAGTTATATTCTTAACTAGGATTGCCTCCTTCAGTTAAATCATACTTCATAGACATATCTACTGAGTTTGTCCATTAAGAGATCACATATTTACATTGAAATAGTGTTTAAGTCTATAATAAAACTGAAAAAAATACCTAGATGGAGTGACTTTTCCGGCCAATGCAGTTCATGCAAATTGGTGGTGCCCTTCTTCAAAATTCTGATTCAACAGATTTATTATGTAAACCTTTCACCAAATGACAAGTATCTACCTAACTAAAACCTGAACTGGTGGTATTTTGTTTCATGACAAGTAGATAGTATTTGGCACAAATAAAAATTAATTAGACTCATTCATATTCATTGTATAAAATTATGGCGAGAATTTATTCATGTAAATTATTACCTAGGTACCTTATTTTATGGCATTTAATTTGAACAGGCATTAATGTCTCATACAAGCCTCTTTGGGGGAAATAAGAGAAAATCATTTTATAAATTAAACATTTATAGGCATTACTATTTCAATTTATTTTGACTAATAAAGTCCATCAAATAATAACATAGACCGCACCAGTAGAATGTTCATACTAAAAAGACTTTGTACTTTTTCACAGATTTTTATTTAAGGTATTTTTATTATAAAGTACAAAGTCTAGATATTAAATACTTCTATGAAGTGAAGCCTGAAACCGTAGAATGGTTTCAAATCAAAGTTGGCAAGGTTAACATTTTTTAATACATTGGTCTATGTAATATAACTGCAACTTCACATGAGCTCCAGCATGATTTTTCAAGTCATTACTAAGAAAAAATAATCTTATGTTTGTGCACTAAATTGTGGTACATCATATATTATAACCCCATTTAAGTTATATCTAACAATTGCTTGATATCTATTAAACATCTCCAATTCTTCTTCATTAAATTCAGAGGGCCACACTGATGCTGAGATGATGGACTTAGTATCTGAAATGGAAATGATGAAGATGATTGGGAAGCATGTAAACATTATCAATCTACTTGGCACATGCTCTCAAGATGGACCATTATTTGTTGTGGTTGAATATGCTCCACATGGAAACTTGAGAGACTTCCTTCGTCAGCACAGACCATCATCTGGTTATGAAGAGCCAGCTGGACTGAATGGCAAAGGTCTTCGAGGGATACGAGAAATTGGTGGAGAAGGAATGAGTCCTTTGGAAACCAAAACTTTGACTCAAAAAGACCTAGTGTCATTTGCTTATCAAGTTGCCCGTGGCATGGAATACTTAGCTTCTAGAAGGGTAAGCTTTCTGTTATCATTTCCTTTATTTTCAACAAGTTTATTAATTTTTATTAGAAAACATTTTGGGCATGACATAGTGGAATTCCTTATTCTAGATGAATAACACCGCAATTCCATAAGTTAAATTTTTTTTCAGCACAGCCATGGCTTCACTGGAGTACAGCATCATCAGGCGAACATACAAGTGATTCTTTGAGCACTACCACCTCTGACCTTCAATCAGAATCACCCCTAACAAAGGTTGCCTAATGTTAGCTTATCTCTTGCTCACCTCCACTCCAGAATTCTAACCTACCCTCAATCATTATTCCTCCACCCATCCCCCTCTCTCTTTCTCCTTTACCTTTCTATGCTCCTCTTTCACATGTGTATCTATAGTACTCAAAGAATCAAATGTTCACCTGATGGTGTAGGAAAACCATCATTGTATTCAACAAATTTAACATGGAATTGCAGTGTATTCACTTCTCTCATTTCAATGTTCATTTGTAGGCCTTAGCAAGATTACGTCATGGTTGTATTTGCACTCAGTACCTCAGTGCTTCTCTAACCATCTGTTGTGGTGGGTCTTGAACTTTTTCCAGTGATCACTGAATTGGGGTATTAAAATTTTAATTTAAAAATTTCATCGCAGCTTTATCAGAGAAAAATGACTGATGGCTTACACAAAAGTATAGATTGTGAACCATCAACATGAGAAGCACTGGGCTAAATTTAGTTTAAAGCAGCGGTTCTGAACCTAATCGTCACAGTGCTCTACCAAAACTAGCCAGGAGTGCTACTGTATCTTCTCTTAATGTGATGGAAGATTCACTGCTGAACCCCTTATGAAATACAAGTAGTTATTTGAAGTGATAAAGGGTTTTTTTTAGATGCCTGTAACATATAGTCCTCCTTATTACTTAATTAATGCAGAAATTATCTGCCTTTTTACAGTGTATTCATAGAGATCTGGCAGCTAGGAATGTTCTTGTGAGTGATGACTATGTTTTGAAGATAGCAGACTTTGGTCTTGCTCGAGACATTCACTGCCAAGATTATTACAGAAAAACAACAGATGGCAGGCTGCCAGTGAAATGGATGGCTCCAGAGGCCCTGTTTCGCAGAGTTTACACAACACAATCTGATGTGTAAGTACTGAAGCAAAAGAGCTTGTTGAAAAATTATTTGATCTAATGATTTTGAATATGCAATTATGACATTAAAGCTTGAGAGAGGTAGCAAAGAAGAGAAGAAAGCATATGAAAGTTTATGAATATCCATTGTGTGCATTTGAACAATTTTCTATTTCAATGGCAACTACTTTTCAAGTTCTAATACAAAGGAATTATTCTACAGGTGGTCTTATGGAATATTACTGTGGGAGATAATGACCCTTGGGGGTACACCATACCCATCTGTCCCAAGTGTGGAGAAACTGTTTCAGCTATTAAGAAGTGGGCATCGAATGGAAAAGCCTTCCTGTTGCTCACTAGAGATGTAAGTTCAATCGCATGCATTCAGTAGTGTAATTAGTTTGGGATATCCTTGGTAAAGCAAGTTTGCCTCCCCTTTCAACACACTACAAATCTTTCTTTTGAATGGAAATACTCAAAAATCCTGGTTTGTGAGACAGCAAAATTCAATGGTGAAATTGTTTGTGAAAAGTTAGTAATTAGCTCCTTTTGGTAATTAGAACTGCTCAATATAATCAGTTGTACCAGTGAATTAGATTCAATAAAGATAGATTTTAGACAAATAATTTGCATAAGTTTGTCAGTGTGTCACAACGCACAGAATTACATGATGGCATTTGGCCTGCATTGCAGCTGTAAGCAAAACACATTTTGTATGCATGCCAGTTGGGCCTTCATCTCCTTCAGGATTATCACTTTTACATTCTGAGAATTTACTTCAGTTTCCCAACCATTGCAGTAGAGCAAAAGTGCCACTTAAGTGTGGACCATTCACACTGCTATGGTCTTCCTCCCACCCCCTAGCTATACTATTACATGCATTTATATAAACCATTAAATTGATTCTTCACTTGAATAATATTAAATTTCATACTCTTTTTGAATGACTAGTTATCTGTATTGCTTAATGCTGTGGCATAACTGCATGACATAATTGTGTGGCTTTAAAATATATTGACAGCAATTGAAGCTTCATTTAGAAATAGCAATTTTTTATACAGAAAAGTATGCTCTAATGAAAGGAATCAAATATAAGTAATTTTCAACCTTAGCATGCAGTGATGACTTAGCTTTATTTTACAGGATAGGCATGACTTGGTTGCCAACACTCACACTTCTGATCTCAGCTATCTGTATGTCATATAACAATGCCCTATTTATGCTTGCTATTCCTTTTCTCATGTTCTACATCTTAGAGTAGTGTGGCATTACATGCGAACCATGTGGAAGTTAAATTGCAATATTTTGAAACACTAAGAATCAAAATAAACTTGAATATAATGACCTGTTTTTTAGGGCTAAGAAACCACAATAATCAACCCAAAGGTGAAGTTATCAATTTGGATAGAGCTCACCTCATATTAAACCATATATGGTATGTGAAATTCATACATCAGGAAGGAGCCAGTTATTTCCTACCACCAGTATTTTCATTTATCTTTTACAAATAAACTTACAGCATACAAGATGAAGTGGTTCATGTTTATGTAAAAAAATTCAGCATAAAAACAGAAATCATTTAGGCATGGGGAAATAGTGGTCTGAGGGAGGTCAATGAAGGGAAAGTGATCAAATAATTAGTAGACTTGGAGAGAGGGCTAAACAACTGAATAAGGTGCAAATGGAGGGGCCTAAATCATAGTGTTAATAATCTCTGTGATGTTAAAATCTAGCTTTCTCACAAAGGCCTGTCTTGTGGTCACATTTTCAAAACTAAAGACCAATTTACAAGGTCTTGATTAAGGCTATTGATTACAAGTCTTCCAATTGCCTGCATTTCAGAGTACATGTTTGATTCAGAACATTCATCATTATGTGTACTCTTTTTTTGGACTTATTGACTTATGCTTCAAAAAATAGATCTCTAGTTTTATGAAATTTTTTCTATGATGTTATGTTGACTATTAAGTGAGATTTTAATTTTTCTTTCATGATCTTGATTAAGGTGCCAATGTTAGAGATGTACTATTGATTATCTCCTGCATAATATTTCATTTCAAAACTCTAGACAGTTTCAAATTTACCCAAGATCATAAAAAGAAAATTTTAATCTTACTTTTTCAGTCAGGGGTTTAATAGCAGAAAATATATTTTGTTGTCTAGATTATTGCCATGCTGGTTAGTGAGATTTAAGTAGATCTATATTTTTTTGTTAATCTTCTATATTTCTTGTTCAATATTTCAGATACATGTTGATGAGGGACTGTTGGAGTTACCAGCCAAATGAAAGGCCAATGTTTAGTGAATTGGTTGAAGATTTGGACAGAATATTGACATTTACAGCAAATGAGGTATGTTATCTCAATGAGCAAACATTATTATTTTTAGGTAGATTTATTTAAAAATTTATTTTTTTTGTTCCTTTGAAAAAGGTTCTGTTATCATTTCAATTGGACAATATTAATATTTTGATAATCTACTGGTTAAGGTAGGTTTTTGGATGGACACAACTATCAAATAAATATTTTGTAACTCCAAACAAAACACACTCCAGCAACATACTCTTTATCAGGTCTCTCTTCATCTCCATGTACTTCTTTCCTCCCTTCATCCCATCCAACATCCCTATCCTGTTCCTGCCCTTTCCTCTTTTTCCTAACATTCTCCCCTCTATTACCTTCTTCAACATCCCACTGCCGCTCAATATGCTTTTCTGCCATTTTTCCTTCCTCCATAGGATTTATCTCAACAAACCCCTCTCCTCACCCACCATCTCCAGTACTTTGTCATTTGTTTTCCTTTCGCTCCATTTCACCTTCTCCATTCTTCTCCACACCCACATTTCAAAAGCCTTCAATCTATGTCCATCCTCCTGCTTCAGCGACCATGTTTCCCTGCCGTACATAGCTACGCTCCATATCAAAGTTTTTACAAGTCTTTTCTTAACCTCCCTACTCAACGTCCACGTCATCAACTCCTTCCTCCTTGAGAAAGCTTCTTTGCCTAGCGAAATTCTTTTCCTTACGTCCCTACTACTTTGACCGAGTTGGCTCAAAACACTTCTAAGATACATAAACTGTTCTACCTGTTCTATTTTTTCCCCTCCTATTTTAATGCTTAGCTTAGCCTTTTTCTTTCTGGAAAATTTCATAACCTTAGTTTTATTAATATTGATTCTCATCCCATATCTATTGCACTGAATTTCCAATTCACTCAGCAATGCTTGCAACCCCTTGGCTGACTGAGCAACTAATGCTTGGTCATCAGCAAACCTAATCGATTTTATGAATTCCCCTCCGACTTTCATTCCTACCTTCAGTTCTTCCCAAGCCTCTTTAATCATTTCCTCCACATATACGTTGAACTGCACAGGTGACAATGAGCAACCCGGCCTTAAACCTCTTCCTTACACTGCCCATCCAGACTCTCCATTCCCCACTCGCACATGAGCAGTCTGAGACATGTACAGGTTGCGGATCAGTCTCCTGTTCCTCCAATCTATTCCTATTTTCTGCAATATTCTCATTAGTTTTTCCCAATTCACTCTATCAAACGCTTTTTCGGAATCTAAGAAACAGGCAAATATATTCTGATTGTATAATATATTCCTCTCGATTAGTGATCTCATTACTGCAATGGCATCATGCAGTAATGAGATCACCTCAATGCCTCTCCCCTTCCCAAACCCAAACTGATCATCCCCTAAGTAATCATGTGCCTTACTCTCTATCCTTTTGTTGATGATCCTGAGAATGACTTTAGCTGCATGGTATATCAAACTTATTGTTCTGTAGTCCTCACATAACGTAGCCTTTACTTTTTCCAGAATATCAACTAGCGCTGATCTTACAAAGTCTTCCGGCCAGATTCCTTCCTCATAGATACTACAAATAAGTCCAAATAGAGTCATCCTCCCACATGTCACTAAACCTTTCAATAGTTCCACAGGAATGTTGTCTACCCCAAAGGCCTTATTTAGCTTCATCCCCCTTAATGCCCTTTCTATCGAGTATGCCTGGATTTAAGCTATCTTCTTTTACGTCATGTTCCTTTTCTATGTCTAACCTTGTCGGCCTAAGTTCTCTACCATACAGTGTTTCTATATATTCCTTCCATCTCTCTTGGATTTTTCCTGGTTCAACTATTATCTTACCCCAATTATCATTAACTGTTTGCACAGATCTTGCCTTCTTACTTCCCGATAATAACTTCACCTTGCTGTAGAGCGCACCAATTTCACCCTTCCTCTGTAAACTTTCCATATCCTCGCATTGCGTTTTCCACCATTATTCTTTTGCTCTGTTTGTGGCCCGTTTCAATTTATTGTTTAACTCTTTGTACTTCATTTTACCTAACTCTGTGTTTACATTCCTCCATCTTCTTCTCTCATCCATCTTTGCAATCATCCCATCCATGACCCATAGTTTCCTTATCCTTTTCCCGTTAACGATTCCTATATTGTCTTTTGCGGCTTTCGATATCACTCTCTTGATACATTCCCATTTTTCTTCAATAGTACTCAGTTCTTTACCGTCATCCATTATTTTCTCTACAGCCTGCTGATACTCCTTCCTCGTTAATCCATTTAATGCTTCTACGTTCCATTTCCTAACCCGCCGCCCTTGCTTTATCTTCTTGAAACGGACGTTGCATTTCATAACAACTAAATTGTGGTCAGAGTCCGCATCCGCTCCTGGGAAACTGTTCGAATTTATCACACTGTTCCTAAACCTGTGCCTAACCATAATATAATCTATCTCATACCTTTCTGAGTCACCTGGCATTTTTCATGTATACCTACGCCTTTTGTGGTGTCAAAACCATGTTTTGGTGATGACTAACTCCTGTCTCCTGCCAAACTCCATTGCTTTCTCCCCGCGCTCATTCCTTCTGCCTAAACCGTAGCCCCCCACCTCATCACCATCTCTTCCTTCACCTACCGTCGCATTCCAATCTCCCATCACTATCAAATATTTCCCTGCAGGAACACACACGATTATATCCTCTTACTCATCGTACATCCTATCGACTTCTTCCTCCTTGTGGTTACTCGGTAGCATGTATACCTGAACAATGACCAATTTTGTTGGTTCTGCTTTAATCTCTGCTACTAATATTCTATCCGTTGCTTGCTCTGTGTTGACTATGCTTCTTCCTGCCTCTTTATGTAATATTACGGCAAACCGTCATTGGCTCTCATCCCAGCCACTATATATTATTCTATAACTAACACTCCAGTAATCCCCGCTATCCTTCCATCTCACCTCCCATAGACCTAAAATATCTATATTACCTCTTTCCATCTCTCGCTTAATATTCTCTAATTGGGGTAGAGCGTCGGCCTACTGACCGGAGGGTCCCTGGTTCGATTCCCGGGTAAGACACTCTGGGCACCCTCAGATCCACCCAAGCTAGTTGATTTTTTGAGTACCAGATCTTCCTGGGAAACCATAACCAACACAGGGAAAGGAACTGGCCCCCCTACCCTGATGTGTGAATAATCACACGCCGTCGGGCTTAGTACATGGGTGAGCTCTACTACCTACCTCACCTACCTATCACCTACTAAACCAACCTTCGGGTTGTTTACTGGGTTTGGACAATAAATCGAAATTAAAATAACTTCATCAGTATCCTACTTGCACAATAAAGAAGACATTTCCTTTTTTTACCAATATCATTTGAAAGAAACACTTTGGCTCTGATAATATATGTTATAATGTTTATAAATGAGCATTATTTTTATTGAAACAATTAATCCAAAAAAACACCCTTATAATTTACCAATTTGCATACTATGGAATCCAACTTAATGTAATTTCCAATGCCACCTCAAACTAATGGAGTTAGGTCACAAGAAGCATGATTACTCATAATAATATGAGGAGATTTGTGCAACTGGTAGTGACAGAGGTGTGTATAAAAAGATCTCTCTAGCTTTCTAGCATAACCTTTTTCTACACTTTTATATTTGCAACATTTTTTCATAAACATATTTGTCAGTTAGGTGTTCTAGAGTACTCAATACACTTTCATTCATACATTTAATTAATTCATCAGTATGTACAACACGTTAAACTTTGATTGAGTTTGATTTTGAAAGTTCTATATGTTGATGACTCTAAGTAGCTTGCCTTTTTACGGATGAGGCACATCTGCATTATTACAGATTATATATAGGGTGAAAGTTAAAGCAAATTGAGATTAAGTTCTGGCTTGGAAATCCAAAATAGTATTTTCATTAAAATTCTAGTTGTTTTCTTTAAGTCTACGATGCAACCTAGACTTCTTAGCTCAATAGTACTCTGGTGCCCTCAGTGTGATTTATAAATAATGATATTTTTATTTCTCAGGAATACTTGGATTTAGGGCTACCTCAGCTAGACACACCTCCAACAAGTCAAGAATCATCAGGATGTGAGAATGAAGGTCAATTTTCTTTGCTGCTTTGATTTAGTTTTTGTTCAAGAAATCATTCAAGTGCCCACAAAGAAAAATATGGAAGAAACTCAGTGCATCTAAAAGAAAGTGTTTGTGTAACATTCTATTGCAGGTAATTAATTAATTCACTTAATGCAGGGCATACATGAACTTCATTTGGTGAATCTCAGGACACTGTATAGGTGTCACTATGGAAACAGGGATCTTTAGTGTCGAGGCTACTATCCTTAGAAGATGTAAACTAAATGTTATTTTCCACTATCAGCTTTTGGACCTAACAATGGTGTAGTGAGTTCAAAGTGATTCAATGAAACCAATTGGAAACAAAGTACGTGTATGATATGAAAGTGGCTTGCTTAAATGCTACTTGAAGTTGGCTGCAGCCATGAATAGTAAGCAAATGCCATGGAACACTTCTACAAAGGCTGAATGTTTGTAGGCCTTCTCCCTCATTTCTAAACTTATCAATTGTGATGAACAAGAGACATCAGAATCAGAGGGATGTTGTGAATATAATAACCTAGTGTAAGATTTCTAAGTGTCAACTAGTCAATGTATGTACCTCTTCATGGTATGAACCTGAATTGTATTAAGTCTCATGGTTGTAGGAATTTCAATTCCGTGTGTCACCCATGAATAAGTTGGAAAGCAATCTCATGTTGTAAAGTTTCATTGCTACAAAACAACCATTGGTTGCCCATTCAAAATACGTGAGTGTTGTTTCTGGTCATATTATTTGATAAAAGTACAAAGTTCAATGTGTGTATATATATATGATCTGATATAATTAATTGTATTCAGTTTTTTACTCCAGGTTTGCTCATTTTTTTTAATGACCAATTCAAAGTGAAATTGAACAGTTTTAAATATTTTAGGGACTATTGGTCATGGGTGATTAAATTCATCCAGAAGTGTACAAAGAGTCATGAAATCTACTCTGGCTACCACTCATTTTGAATGGTTATAGTTGTCAATAACTCCTCAATCATACCAAGAAATAAGGATGCCCAAAGCATTTCTTTCACCTCAGTCGATAATGTCGACCAGTATATTGCATTTATTATATTTCCATCCTGGATGAGTCTATTGTACTAATGGAATTTCTCTACTGTTATGCTTGGTAAGATGCTGTAAATGTGTATATTTATACTGTTTCTGTTTGTGTGAATGTGTGATAAACTTTTAAGTGAAAAAGATTGCACAGGTATTAAATTATCTGAATGTAAAAAGATTGAACATAAGTACATAATTTATAAGTAATCACATGCATAATAAATTTTTTAAATGCCACTAAAAGATATTGCCAAATGAAAAATGATTATAATTGTTCTGAATTTCTATCATGATACCACTGCATTGATATTGTATTACCAAATGCTTTTATAATGTAAATGGTATTGGCAAATCATTCTTTCACTTAGCTACCTACTTTGGAAATTAGTTAACAAATTAAATTGTAGCTGTAGCACATTATGGCTCATTGGCACTTGCTCCATTGCTGCTCAACCCTATAGAGAGTAAATAATGAGCCAGATTAAACAGGCTATCCACATTTTTTTAAACTGTTGCTGAGATTGCTTTCATTTGCAATCAAAATGAATTTCATGCTAAAATTACTCCCATGATTTTTAAGATCCTGAAAAATTGATGTTTATAATAACAGTGGAAACTTAGCAAAGAAACCCATTGTGCTCACATTTAAGAAATATTTTCCAATTTTGTGGGGTGTGACAAGTACTGTTTCTCTCATAGGTTCAAATCAGATTTCTCTAATTTTATCACTGATATATGGACTATGAGTTTTTAACACTATATCCCTAGAAGACATCAAATTCTTTAAAAAAATGAGGATTAATTAATGTTACCAAAGCATTTTATTGATAAACTGCAACTGTATCATTTCATAAGAACAAATATTTTGAATCTTCCCATTCAAATCACACCATGATTTGAAAAAGTTAGTAATGTGCATTTCCCGTCAAACATCAGCCTACTTAATTCATTAGCAAATCCCATCTTAACTAATAATCATTTGAATATTATTTAATTAAAGAGGGAAAGTGTACATTTACCTTTTTGAGTTAAGCTTCATAAAAATACTTGGAATAACTGCAGTTATCAATTGAAATAATATTGTAATTTAAGATTAACATCTACATTGGGGTATGAAACTCTCATTGAGCCGAGATTACCAGGTCAATATACACATTGTGAAACTAATTAAGATTCAATACTTTTAACATTTACATCAGTTTCTACTGTTATTATAAAGTGTGTTTTTTTAAATTTATTCCTGTAGTGGCAATGGAAACTATATCTTTCTAAATTATTAAAGCAACTTGTTACCATTGATGAGCTTTGGTATCACCAAAACAACCTTTACCATATATTGATGTAGGAGAATAGTTTATTTAAACGTTGTATGTTCTTTGAAGTTTTATAAAATAATATTTCAAATTTATTTTGATTCTTTATTTCTTGACATAATGAAATATATAAATGATTGGAATTTAAAAAAATACAAATCCCAAAATCCATCTTTTAGCATGCATTGTGTCTAAAGTATTGATGAAGGACTTGAATAACATGCATAAATATTTTACATAAATTATCAAATGAGATCTACAAAAACATTACCTTGATCTTCAATACAAATTAACTACCATGCATGATTTCATAAAGAACAGAGAAGGATACTTATCAAAAAATATAATAAATTACTTTGCACAAAGATAAGTTTGATATGTCAGAGTTTTCATTTGCATAGTTGAACTTTATCATACTCTGTTACTTCCCAATAAGATCCTTATTGATAATGAGTCACATCATGGGCATTATAGTATTGTCATGAACACTACCCCACACGAGCACTTCCACGGAATCATTCGCACCAAAGTTTGCGACCGAGAAACGGCGTCCATACGATTAACCGATTCGAAGGTAGCGCGTCGTCAACCAGCGCCACGACACAGCCGGCGCTACGGTGGCGATAGTCGGCCCTAATTTCCCCGAAAAAATAATCCCTTCAAGGTCACGGAGAGGTAAATTGGCTGAGCCAGGGACCGCTCAAGGTTACCTGAGAGCAAGTGAAGGACGACTTGAGGAATCAAGTGGGTCAAAGGCTGAGATCTCAACCCTTTGGGCACTTTTTAACCCTCTACCCAAAGCGCACGAAAACTCTTGATTTTCGTGCGAACAAAAATCCTCGTTTACCACGCGGAAATGGGCTGTTCAAGGTCACGGAGAGGGAAACTGGCCGAGCCAGGGACTGCTCAAGGTTACCTCAGAGCAAGTGAAGGACGCCCTGGAGAGTCAAGTGGGTCAAACCTGAGACCAATACTCTTGAGAGAGGGAAAAACAAAGAAATAATGAGAATTCAATATCTTAAACCATTACAGCGTAATAACGGCGCAATGGTGTATCCCAGGATGTTGATCTCTATCTCGTTTTAAAGACAATAAAAACTTCATTTTTCTCCTTATCCTTTTAGGCGCTGATTGCGGATCATAGCCTGGGATATACATTTTTTGTTGCTTTAATGTTTGCGCACGGACTCATCCAGCGATTCCTATATGCTGCAGTTGCTCGCGCGGCCGTCATCGCCGTCATAGGGGCGAAAGTGAAAGTGGATGCGTGAGATTCGCGTTCATGGCTATGAAGCCGAAAAAAGTTAAAAGATTTCGGTTGAAGATTCAATGCAAAATTTAAATTACCACCTTAACTATGGCGTTGGTTCACAAAATAGCCTTTTCCCGGAGAATCGTTACGATAGAACCTAAAAAGTGTAAATATTTGCCTAGAGATTTAGATGACATTTCGGAAGGCGATTCATGTGGTCTAAATGCTGATCGTCGTTGTAGGCAGTGCGGCACGGGAGGTCTCTCCATCAAAGTACGAAGTAGCGAAGTTGGTAATGTAACTTTCTTAATATGCAACGTAGAAATGTCTTTCAAAAACGAACGTAGTCGACCTAAAGTGAATATCACGATCGTGCAACCGTCAAGAAGGCATCAGCAGTCGCATAGATTTAGGAAATTCGGGTACGCACGAATTTTACGTATGTCGCGGGTAAATGAAAACATTGGAGACGAGGCGCGGAAGTGAGAGAGCTCTTGCATCCGTTTGAGGCCCCCGCTGTGGACTGGAAATACTTTGTAAACACCTATCCACGATACCCAGGATCATGGAAGAGTAATTCTTTCCGTCAAGCAAACTAATTACTACCTAGCTTAGAGTTTAGGTCCATATAGAAATGATTCTTTCGCTGAACATTTTAAGCAACGACAGTGCATTCTTTCGGAAAATCATGTTAATATACCCAAATCCAAAAGCCATTCACAAATGCGATGTTTATTGAACAAATAATTTTTCCAGACCTCCTCTGTCAGCGATCTTGGTCACAAATTTTACGGCCAAACCTGAAACCTTCGCCAGAGCTTTCAGCCGCGCCTGGTCTAAGCCGAGCCAGCGGTTCACAATCGCGCGCAGCCGAATTCCAGAATTCCAAACTTCTCTATATACCTTCTTGATGGTAACATATCCATGATGTAACCATTTGGCTGATTACGGACGTTTTTCAAATACGTATCTATGTTGTATATTAAGAAAGTTACCTTGAGTATTTCTGTTACTACGGCTGGGGAAGTCTCCCGCGCACCACTAAGTAGCGACGGGCAGCATTTAAGCCACAAAATGCTTACCAAAATGATTTAGACCTAAATCCTGTGCGTCCTTACTGAATGGTGCTCGGGAGAATTCTCCAATCATAGTAGAAGAATTACTTTGGATAACTTCCGTAATATGCAATGTAGAAATGTCTTTCAAAGACGTCTGAGATAGCCTTGAGCGGTCCCTGGCTCGTGACCTTGAAGGGATTATTTTTCGGGGAAATTAGGGCCTACTATCGCCACCGTAGCGCCGGCTGTGTCGTGGCGCTGGTTGACGACGCGCTACCTTCGAATTGGTTAATCGTATGGACGTCGTTTCTCGGTCGAAAACTTTGGTTCGAATGATCCCGTGGAAGTGTTCGTGTGGGGTAGTGTTCATGACAATATGATATTACCCATTCGCTGAGTCGCAAATTATTAATGGTTTTTAATAAATATTTCGGGGAGTTTCGCTTTGAATCGTATTCATCTCGTTTCTCCGCTTTATTTCTCTCGTGACAAGGTTCAGAAATTCCGAAGATGAAGAGTATTGTCCAAAAAGAGGTAGAATTGGATATGATAACGTGTTATACATAGTCATGGTATCTGAAAGGCTTTTAATTATTTTTTAATATTTCATTTGACAACTATTGTAATATTCGAATCACGATGTGACTCATAATCAATGAGGACTTTTATGAGAAGTGACTGAGTACGCATAAAGTTCATCTATGCAACAGGAAAGCTCTAACATGCCAAACATGTCTTTTTGTAATATAATTTAGAGATCCTCTTTTTTTTACTTTTCCTCTACATTTACTTAACTGTACTAAACGAAGAGAGTAGTAGATTCACGTAGTTTTCCTTGTTGATTGTTTAATGGATATCTCGTTTATAGCTTTTCCTCTATTCACGTTAATCTATTTTATATCTCTTACCTCAATATCTGGCCATTATCTTTCAGGCCATGGCAATTCTTCTTATTCCTTGCCTCTTCTAATGCTTTTTCTCATCTAATTCTCCCTTTTATCGTAGACTTGTTCATATTTGACTCATTTTAGGTAATTCGATAAAATTCTGAAGATATCTCACAGTCGTTTACTTTATGGATACTGCTAAAAATTACAGAAAATATTAATGTTCCTCACTGCTAGCATACAATAGTAAACTTTCAAAATATTTATATTTTACATAGTAGGAGATTATACAAGTTCATAATTTCAAATTCAATTCAAAAACACAAGTTCACAATCATATTCATCAACAACATTAGATATACCAAGAATTATTTTGATATGGTAAAATACTTACATGGTTATGTCTTATTTAGAATGTTTATGATGAAATGGAATATAGTTACCTAATTAATTTGAAGTATAATTTCACAGTACTGATAAGAACAACCATATTTAATTTCAGTAGTTCCTCATGAAATTATGCAAAATAATACATCCCATTGAAGATAATGTGGAAAGGTATGCTATTTGAAAAATCTTGATCACCTTTTGGTTAAACTTTATGCCCCTGAAATGAGAAGGACATTTGATATTTCTGTTTCTCTTACCTTCTAATGAAGTAAAAAAACCTAAAAATTCTTAAAAGAATGAAGATGGAATTTTAAATATTAATTTTATAGTGGTCATATTCTGTCTCAAAGTATGTTAAACAAAAGAACTTTGTGAAAAAAACACTAAAGAAAAATTCATAAAAGTACCCAATTGTGAGATATATGCTGTTTTTTTTAAATTAAAATATACACGTCCTATATGAATAAATAAATTAGGTCTATGATTGATAGTCCCATTCTGACATTGGCTTATTCCCACTTTGTCTTGTTAGTTACATTTTGTTGGCTGTTTTTATTGGATATCATATAAATAAACATATTGCAATACATATTATACAGTCTTTGAATTTTTGTTGGACAGGAGGTAAAGCCTAGTGGATTTATAATCATCAATGCAGTAAAATTTCCATTCTTTAAGGTTTCTTTCAATAATACCCCACTCATGCTGTTCCCCTATTTATCAAACTCTTCTATTCCCTAAAACCCACAAATGACTACAAATCCCCTACACTACAAATGAATCCCTGCAACTTCATAATACAAAATATATTAATTTGAGACTACTGATGTGAAATATAAAGTAATTTTGTTAATAAATTTCAAAATACAGTAGTTGTCTTTGGATTCAAAATTAAAATACAGAGAAGAGAAATTTCAAGGACTCCTGTCACTCATTAGGAAGTCTTAACCAAGCATTCAGACCTTATTTCTGCTTTCCTCTTGGAGGTGTGGGGGATGCTAAGCTTTGCCGTGAAACCAATCTCAGTACTCTCAAAGCTGTGGAAGTGGCAAGACATCAGTTATTGTAAACCTCTGTGCACCAACCGTGTCATGAAAGACCAAAATATCAAGTGAACTTTTGCAAAGTATTGAAAATGAACCTGATCATTTCAACAACATCATCACTGGTGATGAAACCTGTGTTTTTTAATATGACCCAGAAACAAAACGCCAAGCTCTGAATGGCACACCGACCAGTCCCCCAAGCCCAAAAAGGCAAGAATGAGCAAATCAAAAGTGAAAACAATGTTCATTGTCTTTTTCGACAGTAAATGAGTGGTCCATAAGGAGTTTGTTCCTCAAGGACAGACAGTTAACGCCGCCTATTATGTGGATGTGCTGGTAAGACTCTGAAAAAGGATCATCAGGATGAGAAAAGACATCTCCACTACCAGGTAACTTCATCAAAACAACGCGCCTTGCCAAAACGGGCTATGAATCCGCTAGTTCCTGGGCAAACACCAGGTGCCAATGCTGCTCAACCCACCCCTATAGTCCTGACGTTGCCCCAATAGATTTCTTTTTGTTCTCTCGGATTAAGGTAGCCCTGAAAGGAACCCGTTTTTCATCCATAGAAGAGATCCAATCAGCCGTAACAAGGACATTGTGAGAGGTCCCCAAAGATGCCTTCCAGGGCACGTACCGGTAATGGCAGAGTCACTGGAAAAAATGTGCAGACACCCTTGGACAGTACTTTGAAGAATTTAAAGTGTTGGTGCAAATTGGTTCAATAAATTCTTCTAAAAAAAAAAGTTAAAGCATTACTTTTGGAATGCACCCTATATATTGCACACCTTTTTTGCCATGTCATCACTGTTCATTTATCCCATTCATCATGGTAAATTGAAATAATTTTTAATACTAATATTTTAAGAAAAATATTCTCCATGAAACAAATATGAATTAGATTTCACCAGCCAAATCAATGAAAATCATGTTCAAATAGTATTTCATACCATTCAAATTACCTGTAAAATGAATTTTTACTAAGATAGAAACTATATAAAATGATTCTCTGACAAAACCTAGAATTTTCAATTTCATAACATATTTTATACAATACAAATATATTTGGTAAATGGGGTAATACACACTTGTTAGTTACAGTCTTTGTAACTTTCAGCCATACTGTTTTAATAATTCAGGCAACATCTTTGATGCTCAAAAATTGTCATCTTAATTTTCTAAACTTGAAGTAGCAACTGCTTGATTTTTCAAATTAAAATTTCGATAATTGAATAGGAATTTATAATATTTTAGGTGCATGAAGGCGTGGAAACAATATGTATCATCTGAAATATACACACTCCCCTAATTCATTCAAGCAGCAAACTAGAAGTACTTTACCTTATTACTTGGAATATGTGTTAGTCTGTGACAATATTATTATATCACTTTTTCAGCTTGGTTGAACGTTTACACCTTGTCAAATCTGGTTACATTCATAAGGAAGGTACATTTTTCCTGCAGCAATTTCCTCCTTGATGTCACAATTGGTATGCATATATTTCCTCTTTGGGACTGATTTGAAGTGAATACCAGGATTATCAGGGGATGCTCAATAAAAATTTTGGGTGGAAATAGGGTCCAAAGAACTTTACCTTATTTATCGGTTCTGGCATAAAAACTTGTAGGTAACCATAATAAGTCAAGGAATCCTGATTGTAGATGAACTTTCTGCAAAAATATTAAATATTCAAAAGAGTGGTGGTGCATCACATTTACCCCATTGGCTGGATTCAACTTGTTAGCTGCTTCTACCTCACCTGCCAAGGTCTCATATCTGTTAACGTCATCAGTTCGTTCCTCAATCAAAATTATTCAAACTAATAGTTATGACTTAAGACATAGAATATACACAGAATCAGATCCATAGCATTCATAAAGTTTTATCTCTACCTAACTTAGGGGATAATGAGTTCAAAATTATCTCCATTGGGCTAAATAAAAGTCAGAATTTACTTTTACTGGAAGATAGATGGCTTCAACTATAGTTAGATAATCTACATTTTGCAAAATGGTACATGGCTTTGGAAGAGCAGAAGGCTAATAGAAAGAATTTTCCTTTCCTCTACCACTTGCATCAAGTTTCCATTCCCATTGATCAGTATTGTCAGCTCTTCTAAACAAGGACATTGATATTAGTTCCTTTGCAGCAAGCAATTTTGGTTACCACTGGAAAATTTTAGCCATTCCAAGTATAGACATATTTTTATTTTTTGTCATTGCTGAATCACCAATAATGTAATTAGAAAGACCAAACTCCTTCCAGGTATTGAATACCACTCATCTCTGATTGGTTGCTGCAAAAACACAATCACTGGAGGTCTCAGAAGTCCAGGATACATCATATGGGGAAAATGCTATCCTTAAAACCAATTTTATTTGGAAGCTATGTTTTGCAGGTTTCCAACTAAAATCACATAACATTTCAAATGAATAAAATAAAACTAATACTAGCATGAAATTAGCACAATAAAGGTAAACCATGAGTATAGCCAAATATGATTCTTTGGCCCCCAATGGACATCACACACATTTAATTAATAGAGTGTAGGTAAATGTATATACTACTACAAAAAATTCTTGATGCCTACATGAAATAAAAAAAACAGGTCATTGATATTTAACTGGAGAATGGGATAAATTATTTAGCAAAATTACATGATAAAAATACATTTGAAGATAAGAAAGACCTCTTATTGAAGAGTTGTTTGCTTTTCAATAAGTAATACCTACCCACCTTCTTATTCCAAAAACCAGCATCCTTTGTGTTTATTTCTTGTTTCATCAACTATACTTAATATACGGAGCTGAAATTGTAATGTGTAGACATAATCCTCAAAATCAGGATGCAAATTGAACTGAAAATGGTAAAATAGATAAGTGCCCCTAACTATATTTGATTCAAATTCCAAATTCTGATCCATGTCCATAAGAAGCTATATAAGTATTGATAATTCAAAAATTCCAAATCCACTTTTCTAGGTATTTATTTTTTGTGAAGATTTTTTAGTAAAGATCAACCAATCTATGTACTTCCTGTAAAAAAAATTTGAATGAAACCATGAACAACTTTTCATAAACACCAGGGTTTTCCAGTGAAAATGAAAACTTTCTCCATTATTTTTAAGTACTATTTCACCCAGTAAAGTGCCAAATATGTTTATAGTGTGGAGGCATTAAATTCAAATGGAATTATTAAATTAACATGAGCACATTTTAAAAGGTATAATATTTATTGATTTTCTTTATTGATGATACCTGTTTCCATGGATGCTGACAACATTTCCAAGATGGCATGCATAAAAATGCTTTTATAAGGCCCCGCTTTCATGAATTTTATGCCAGAGGAGAATGCTTCTCTACAGTAGTTATTACCCAAGTAATATAAGAGGATACTTTCGTAAAAATTGCATAATAGCGGGGATCACATAAACTGACATCCTTCCTTCGTGGTGACACACTTACAACTCCCTGGAGCACCCATGATCCATCCTTTCTTAGAAACATAAGACCACCACCACTATCTCCATTGCAGACACTTGTCCCTGTTAAAAAAAATATTTTTTTACTATTTCAAATAATGGAACATGGATGAAAAAAAGGATGCCCATAAATGTGAAAAGTTTACCCTGTTATAAGTAGTAAAATACACTTGTAAAAAAATAACTGTTGTCAAAGATTAAGAATAAACAAACCAAAATATTAATATAGCATCAACTTTTAACAAAATCATTTTACAGGGAAAATGTGATAGGGTACATTTATAGCTCAGTTATTTCAAGTCTTAAAACAAGCAAGTTGTTTTTTATAAGCATGAACCATGGGTGATCAACTCTCATACATAAATTTTCTCCTAAAAAGTGGCTTAAGAATTAAAAGTTAAGTATATTAATAGTATAAGAGTTGTGCAAATAAAAATTTTAACTATGGTCTAAGAAAAAGGCCAAAACATCACAATAATAGACAGTATATGATGAAATTCCCAAGAGATATTTGGTTTCATAAATATCTCCAACAAAACTTTGGCCAACCACTATTTATGAAATTTGAAAAATGACAAAACCATTTCGATTGACAGACCACTTAAAACATATGGAACAACATTTTTCACAAATGACTGGTAAATATCAACATTCACCAGAGTATAAAGATGAATGGATGTCTGTAATGTTAATGATATGAGAGAAATCAAGAACCATTGAAGAAATTCAGTAAATAAGAAAGTTGATACCAGCAGAAAGAGCTAAATATCAAAATAAATACATACTCTCTAATCACAGAGGGAAATATAAAGATATGGAATGATTCAGCGTAAGAACTGCAGAAAAACAAGTATATTAAGTGTGTGAAACAAATATTCATGGAGAGCAAGTCAAGATGAAGAGGGTAAAAGAATCATTATGGCTTACGAATACCCTGGAGGGAAAAGGGTACAAGAAAAACATTCATTCAAGCCACCAACATCAACAATGAAAAGGTTTGAGAAACAGAAACCAGTACCATAGAAAGAAAGACTTTTTTGAAGAAAGCATTAAAGCCACAACAAGAACCAGGCATGAGGAAAAGGGCTAAAACCAGCAGTTCCAATTTGATAGATTTGTCTCAAATCAGAACTAGAACTTGTACCTACACTGACCTGACCACACTTTTGTTGATGGATGATGGAAATTTTATAGAGATTATTGAGTCAGTTCAAGAAATATAAAATAAATCTGAAGATGAGGCTAATCATATAAGTGTATGATTCAGTGGCACAGCTGTTGCCATTGAATTTCTAAATTTAAAAAAACATGCATTATCTGGCAATATACTCGAGGCCATATTTAACAACTTGAAGAACTTGAGGACTACAGGGAAATTAAGAGCTCCTGCATGTCAAGAGTCATTCAAAAAAATATATGGCAGAAAAGAAAACATCCAATTATTTAATAAACCAATGAGATAAATGTACACACAGTAAATAATAGTCCATATGAATACCCTTATCAAGATTGTTGCCATTGATTGAATTTTATCACTAGGAGAAGCTGTTATCACAATAAAAATATTTAACATATTTACCAGGCCATAATGTGCACCTTTTTTACCCAAAAATGTGCTCTAAAATCAGCCTAAGTCTTAAGGGCTGGGGGTACATGGGTATAACCACAACTTAAAAGCACAGTCAATTTGCCATAAAAATACTTTCTAATTAGTAATTTTTCCCCCATCAGGCATAGGAAATGTTTGCTGCTATCACAAATTTCAATAACATCGGTGTTTTTAGTCAGTAGTAAGCCACCCTAAAAACTTCCATTGCATTAAACACAAATGAGAGTAAATTGATGTTCTTGTGAAAAGCATATCAATACCAATTTCTAACCGCAAAACAAAGTGCTACGGATACCCCTGCCCACGAAGTAAACAAATGAGCACTGTGACCAGAATGCCCTCTCTTGCACTCCCTGCACCCACCACAAGGGCCAGGCTATCTCTACCCACCAACTTTAAAAATTGGAACCTCACTTAGCTATTAAAAGATACACATGGAAAATGCAGGGGTCATTTTCAGTGTGTCCCAAAGTGGTCAGTGGTTCCCAAAGTGGGTGCTACCGCCCCCCATGGGGTGGTGCTCTAGTCTATGGGGCAAAAAGAAGCAAGAAAGTGGTAGGGGGGTGCTGGAGGGTCCTGACAAAGTGGCATTTGCGAAGGCTCAGTAAGCCTCCTTTTGTCTTCATTTTAAAGCTTCGTTTTTAAAGTTTGCATCGTTTCCCGAATCAGGAAGTAATTAAAACCATGTGTTTCCTTACATTTTAAAGTATGAATGGTTAAAAAATATATTCAAGCCTTCCTCACACAAGGAAAATTTTAGAAGGGGTTTAATCTCATTTTGTCTATCATTGGCACAACTTCACAACACTGAGAATTGTGAATAAAATGGCTATGAATCCAGAGAGGAATCAGTTCATCTGATAATTAGATTTGGTGGCTTTACCTGGATAATCATTTTTCAGACCATTGGATTCCAACAATATTATCGAATCTTTATTGGTCAGTTATTTTTCATTTATTGTATGACATCATTCTTCTTATGTTGTGTTTTTGTTTAGGAGAGTGAATTAAATGTACCGTTGCACAATTGTTTATGCTGTGCACATCTAAATCTACCTTAATGAAAAGAACGCCTAAAATAATAATAACTAAATAAATGAGATTATATTATTGGTATTCAGAGATGGCTGCAAAGACTGAAACCCAATATCTGCACACTGCTTTCGAATGTATATTACACCAATTTTATTATTTGATTGTTAAGAGTTTAAATTAGCATCTTTAAATAGATTTCAAGTCCTAGTGAACTGTTTATAAGTACTCTAAATTTTCCTGAGAAACTCATTCAGAAGTTTCCCCTATTTTATTTATTTAAAGTTTTAGACATAGGATGGAGGGAGAAAAAGAATGCAGGGATATAGAAAATCAATATCAGAACTACTAACCTGGACTAGAGGACTAACCTATAATGATAATGAGGTCATTCACATTTTAATGTAAACATGATTTGACCCATAAGATTCAATAACCTTAGATGTATATTCTTGCCATCAGAATATAAAATTTCAGCTTACTATCTTTTCAGGCTACATTTTTCAGCCAACTGTTCACATTCTCATTCTCCTTGACTGCTATGACTCTCAAGCTGCGCTTGATTGAGCTCTGAGTTTACCATGCAAGAATTTCTTGAAAGGAACACAATTAATTATACATACTATTCAGATAACCAGCACAGAATGTTGTTGAGCGTATATATTTGCCAAAATCTTCTGGGAGATCAGTAACACACTGTCTGGTACTGATGACAGGTAAGTTAGCCTTCCTAGGAATGTCACTGGCAGTATCATTTTCTGTCACACCCCATCCAACTACCTAAAAATATAAAACAGGTCTTATTAGTTCAAAAATGAAATAAGCAGTGAAGCCAAAAACTTTAAATAAGTAAATATTGAGAATAAATTTTATAATAAAAGGTATTCCTTTGAGATATATACCATTTCATCTTGAGAAAAATGTGATAACCATTATGGATAATACTTTTTTCTCTCCTTATGGAGGCAGTGTAATTACTAGCCACCACACTCAACAGCTTGAGTTTATGATTCAGCACTAGTTATGAACCATTTTTAAAATTATATTGCTCATAAAGTAATGAATGGCTCACACAATCCTCTTAAAACTTTCTGCTAATTTTCATATGCATGTATTTTCACTTTTGCCAAGTATTGGCATTTGATGCAAATTTGCTGGCCATTTTTTTCTGGCAGAACTTATGGGTAATACAATCAAACACAAATAAAAAATCATCACTGTCAGCATGTGAGCAATGTGTAAGTGAATGACAGCACATATATACATCAAAACACCAAAATCAATCTATGACAGGTCACAACCCATTGTTCTAGGCCATTTAACAGGCGGGGCAAGCATACATGATTTTTATTCACATCTTATAGATATCTTTCACCCAATAAAATATGGTTGGAGTACCCAGGTAGCAACTTTATTGCAATATTCACTCACACTTAAACTTAAGTTATTAGTGTTACGTAAGTGGAACTTAACACTTCCATTGTAAAAAATTGTTTTTAATGGATAATATTTTACATATAAATATTGTGTATTTTTATTCATAGCACACAAGTACAGAAGGATACTTACAGTTCCAATGCTTTGGGCAGAGAGATCATAATTCACATGCAGCATATCCCAGTCTAAGCAAACGGGTTGCGCCACTGCAGTGAGAATGACTGGAGTAGACAGCACTAGAAGAGCTATATCTGAATCATAGTTTCCTTGCTTATCCAGGTACGATGGATTCATAATAATCTCCTTGAGCTGAAATGTTAATTGTAATAATTTCACCCTGGGTTATACACATTAACATAATTACAAAGTAGATGACTGTGTACTCAGTTGTGACTATAAAGAAAAGGAAGGCATGCATTCTTCAGCAAATGAGCATCTGCTGTGAAGATGAAATGATAAAAAGTCATCTTGAAAATAAGAACACCATGAAAATAGAATAAATTCATAATCCATTGAAATTTACAGTGCAATGATGTTCTCTCTACATAATGAACTAGGCTTACCCTTTACAAAGGGCAAAAATGAGTGAAACAACAGCTTTTGAAGAAGGTAATCCAAATCTTTTTGAAAAGAAGAAACACTATGAAGACACTATGACTACAGAGAAAGCTAGAAAGAGAAAATCTGTAAATAAATATAAGATATATGTAAAAAAGGTTTGTTCTTGCAGTTCATGTTTCATTCTTTCTTTGATCATCTAATCATAATACTAAATTTGCTGTCTGGCAAATACATTTTATGGTATCTTACTATGGAACACAAATCATACCCAGTGGAACCTCATTTACTGAGTACCTTGCATAGTGATTAATATGCATAATGAGCCAAAATATTTTTATTAAATGTCTTGCTTAACAAGTAACTTTTCGCACAATGAGTAATGAAGAGAGGGAGATTTCCAGAATGATGCCTGCTGAAACATGCCTGCTGTTTCAGTTTGTGTTTAGCACTCATTTGATAACATCTTAGTGTCACCAATTATCACAAATTATTCCAAACTCATGTTCAGACACATTAATCGTGATTTTTTTGTACTAAGTTGAATAATATTTTGGCATAATTTTATAAGTGTCCCCAAAGAAAAAGCCACTAGGAGACAACCCCAAGAGAATAAAAATAACTGTAGAAATGAAGAGTAAAATCATTGAAAAGCAAAAATGAGGTCTGAGCACGGCTGATCTACTATGCACATACAATCAGTCAAAATCAATGATTTGCTTTATCCTGAAGAACAAGAACAAAATTAAGGAGATAGATGTTTCAAAGGTAGTGCTAAGAATATGCAACAACTATACATTCTTAGCAATGTTGAAAGGTTGCTTTTCATAAGGATAAACGGAAAGCAACTGCAATTCAACACCATTAATGGGAACATCATTTGTGAGAAGGCAAAAGTGATTTTTACTCACTTTGTTAATAATAGACCAGAATCACCAATGGCCAAAGAAGAAGTATTTAAGGGAAGCCATGGGTAGTTTGAGAAGTTTAAGAGAAGAACTGACATCCACAGTGTGGTAAGGCATGTGGAAGCAGTGAGTTGGTGGGGTAAGCTTTTTGCTAGATATCTAAAGAAGGTATGAGAGATGTGTGTAGAGAATTTTGATTGGTGATGGAATGTTGAAAATTTATTAGAGGGGAGACCATTAGACTGGCAAATTACCACTACAGTTATCAACCAGAAGGTTGGTTTGATAAGTGAGGGTAGAGCTCACCCAGTACTAAGCCCAATGGTACATGAAAATCACACATTGGAGTAGGAGGGCCAGGCCCTTTCCCTGTGCTATCTATGGTTTCCCAGGAAGTTCTGGTACTCAAAAATCACATAAGTAATTACCTCTTTCATCTGTGTCAACTCCTGTTTCCGTCCAAATGCACGATAGTATTTTCCAATTGCAGCCAACATTGCATCTGTTTTTACACCCCACACACAGTGAGCCGCTAAAAAATAATATTATTACATTACATTCAGCAAATTTTATCATTCTATGCATATTAAACTATCTTATTCATGCATAAAGAACTGAATGCTCCCAGCATTTTCAAGATTTATTCTTTTGTCATTTTATATCTAGTTTTATTATTCCATTTGCTGACTTGAACAATTACCAGTGAGAACAATATTTTCAGCTACCAGACTTCCTCCACACTGAAATTCCCAGCTTATTGGTACACCATCATGACCTCCTATTCGGACATAGAGAGCTACCTGCCACGGCCACTCCCCATAGGTGGCAGCTGTTCCATTCACTACCAATGGTGTTACTTCCCCAACTGCTTTCCCACAGTCTGTAAAACAGCATTAATAGCTTATAGGATTTGTCATACTGCAATGCACTTCAGTAGAGAAGTTTCCTTATGCTGAACTTGTACAGGCATGCAATCTTTTTTATCAACCACCTTATGGCTGGACAAATTCCAGTCCCTTTAAAATCCTTTACATATATTAGCATGCAAAAGCACAATATTTTTGTTTGTAAAAAATTATTAAATGAGTATAAGCAATATCTAGAGGATTTTTCAACAGAAAATAAACAAAATGGGAGTTTGAATTATGAATAAAAGATATATTTTTGAAATAATCAACAAGTACAATGTTGATTGTGCACTGTACACTGCACTTAGTTTCCAGGATGTTAACATTGAAGTCAGATTTAAATACTAAATGTTTGGCAACCCCTCAGATATTTTCCCACTTAGTTCATGTTTTACCTAAGATAAAAGCCTGCCACTTCTGTTTGGCATCAAATATGCTAAATAAATGGCTATGAGCTCAAACAACTTTAAATTATACTTAAATTTTCTAATGTTGTCCATGTTCCATAAATAGTTACAATAATTTCTCAAAATGATTCCTATCTGCATCAATTTAAATTTGGCATTGCATACTACTAAGTGACTGCTCTACTAAACAGCATACTGTAAGTAAGAGTTTTCATTTTGTTTTTTTATTTTAAACACTGAAAGAGGCATCCATTTTTGCTCATACATAACACGATATAGAAATTATTGGATAATACAGTTTACTCATTCTTTTTTTGTTGTTTTTGTATTGAAAGCCAATTAAGAACATTAAATATTTAGGTCTAACTTACAAATTTGAAAAAGGACAGAAGACTTCTAATAGATATCAAATTAGGGACAGAAACATTTCAGGAAATGTTCATGTTCATATCTTCAATAGCTCAGCAACAAGGAGTAACCCCCCATACCATTTATTACCTTTACCTTTAATCACTGGTCCTGCCCAAATAGGTGACCTACAGACATAGGATATTAAATATATTTTGAAAAATAATGAAATAACAAACATAAATTGAAGTTCTCAGTAGACATGTCCCTGTTTTTCATGCATATGAATGGCTGTCTGCATATTTTTATTGAACAGAGATAACTCGATGTGTTTGTAAATAAATAATAACCACAATTATCAACCCAGAGGTCAGTTTGATAGGTGAGAATAGAGCTCACCAAGTACTATGCCCAACAGTGAGTGAAATTCACCCATCAGGATAGTGGGGAGCCAGTTCCTTTCCCTGTGCCACCTGTAGCTTCCCACAAAGATCTGGTCCTCAATAACTACAAAGCTTGGATGATGCTGAGGTTTCCCAGAGGTGTCTCCAAAAATCGAACCCAAGCCCTGTGATCAATAGCCCAATGATTATACCCACTGGAATATCACTGTCCCATTTAAAACCATAACCATAAACACAGTAATCAACCCGAAGGTCAGTTTAGTAGGTGATGGTAGAGCTCACCCATGTACCAAGCCCGACAGCGTGTGAATATTCACACATCAGGGTAGGGGGCCAGTTCCTTTCCCTGTGCCGGTTATGGTTTCACAGGAAGATCTGGTACCCAAAAAATCAACTAGCTTGGGTGGAGCTGCAGGTGCCCAGAGTGCCTCGCCTGGGAATCGAACCCGGGACCCTCCGGTCAGTAGTCCAAAGTTTTACCATAGTAAGTAAAATTGTAGCCAGTAATAGACCATATTTTTAAAAATTATTAAATTGCCAAATTATTGTTTCAAATTTCTAAAAGAGTGCAATTGTTCATTTGAATTAAAGAAATAAAAGCGTGGACAACTATTGTATTCATTGAATAAACCAAGACAATACAAAAACTTGCAAACTTACCTGTATTCATTTGCACAAAAACACCAATTCTTGCAACCTCCACTCATTATTCATCAAAATTGGATTGGTATGGGTTATTGCTGCACACATTCTCAATTTGATCACTCCTAAGGAAATTTCAAAACTTGCTTAATGTGGAATGAGCACATGAGCCTGTATTCCTGGGAACCTATTTAGCCACTGATCCATTTCTTAATTGGTATGGTAGTCTGTAGACATATCAACCAGACTGGAGGTACCCAGTATCAAATCCAGGTGATGCCACATGTTTCACCCAAATTGCATAATTTACTTGGTACCATACATTCACAGAAAACTGCAGATTATGTGAGGAAAGGAATTTGACCCCCTACCCTGATATGTGTGAATTTCACATGCTGTAGGGGTTAGTACAAGTTAACCTCCACACTCTCCTATCAAACCAACCTGCTGTTTGATTACTGTGGTATTGGACCTATCTTTTATAGATTCACCTTCTATACCAATCCAAGAGAGGAGAGCAGTGGATTTGGGGACAAATAAATCAATTAATTAATTCTTACCTGGAATACATTTGAGCAGTTCTTTACTCCATGCCCCATTTTGACATACGCTTCTGCGGTTGGGATAATTTTCATTGGGAATATAGAATTGGCGACATGAATATGTAGCAACTGTGCCTTCTGGGGCTGGCTGATCACAGGGATGTTGTGCACCCGAGGTAAGGAAACATTCCAAGTTTAGTTGCTTCGATTGCAGACCTGGGCAACGAACACCTCCCACAACTTGAAAGAAAAATATTGAATATAAAATACAGAATACCACCATAAGAAAATTACAAATAATTTGAAAATGTTCATTGGTAATTCAAATGTGAAATATTCACTCCTGTCAACTTAGTGACAATATGGCTGCATCAGAAGTGAATATATCCATGTGAACAGTACTCCTCCACTGTTTGCATTCTAAATGGCTCTGCTTCTCCCCATATGGTTTGCTTAATGACTCACAAACATGATAAAAAAAATGTGGCTGTGGAGAGTTTTCCTCCAAATGCAAACTATGCAGAAATTTTTTTCACATCGATGGATGCAAAACAGAAATTCTTCCAGTGATCTGTTGACAAAAGGGTCAAGGAGTTGAATTTTTTTCTGACAGTTCGGGTTCCATTCATTAACTTTGGTCAGTTCACTGTGAATAGGTGATTTTCAGTTAATAGTTCACAAACTTTTCCACCTTTTTGGTTCACTTAATTGCTGAACCACTTTTAATTTAAACAGAATATTTCATAACAGAAAGCTTATTTTGTAATTAGAAAGAGTAGAGGTACAAGCAATGGCATAACTATAATGAGGTCACCAATGACAAGGAATATAAAATATAACCAGGGTGTATTTCCAAATTCAAAGAACTGAGGGAGATGCTGTGACAGTAACTTTTAATGAAGTCATCCACTAATAGGCATTAAAATGCAACAATTTTGAAGTTTAAAAATCATTTTCCATGATTGGGATCTGAATTTGTCTAGGGAAAACACCTTTGTGTTGAAAACACTGGCTTTAACCTCGGGTACTGTGCAACACACACGACCACGAATACCTATGACATTGTATGTATGATATTTTGTCATAACATCTTGTCCTTTAAAGCTCCCAAATTTTTAGAGTGGACACAAGAGGATGCCTCAGTAACTTAACTGGCTTAAGTTCTTGACCAGACATTAAGGGATTCGAGTTTGAGTCCCTGTCAAGGTGAATGATTTTTACACTGTTACAGGGTGAATTTTTACACTGTTGCAGGGTGAATTTTTAAATTGTTGCAGGGTGTATTTGTTTGCAAAATGGATTTCAATGAGATATGTGACAAAGTAATTTGTTAACTGGTATCAATTAAACAATGCTAAGCAGAAGAAGGAGTTAACTGGTGAGGTTATTATTTTGAAACCTGTACATGTCTCTGAATCCAAAAATACAGGTAGTAGATGGAGGATTGGGATGGCTATTGACAGGCAAGGAGGTAAGATAGGGCTGTCCATCATCAACCATGCTTTTCAGCAATGTTCAAAGGAAAGGCAGGCATATACACTTGAGATATTATATAGCTAAAGAGTCAATGCACATTGTAAGGAGCCAACATGTAAACCAAAAACAATCAGAGATTCATAGAATTAAGTGCATGATTGTATGTATCTGCCTGGGTTATAGTGTGGGGCCCATTCCCCACACTTATGAATGTATCTTTTGTTGATTGTACTCAATTGATATTAAGGGAAATCTAAGGAGAATATAGCACTTACTTGCTTGACAAGTTGGGGCACTAGGAACCCACAAGCCTTCATAACAGTATATAATGTCATTTCCTTTTAATTCAAAACCAGGATTGCAGGAGAAGTTAAGACCCCCAAAGTTAGGCAAATATGCTCCAGTAGCAACGCTGTGTCTTCCATTGACAGGAAAAGGTGGCAATATACAACTTTTTTCTGGTCTCTGTATTTCACAAAGGTCTGAATTTTCATCAGATCCATCTGCACAATCCGACACACCATCACATGCTAGAGTAGCTTTGATGCAAGCTCCATAGCTACAGCGAAAGGCATATGATGGGCAGCTGAAATTATTAATATCATTATTAATGTAAGTTGTAAAACACATATGAGTTGTAATCACAAAAAGAGTGATACAAAAAGGGACAAACTCCCATAAAAGGGCCCCAGAAGATTGGGGATTGAGGGTCACAAGACAGTCATCCAATTATACATACATGTACTTGCAAGCACATGCACACACTGCATCCAACATCCAAAAAAGTATCAAATACAATTTTTTTATGTCATAGCAATTGTGAAATACTACTTACTTAAAGCGTGAACATGTGACAGGAGCCTCATCAAAACCATCGCCTACACAATCAACAGCACCATCACAGATTTTGCTTTGTGAAATGCATGTACCTGATGTGCATCTGAACTCATTCTTCCTTGAAAGTAGAAGAGAAATTATAGATACAAAAGCATTCAACAATTATATCAAATCCTTTCTTGATTCTATCAGTACTACAGAAAATGACAAACATAAAAAAACCATATCAACCAAACCTAAAGCTGTTCTAGATTATCGAGGCAAGTGTTCATCTCAAACTAACAATAAGACCTATAGCATGTGAAATATATTTCCATGTATTTAGGATAAAGGAGCCAGTTCCTTTCCCTGGATCACCTTGATCCACAAAGTTCTAGATTCAAGAGCATCACACTGCTTGTATTTTAACGTGAAGGTTTCCAGAAACATTGACTAAGTTTGAAATAAAGGCTCACTGCTTAAAGGCATACCCATTAGCCTACTACACAAAAGGAATCAATGAGCCCTTCCACCATATCAAGGTAGTAGACCAGAGGAGAGGATGTACATAGAGAATGTAAATGTGAAGCATTATGCATATTACTGCCGCAGTCTTAAACTATATGCATGTAGATTAGTGGGGCATTCCACATTCCATCTAGGTCTCATCAAATATTCTTTATGCATATTTTGATTTAACTTATGGAATGGATAACCCAAGACCATTTCTAGTGATAGGATTTTGCAAAAAAACACCATTCAAAGTTCCAAGGGATTGATAAAACAAATAGATTTTAAGCACTCCGGTGATTCTCCTCCCATGAATATATCTTATTTACAATAAATGAGCCTACTTAAGTATTTTTTTTCAAAATTAAATTTTAATTGCTGATTTCTTACAATAAAATCTCAATACAAACTATAATCTATAGGTATAACAGCGAAAGCCCTAACTTACTAACTCATCAATGGTACCTGGAACCTCATATTTGCTCAGAAGGTTCCTTTATTCATGTTCCATACTTTCTTTTGTGTAATTTAGGTTTATCGAGTGCATGAATAAACTAATATATGTGTAGAGGTAACATGATTTGGTTTTGTAAGTGGTTTTATTCTAATTGATGGGTGGTGACCAAACATCCCATTCCACACACCCTTGCGGCAGCTTGTGGGATATTGTGTTGATGAACATAGTGCTAAAAAAGGATATTTGATAGTGCATTCCCCTTGGGTGCAATCCTTACTTAAAAAGGAAGTGCTTAAAAGTCTTTTGATAAATGAGGGCTGTTCTATAAAGGATGGCCATATTTTGTAACAACTCAAATTTCTTTCACAATTGCTTCAGCAGCCTTCACCTCAGCTTATGAAAAATGCTTTCCGCGACAGTGTTTCTTCACAGTCGGGAACAGGGAAATGTCATATGGGGCTAGTACTATAAGAGAGGATAAGCACACTTTACATTGATTTTTGCAAGATATTCAGCAACAACATTTGCGATATGTTGTAATGCATTACTGTGAAGCAGCATCGAGCTTGTTGTTTTGAAATGTGGCCTTTTGTGAGCCATATGTTACTGTGACTGAGAATTTTTAGCACATTCTTTCTGTGCACTCTATTCACAGTTATGTCTGCTGGCATAGCATACTTAACACCATTCACTTAACATAAAAAAAGGTAAGACCATAACTTTCCCAGCTGAAGCCACCTTTTTGGCTTTTTTGGCATTGGTGATGCAACAGATATCCACACAGAATTTTTTTTGTTTACTCTCAGGTTCAAAATGATGTACACCAATTTCATGTACAGTGATTACCTTCAAAATAATACCTTATCTTTCTGCAACCCACAGTGCATAAGCATTTATCATGCAATTTTTATTTTAACAACTTGTGCAGTGAAATGTTCAAAATTTCTCATAGTTTTAAATGATATTTGACAATGTTCTCTCATAATGGTAGTATCTTTGTTGATGTTTACTATAAGGTGTTAGAGCAGCTCTGGGTCCACAATTCATTGTCTCCTATCTTTAAACGTCTAAAGTTATCTTCTTGCTGTTTTATTAGAAACAACAGACTCTTATTAAGCATCCTTAGCATTACATAGGTATTGGCTGAACATTTGTTTAGATAAAAGTGAAATTTCAATGCAATATCTGCCTTCATCATAGCCATAGTCGATGTGAGCATATGTCAACCAGAAATGGACATCTTATGCATTACTGGAGTCAAATCAATGAAACTAGTGCCACATTAAAATTATGCATTTCGCTAGTAATATAACATTTTGCATGAAAAATTGTGTGAATAAAAAATGCATGAGAAACTCTTAATTGAACCATCCTCATAGCATCCCGGCAAAAGTAAAGCTTCAAATTTTTATGTAAATTTTCACTATAAACAACACAGTTTGATATTGTTAAGTTTGAGAGAAGACAGAGCAGACTGGAGATGGCTACAGAAGAGATATTAAGTAATTGTAGAGAGAATAGATGGAAAAACTATATTTTGGACCCACTATGCTCATTTACATCAGTCGAGAAGTAGATACACAAATAATTTTTTACTTTTCATTGCTGGATATTTGATAATATAAACTTATAAAACGAGCATACTTAATCACATGAGAATTGCTATTTCAAAGAACAAATCATAGTATAAAAATCAATAATTTACTATTATGACCATTAATTTCATTCATTATAACCCATTGAGTTTCAATGGGTATTTCAGTTGGTATTACATAATGGTATTTTTATACATTTCAGAAAGAGGAGGATTACCCAGTGAGTGGAGTGTTGGGACACTGACTAGAAGGCTCGCGTTTAATTGCAAGTGACACCTTGGGCACCCTCAACTTCACCCAAGCTGCGTGACTTTCTGGGTACCAGATTTTCCAGAAAACTGCAGGCAACCCTGGAAAAGGAACTGGCTCCCTATACTGATGAGTGAATTTCACGTTGGGCTGAATATTAGGGGAGCTATGTAGGTGAATGCAATGGAAAACTTCCCAAAAAATTAAACTTAAAAACCTTCAATGGAAATGCTTGACCTACTGATGTCATAAAACAAATAAATGTTTCGGTTTCAGCATTTACATCCACTATGCTTCTTTGACCACTTATTCCAGCTGCACATCCCTCCAGATTGGGTGATTGTGTGAAAATCAGAATTTACTCCAAATAAGAAGTAATAATGAATATGTTTACCATCAAATTGGTAAAGAAGGGGAAGAAACTAATTTTATTCCATTCTTTTCCTCTGAAAACTTATACAGTAATATTGCACAAAAATCTCATTGATCAAACATACATTCAGAAATAATTTATGATTCATATTTTAACAGAATTCAGAAAATAAACTGTATTTGTGGTCCTATAGGTTAAGGCAGGTTTCTGAGGGATTATGGTAATACACAGTACTGTACTACTAGAGCCTAAATAACATGACACAAAATACCCTTAAACCCATAATTGATATCATAATACATTATTATTTAGCTTTGCATACTTTCTACATCCTTTCATTTCATTTAAAAGCCTATTCTTTTCCTCCTCCTACCCTGCTTTCCTAGCATTCTTTCCTCTATTATCATCAACAGCATCCCATGCCTCTCAGTATTTCGCTTGCTCTGCTTCCTTCAAATTTCTCTAAAATACTATCTTTCTTCTGCTACCATACCTAGGACTTCCTTTTTTGTTTTTCTTTGCAACTATTTCATTTTCTTCGTTCAACATCACACTCACAACTGAAAAGCCTCCAATCTATACTTTTCCTCTTCCTCAACAAAAAAGTTCCCAAGGCATAAAAAACTATGCTCCATATTAAAGTTTTCATTAGTCTTTTCTTTATATATTTACTTAAGATGCCTGCCATAATGCCCCTCTTTATAAAAGCTTTTTAACTTGAGTTCCCTACCTACTTTCACTCTTACACCCAGACCTTCCCATGCCTCCCTTACCATTTCCTATGTACCTATTTCCTCCCTTATATTTCCTATATACATATACAAGCTCTGTCCATAAACAATCCAGCAGTCCAATATTTCGAGAAAAATAGCCTACCTGGAAAAATGAGGCCTTAGTCCCCTAAGAAGTACTCCTTGTGGGACCTCACAAACTCATCCCAACATTTCTTCCACTTTTCAAAATAATTGGTTAAGTCCTTTTTCGGAATGGTCATCAGCTGCCTTGTCAAATTCTCTTTTAGCTAAGACTATGGCCTCATTGTTCTAGATAGGCTATTCTTCTCAAAAATTTGCATGGCTGAATAGTTTCCAGATAAACCTCATACATTAAAAATAATAAGTAATAATAGATGTCCGAGTATTACTCACCTCCCCAATTTTGCCGATTCTGACTCTCCATTCACTATCCACACCTGTATAGTCTTCAAACTAGTACAGGTACTGGATAAATCATATCTTCCTCCAATCTACTCATTTCTTCTGCAAAATTTTCATCAATTGTATCCACTACACTCGGTCAAAGAACTAAAATCTACTAAACATCCTGGTTGAACTCTACATTCCTTTTCACTTGCAACCTTATTATTTCTTTGGCATCATGTAACCCCTTGCTAAGCTCAAACTGAGCTCCTCCTAAATTCTCATTTGTTGACTTCTTCATCCATTTGTTGATTATCCTAAGCACTACCATTGCTCAGAATGAAATAAGACTTTTACTCCACACATACAGCTTCTATTGCTTTAATTTCCTACGAACTGTATTGTACGGAAAATTGAATGGCCTGGATTTTAAGTGGGCTTGTACAAAGAAAATACCATAGATGTAACCCAATATCCTACATTCTCTCACTTAATCCAAATTTTTTAAAACAATATTCCACAGTTTAAAAATTTGGACCAAATCCAATTTACCTCACAGAGGGTGAATGGATTGTATCCCAATCATTTTTGGATGAACTTTGGGTCATATCTAGGGTTTTTTCAATTAGATAAATCCATTTAAAATCTAGGCAGTTTTCTGCTTTTCTCTTTGAACTGATTGCTATGGTTGAATTTTTTGCCAATCATTCCCAAAATATGTGTTTAACCCTCATATGGAAGTTGCTCCATCACATATTGAACATATGAATCCATTTCACTTGGCATGTCCTAAATCGCAAACCACTGAGTCATATATTCCATCCCTGTCAACCATATAAATAATTTAGAGACATTTTCATACATGGCATGTGCATGAAATATGTACCTGGTTTCTGTGCTGTCTGAGAACATGGAGACAATTGAAACTTCACTAAACAACTTAGATCCACACTAATGTTTTCCTTTCTTCTCCATTTTAAGTGCCACAGCTAATGAGTAGGATTGTATAGCATCAGACAGTACCTACTTACTTGCATCCTTGCACACATGTCCCATTTTTCTGTGCTGTAGCCCCAGCAGTGCAATTTCCTTTACACAGAGCTGGTGCCTCATCTGACTGGTCACGGCAGTCTGCTACACCATTGCAGATAGCTCCTAATGAAATACACCCTCCATAGTTGCACCGAAAAGAATGGCTTGGACATCTGAGAAAATTGTGAAAGAAGGAAACAAATATTAGACAAGTAAAAGATAGAGCATTATCAATGTTGAAAAAACAGAATCACAAAATTTAGTAATTTTTCAGATACACATGCCATAAAAATAGGCACATAATAGGAGAAATATTGTGCTCGATCACCTAAAGGAAATAATGGAGATATATATATATATATATATATATATATATATATATATATATATATATATATATATATATATATATATATATATATATATATATATACAGACATGCCAACTTTCAAAAATGAAAAATCGGGAGATTGCCAACTTTCAAAAATGAAAAATCGGGAGATTTTTAGAAGTGTATCACGAAGTAATCACTTTTAATTACCACAATATTTGCATGGCACCTTAATCCCTTTATGACACTTTGCCAATTTTTAATGAATGTCACACTTTATTAACATGTTAAGCTAAGTACACAATTTGAACAGTTCATCAGTTTGAATATATCTGATTAACAGAAGAAATCGGGAGTCTCCCGCTTAAATCGGGAGAGTTGGCATGTCTGTATATATATATGTACAGAACGAGAATGAGTTCTGTTCCTAATTCCTCTTGAGAAAGGTGGTTGCACCACCGAAAATTCGAGAACTAGTGAGTCCCTCTTTTGTGTGTTTTGGTTTCTGTGTTTGCTGTGACTATTTAGTGAGTTTCATTGTGCACGTTCGTGGCTTTTCCAGGAAAGTGTATATATATATATATATATATATATATATATATATATATATATATATATATATATATATATATATATATATAATAATACTAATTTTATATATATATATATATATTTTCTATACATATATATATATATATATATATATATATATATATATATATATACCCTCCCATGGACTACAACCTTGTCGTGGTGGAAGGGCTTGTGTATTCCGATGACCCCTAGAGCTGTGCTGGCGGGAGTAAATATAATTGCTCCTGGTAGGGTCACCCATGCCAGGTAGGTCAAAGGTTAGGAGCCAGACGAAAGGTAGTCCACGCAGCATCTGTTCCTCAGTGAGGCGGCTGCAATGGCGTCTGACCCCAGTGGGGCGGCCATTAAGTGATGGTGTCACGTTAAAAACACTATTGAGGAAGGCAACGGGAAACCACCTCAATTATGATTCCCAAGAATATAATGATGGGCACTATAAATAATATGAGTCCTGGCAACTACGGGACTCGGCCCAAGAGGCCGTGTGTTGTGCCCGGCAGCGGGAGAGGCAAGGCTTCCGCGGTCGTCATCCCACGAAACCCTTGCAGGGAGGAAATAACTGCAGCAGGACAGAAGACTCAGAAGAAGATGAAAGTAGTTAGAATAGGAACCTGGAACGTCAGGACAATGTTGAGGAGAGGCAAATTAGAAAATATTAAGCGAGAGATGGAAAGAGGTAATATAGATGTTTTAGATCTCTGCGAGGTGAGATGGAAGGATAGCGGGGATTACTGGAGTGACAATTATAGAGTGATATACAGCGGCGGGGACGAGAGCCAACGAGGGGTTGCCGTAATTTTAAATAAAGTGGTAGGAAGAAGCATAGTCAACATAGAACAAGCAACAGATAGAGTTTTACTCATAGAGATTAAAGCAGAGCCGACGAACTTGGTCATTGTTCAGGTATACATGCCACCGAGCAACCACAAGGAGGAAGAAGTCGATAGGATGTATGATGAGTTAGAGGAGATAATTGTGAGTGTTCCTGCAGGGAAACATTTGATAGTGATGGGGGATTGGAATGCGACGGTAGGGAAGGAAGAGATGGGGGTGAGGTGGGGGATTATGGGTTAGGCACAAGGAATGAACACGGGGAGAAATCAATTGAATTCTGCAGGAGACAGGGGTTAGTCATCACCAACACATGGTTTAGACACCACAAAAGGCGTAGGTATACATGGAAAATGCCAGGTGACTGAGAAAGGTATCAGTTAGATTATATTATGGTTAGGCACAGGTTTAGGAACAGTGTGATAAATTCGCACAGTTTCCCAGGAGCGGATGCCGACTCTGACCACAATTTAGTTGTTATGAAATGCAACGTCCATTTCAAGAAGATAAAGCAAGGGCGGCGGGTTAGGAAATGGAACGTAGAAGCATTAAATGGATTAACGAAAAAGGAGTATCAGCAGGCTGTAGAGAAAATAATGGATGACGGTAAAGAACTGAGTACTATCGAAGAAAAATGGGAATGTATCAAGAAAGGGATTTTGGAAGCCGCTAAAGACACTATAGGAACCGTTAACAGGAAAAGGATAAGGAAACCATGGGTAACGGATGAGATGATTGCAAAGATGGATGAGAGAAGAAGATGGAAAAATGTAAACACAGAGTTAGGCAAAATGAAGTACAAAGAGTTAAACAATAAATTGAGAAGGGCCACAAATAAAGCAAAAGAAGAATGGTGGAAAACGCAATGCGAGGATATGGAAAATTTACAGAAGAAGGGTGAAATTGGTGCTCTATACAGCAAGGTTAAGTTATTATTGGGAAGTAAGAAGGCAAGATCTGTGCTAACAGTTAAAGATAAGTGGGGAAAGATAATAGTTGAACCAGGAAAAATCCAAGAGAGATGGAAGGAATATATAGAAACACTGTATGGCAAAGAACTTAGGCCAACGAGGTTAGACATAAAAAGGAATAGGATGTAGATGAAGATAGCTTAGGTCCAGGCATACTCGACGCTGAAATAGAAAGGGCATTAAAGGAGATGAAAGCAAGTAAGGCCGTGGGGGTAGACAACATACCTGTAGAACTGTTGAAATGTTTAGGAAAACGTGGGAAAAAGGCCATATATGGACTGATTCGTAGTATCTATGAGGAAGGAATCTGGCCGGAAGATTTTGTGAGATCGGTGTTAGTTTCTATTCCAAAAAAGGTAAAGTCTATGTCATGTGAAGATTACAGAACAATAAGTTTGATATCCCACGCAGCTAAAGTTGTTCTCAGGATCATCAACAAAAGGATAGAGAGTAAGGCAAATGATTACTTAGGGGATGATCAGTTTGGGTTTAGGAAAGGAAGAGGTACGCGTGATGCCATTGCAGTAATGAGATCACTAATCGAGAGGAATATAGAATACAACCAGGACGTTTTTGCCTGTTTTGTAGATTTCGAAAAAGCGTTTGATAGAGTGAATTGGGAAAAATTAATGCGTGTATTGCAGAAAATAGGAATGGATTGGAGGGACAGGAGACTGATCTGCAACCTCTATATGTCTCAGACTGCTCAGGTGCGAGTGGGGAACGGAGAGTTCGGATGGGCAGTGTTAGGAAGAGGTGTAAGGCAGGGTTGCCCATTGTCACCGGTGCTGTTCAACGTATATGTAGAGGAAATGATTAAAGAGGCATTGGAAGAACTGAAGGTAGGAATGAAAGTCGGAGGGGAATTCGTAAAATCGGTTAGGTTTGCTGATGACCAAGCATTAGTTGCTCAGTCAGCCAAGGGGTTGCAAGCATTGCTGAGTGAATTGGAGGTTCAGTGCGATAAATATGGGATGAGAATCAATATTAATAAAACAAAGGTTATGCAATTTTCCAGAAAGAAAAAGGCTAAGCTAAATATTAAAATAGCCGGGAAAAAAATAGAGCAGGTAGAGCAGTTTACATATCTCGGAAGTGTTTTGGACCAATACGGTCAAAGTGGTAGGGACGTAAGGAGAAGAATTGCGCTAGGCAAGGAGGCTTTCTCAAGGAGGAGGGAGTTGATGAGGGGGACGTTGAGTAGGGATGTTGAGACAAGACTTGTAAAAACTCTGATATGGAGCTATGTACGGCGCGGAAACATGGTCACTGAAGCAGGAAGATAGACGTAGATTGGAGGCTTTTGAAATGTGGGTGTGGAGAAGGATGGAGAAGGTGAAATGGACCGAAAGGAAAACAAATGAAGTACTAGAGATGGTGGGTGAGGAGAGGGGTTTGTTCAGAGAAATCCTATGGAGGTAGGAAAAATGGATGAAAGGCATATTGAGCGGTAGTGGAATGTTGAAGAAGGTAATAGAGGGGTAATGTTGGGCAAGCGAGGAAAGGGTAGGAACAGGGTAGGGATGTTGGATGGGATGAAGGGTGGAAAAAAGTACACGGAGATGAAGAGGGACCTGATGTAGTTTAAGTTGCTGGATTGGGTTTTGTTTGGAGTTACAAAATATTTATTTGATAGTTGTGTCCATCCAAAAACCTACCCTAACCGGTAGATTACCTAATAATAATATATACTGTATATATTACTGAAATTAAAAAAAAACAAGTTATAATGTAGCAGAAGTGGATCCATGGGGCACCCCCTGGGAAAATATTTTTCACTTTAATAAAATTCAAAGGAATACAACTTATATGACCAACACTACTTTTGAATGAGCCTCTGAGCATAAATTTATCTACTGCAAGATGCATTGTGGGCTCTAAATTAGTGCAAAAAATTTTCCAGTTTGCCATGGTTGTCAACTTCCCTTGAAGGATAAAAGTTATGAAATTCTTTTAGTTCATGTATGAAAATGTACTCCACTTGCCATAGGGGTTTCTTAGTTTGCTGATGGGGGATTGAAATCCAGTGAATGGAGATGGGAAATGTAGAGTGGGAGAGTGCTAAGGAACTAAGCAACTAATCTAAGATTTCAAATTGCAAAAAAATGTAATCCAAACTATAAAACTTAAGTCTCATGATGCTCCCTCCATGCCCATTTAAAACAAAAACTACACTTCCTCCCACTTCCATTCATATACTAAACATTTCTTTTACTTTTTTGTGGCAAAATTATAATTTATTTCAGAAGAGATAGAATTTTATTCAGAAGAAATAGAATTTAATATAGAAGATGTATCACTAAATTATTGTGCACATCTTGTTACATGTATTTTATCTTACCCGTTATATTCATACAATGAACATCCTTTTAACATAATAATTTAAATATATTTTTGCTGAAACATCATGCTTTAATTGAAAATCTATTTTGTAGTAGGTACTGTAGAAAATGTACATTCATTGTCTCTGTCTTAAATTTGATATTAAAATATTAATAGTTTCTTTTGCTTAACCTATTACACCAACATTCAATAAGCTATTTTATTTTAAGATATATCTTGTATGTAAGATCGTTAAACAAGTATATTATTATTATAATTGAAGACAGTGATTGCTGACCTGACTGATTAGTTATGAAATACAGCTCTTTGTAGAGTTGAAAATTGAGTTAAGAGATGGTGACATGCAATGTGTTGCAATTAAATAATCAGACTGGAGCTACAAAGCATTTTATTGATCACCAATTACATTGGAAAGTTTGTCACCTTAATTCCTTTTTTTTACTTTCTTTAATATGAAATGAGCTTCTTAGCAGTTTCCTCCAGTTTTACAAGAATCTTGACGTTAACTCTTTGTTCCATCTAAACACTGCAACTCTGACAAGATGATACCCCAAGGACTGAAACAGATAATTGATACATAGAAACTGAGCACTGTACAACTGTGCCCATCAAGCTCAGGGTGGGGGAAGCATCAGCAGGCAGAGACATGTTCAAACTTGCCACGGGATGCTCTTGTTTGCCGGTCATAGCACCAGCCTGGTTATTTAATTGCCACACCTTGTATATTCACAGTGTTCACATATTCTTCCTGTAACCCTGTGTTTTCCCCTCACATCATATGATTGAGTGACTAATTTATGTTTGTCTCTTAACTCAATTTAGATCTGCACACAGCACAGCTGTTGACAATATGAAGCAGAGGAGGATCAGCTATCCAGTCTGAGCTTTATCTTTCTTCAACTGCCTCATCTTTAGTAACATTTCAAAGAAATGCTGTCAACTGAACTTTCATGCTGATAACCATGACTTCATCAATTATTATTATCAACAATGGTTTGTGAAAATCTCTTTTTAGATCCCGCTGGTCATGAATTTGAATAAATATGATATGTTGCTGTTCTGCATATCACCAGGGAAACTAAAAAATACTGTTAAAGTCTGAAGGTTCCATTGAAATGAAATATCACACTTAATTCCTGCATTTAAGTTCACGTAAAATGCCCTCCAAAATTACAATGCAACAATTTCAGAGAGTAAAAATGATTCGCCTTGACCGGGATTCGAACCCAGACCCCTCGATATCCGGCCGAGTGCTTTAGCCAGTTAAGCTACCGAGACGTCCTCTTACACTCTGAGGATGGGATCCGGGTTTTCTCCCATTAGCAGTGAGCATTTCAACTGAAATTATGCATTTATTACTCCGAGAGAATTGAATGTGTTGGTTTTTCCAAATTAATTAAACCTTTTTCATAAGCTATATGACTATGAAATAACATATTTCTTGTTTATTCTATTCATATACCCACTACCAAAAGAATGGTATCACATTAAGTTTACCAGTTATACAATCACACTAAATTAAATTATTGATAGTCTCTCCAGCCTCAATCTACAAAGGACCTTTAGCTACCTCAACCATAATATGGACTGATGTTTTGAAAACATATTCACACTTGATTTTAGGCCCAAAAACTCACACTTGCCTTCAAATTGCAACATGTTATGACTCTTCTAGATAATATCACAAAATATAAATTTCAAGAAACTGCGGGAGATGCGGCAACAGTAACTTTTAATGGAGTCATCCGCTACGTGTAGCATTACAATGCAACAATTTCGGGTTCGAATCTCAGTCAAGGCAAATGATTTTTACACTCTGAAATTGTTGCATTGTAATCACAAAATATATTCCAAAATTATGATGATGCCTCATGTTCATGCACATGATGCCTTCAAGGCTAAACTTTTGGGCAAATGATTGAGTTAAATTAGGGTAGTTTCAACATGCAGGAGTGTTCAAGAGTTTTCTCTCTATTATCTCTTACTATTTCAACAGAACAGGAGTAGCAGAAAGACGTTCAACATCACTCAACCTTCCCATACATGAGCTAATTTGAAACGTGATTATATAATATAAGCTCAATGCTTTTGATGGTGGCAAAAATGAGGGCATTTTATTGAAGATAATGTATTATTGCTACTTATCTTGTATTCATGAATTAATATTCCTGATGAATGGCAGGAGAGAGATTACTTCAATAAACTTGGAAGGAATAAGTTACTAAGGGCAGTCAAATAAAAACCAAACACCCACTATAACACACAGTCCACTAAAAGCTAGAAGCTAGCTTTTTACATATCGATACTGGCATTGCTGTGGTAGGAAAGCTTCATAGTGACAACTCACAGGTGCATGCAATTGTTGGGTTATATCCTTGTTGGCGTACTGGTGGGGATGACTGGATTTTGTAAAAGATGTTCAGTTTTCATTTGACGGTCCCCTCATATATATATATATATATATATATATATATATATATATATATATATATATATATATATATATATATATATATATATATATATATATATATATATTAACCACACACATGCACATGACACTACAAAAAAGACTATAGATCATAATAGGGGAAAACAATAGCTTAAAACTTACGGGTAATTTGTACAAACTGAATCAGATTCATCAGAGCCATCATTACAGTCGACCTGCCCATTGCAAACAGCTTTGGCACCAATGCACTGCCCAGACTTGCAGCGATAATCCTGATAACTAATAGTAATGAAAATATTTTACCATTAACATTTAAAAAAGCATAGTGGACATACAATGCCTGCAATATAATTTAGTAATCCAAACGCTTGAAAACTATCAAAGCATTTTACAGTTCCCTTATATTTCTAGTAACATTACAGTTTGGAATTGAAGACCAAGAATATAGTGCTAACTTGAATTGTTATTTTCTAACATTGCTTGAGTCAATTTGGACTTGTTAATGCTAGCTCACTCATCATAATTAAATGACACTAATTATATTAAATTTCTACTTCCTGCTCATTTGAAACATCAGATTAAACTGAAGTATTTGATTCATGAAAATATTTTCAAAATAGTAAATTTTATCGCTTGAATCCTATTTTTTTAAATAATATTTTACATAGAAATATTAATCACGAGTGGATAGGTATTCCAATAAACCTAATACATATGTGACTGGTAAATATATAAATATATCAATAAATGGCTGGTAAACTTACTTGCAACTTTCAACGTCTATGCCACAGTAGGCCTCATCTGACCTATCTGTGCAATCATCAACACCATCACAAACAACTTGCTTCCTTATGCAGGCTCCATATTCACATTGGAAAAAGTTTGGTGGACACCTATGATGAGATATGATTTTACATTGAATTGTTTATAACTAATTCAACAATTTTTATATATGTATGCTAACTCTAATCATTAGTTAACTGTATCAAAATGCTATTTTTTATGTAACGAACAACAAAAATTCTGTTTGTAATTGTTTTAAATGCCTAACTAAAATATATAACTTCAAATTTATAGGAATGCCTTAATTTGATATTTTGATTGACTAAAACCATTTACCTTATGTGAGTACATACTGAAGGGTCTTCATCAGCAGAATTCTTGCAGTCAGCTCTCCCATCACATACTTTTACCAGTGGTATTTTTTCAGCACCTACTCCAGTTTTTTCGTTCCCACATTGGAAATCTGGGATCTTCAATGGTACATCAATATCATTGCCATCAATGTCCTGAGCTTTCTCAAGTCCTGTTACAAAATTCCCCAGCCAAATCATAAAACAAGAATTTAAAAAAATAAACAAGAGTCAACCTACATGACTTTAATAACCAAAATATTTTTATCTGTGTACAAATGCCCACATCAATGAATTTTCATCCAAAGAAATTATACTGCCATTTGGGCATACATTTTAAATGTTACCATTCGGAAAATCTATTGTACATGTATCATTAAAATTACTATTTGGTTTTTGACTTAACAGAAAATAAGTACTGGTTTCCCTTCTTCCTCTCCAATACGATGGTAGGATTTTTTATTATACCGCAGAGGAAATTCAAGTTAGTGATAAATCTTTGGGTAATCCAAGATCGTATCAAGATGTATATCACTATGTGCCGCGATATCAATAAAACCAATCAATAAGCTTTTCGTTGGTTTAAATTTCAATTGAAAATTTTCCATCATTGAAACGGGCCCTGTATTTCATTCCAATATTCCATACTACAATTGTGAAAGAAGATGCTAAATGTAATTTCGTATTTCACAATTTATAGAAAAGGGAAGTTTCACAATATTTACACTCTTGAAATGACAATTTTAAATTTATCATAATTTTTTTATCAATTTATTGCAAAAGTATCGTATTGTGTGCAGCAGATGCAGTAAGTTTTATGAATCAAGTCCCCGCAATACATCATAGCTAACAGAAGCGTAAAATTCTGAGGAGTTGGTAGCTAACTAGATGGCAGAATATGAGTAGTTCTGGTTTTCTTGCTCCTAAATATTTTTTGTTGGCACATATGTCGAGGTATTAAATTTTTCCGGCGCTTCCATACTAAAAAGAATATTATGAATAAAAAGGCACCCCCCATTACTCCAACGCTCGAGATACTCTGATGGCTGGAAGAGGCCAAAAATCTTGTTTCCAGTCGAAATGTGAGGGGTTATGCAGCTGCAACTGATCACATTGTAATTAGGCTCAATCGTCAACTCGAAGTAGCATTTGATATTGAGAGTTCACCTTAAGTCAAACCCAATAGCATGTGGAATTCACACATTTTTACACTAAGAGGGATGTTCATTTTCGATTGTTTCCTACGACATTTTGGAACACGGGAAATCACACAGCTTGAGTTCAACTAGGGAGCGTCAACCTCCAACCTGATCCCTGGAACCTCAAGATGTGAGTCGAACGATGTTCCCACAACCACCTCATTCTAATGCATGCATATGTAATCACTAAACAAACTGTAAATAAGACTCGAAAGCCAAATGATATGCCTGGGAAATAAGTTTACCAGGCCGTTATTTTAACATAACTCATTCGATTTTCGTCCATGCGCCTTCTGTTGAAAGCTACTTTAAAATATGACCAACAGAATTATTCTCAAGCTATTTAACTGCGGTATATTATCGGGAGAAGTTCTCGGAACTCCATTTTCTCTATAAATAAATCGCTGTCACCAAATATTCTTATCAGTAGGTCAATTCAAAATGTCACTATTCCAAAAACGAGCAGAGATTCCTAATGAACCGTAACGGGTCAAAGGACTAACTTATATTCCGCTATCGCTCTCATCGCCAGAAATGTTATCTTTCTCTCATATATTTAGAAATATCCATTAGTCTTCATGCCCTCTTCCCATGGATGCATTTGCAATTCGAACTCTTTCAATTTAATTGGTGGCATTGATATTAAACCTGACAATTATTACAGTACCGATTAAGTAAATGCGCAGTATTATTTCGTCTGGTAATTTTAAATTATGTTAATGTAATAAGCGAATACAGTCAATTTTGGTGAATGTACCGAGTCGCTCGCACAAAACTTGTATAGAAGCGGAAGAATATGTGCGGGAAAAAAATATTCAAGGGGTACAGACACAATCTCCACCTCCGTACACATTTTTTATAATTTAATGGCTCGAGATTGGCAGTTATTGGGCAACAAATAAAAACCATAGGGGCGCAGAAATTTCACTATTATATGAACAAATGAAATTATTTCTTTCTTCAAAAAATTACAGAAGTTTTCTATTTTTCCATTTCTGGATTTCAGATGTTCAATCAAATAATCATCATAATATTTCACGAAATATAGCGTATATGTCAAAGAACGACCCGGGATGGTGGATTCGAATATTAACCCTATCCAAAATAGTAGCCCGCAGTCCCCACGTTTAGACCGTGAAATTATTAATATCTATTATTTTCAAAAGGTAGGTATTGCATCTGAACAGTCAAAAGTTCGTGCTACAAACATTTATTTCGTTGGATTTTATTTTTAAACGCCACGATGGCGGAATAACTGTAAAGAGCATAACTTCTTGTACAGACCATAAAAGCATCATCATATTTTGTCTCAGCCATCCCTTCCACATTACCTAACTTTAGTTACTTTTAACTTTCAACAAACCCCAACCAAACGTTGGGCCATATAGAAACGAGATATACGGCAATAATAATTCGGTAAGGATGATAATCCTTACCGAAATTGACTCCTCGAAAGAATTTTGTTCATTATTATGTCGAGAGTAAATGATTTTATCTGATAACCTCTACAGGCCGGCTTAGTAGGCATTAAATATACACAGCGTATTTGTGCGATAATTAAAATTTGGATTTCATATTACTATTATTTACTTTAAGAAATGATAGCTGCAAGTATTTACTCAGTCAAGGTTAACATACTGGTAATGCGTTTCATAAATCATGTTTTGCTGGACCCAACTGGGTTACTTTATGGCAGAAAAAAGTACTACGTCGGCCCAGGTAAAGGTTTTTCTTATATCCGCTCTACTGAAACTACTTGAAAGCAAATAAGGAAAGAGAAACTTGTAAAAACCCCAAATATTTATTACATTGATTGTTAACAAAAAAACACAACTCCGCTGAACTTCTTCATTCGGAAGAAACATTCACACAGGTTTGCTTGCACCAAACTACTCTTCCGTTTCAAAGGAAAAGGCAGGTTTTCCAGGGTCACTCGTGATGAAAACATCGGTAAGATCTCACATTCACCGACTATTTCATATTCTTACCACCCACCTGCACAAGTCAGGATGACGAGGAGGGGAAAAAGCCAATGTGGGGTGTAAAGATCCATTTCACCTCAGTACAACTTTCAAAAACCCCAGCGAAGCACGGGATTGACGGTCGTGAGGTCTCCCGCCTCCGCTCTGTCTGCGCACCAGCGTGGGACCAGCGCCAGTGAAGGATCGGCGTGGTTGATGCATTGGAACGGCAGGAGGAAAACCGTGACGGAGGCCTACCGACTCCGGCGAAAGTTTCCTTGAGCACGTCGATGACTGTTTTGTTTCCAACACTGGTCAAGAGATGGCATTTGCATCCGTAAATTCGCCGAGCGAATATTAAACAAAGAGAGGCAAGAAAAATGTGGATACAACGTTGCACTGTCTTGCGGAGTCTTACGTCATGGATGGTAGAGGGAGGGCGTGGACCTGTTCCCAAGCAGGACCTCTTAGTTTTTATCAGAGGGGGAGGGAACTGCTATTAGCAATCGGTGGGAGGTCAAGACAGGTTCTTTTGCCTTTTCTTTTCCTCAAAGCCTCAGCGTTGCACAGCGGAGATAGAGATGACTGGGAGTCGCGAGAAGCGTAGCTTGGTGAGGTTGGGAAGCATCGCGATGAGAGAGGCTCCCTGACTGGAAAGGAGAGGGGGGCGGGGGGAGCAATCCGAAGGAGACTTGACCTTCGGGTGATTAAACGACCTTTCCTCATGAGCAAGCTCTGAGAACGTTCGCCGAAATCGGGGATTCTCCGTGCGAAAGAGATTCGTTCGAGGAGGGGGGGCAGCGCTGGACTTCACTCGGCCTAGCTCGCAATCAAACCATCCCAAAGACTGTAAGGTTTTGCATTGAGTGGTTCCAGCCTGCGACCAGAACTGTGCGAGAAAGCGACTGCGGGCCCTCTCGAAATACGTATTTGACATCAACGGGCGGTGGACTCTTGACTGTATAAGAGATTCCTTCAATTTTTTTTTTTTAGGTAATCTACCGGTTAAGGTAGGTTTTTGGATGGACCCAACTATCAAATAAACATTTTGTGACTCCCCACCTAGCAAACTAATCTATATCAGGTCCCTCTTCATCTCGGTGTACTTCTTTCCTCCCTTCATCTCGTCTAACATCCCTATCCTGTTCCTACCCTTACCTCGCTTGCCCAACATTCTTCCCTCTATTACCCTCTTCAACATTCCACTACCGCTCAATACGCCCTTCATCCATTTTTCCTGCCTCCATAGGATTTCTCTCAACAAACCCCTCTCCTCCCCCACCATTTCTAGTACTTCCTCATTTGATTCCTTCAATATGTATATCAAATTCCCCTAAATTTTTTCAATGACCATTTAAATATCCCCAATAAATCAAAGTAAAACTTAAACAAATACATATTCGAAGGTCGTCCCTCATGGCAGAAAACTTAATTTTTACTAGCATAGATACGCAAGCGGTAGTACTATAATACTTAGAGTTACTGAGCAGATATATAAAGTCATGAAATCGAGCGCAATTGGTAATTAGAAATGTGCTACAAAAATGTACAAGGAGATCGTTTGAAAATAAGGAATTCCTTACTGTTTCACACATTTGGCACGAAAGTAAAACATTGAAATTGCGTCAGGGCATTGCATGGTAAATACGAGCTATTTGGTAGAAATGAAAACAAATACAATCGCTAATTGGGATCGTTACTGGGAAGACGCTGTTGCTGGTGAAACATTGAAAGGCAGTGGAGGGTTAAATGAGAAATGGGAATAAGGCGGGTGAGCATGGTTTACGAGCAAGACAACCGTACAAACAAGAAATGACAGCGGTGAGAGAGACGGGTTTTGAAGGAGGGGTTTTGTTCTTTCTAAATCCTTGTTCAAACGCCACTGTAAGAATAGGAAAGGATTAAAATTCCGAGGAACACTGGGAGAGATATTATGGCTAGCAAGGACTCGCGAACAGCTTCATCAACTCAGAGGGCTTTCCGGAGCAGATTCACATGTATCTAGACTACCCGGGAAGTCGCCACGAAAGCGTGCGGCATGCGTTAGGCCACCAACCTTTAGACTAATTGCTGACAGGTGATTAATGACGTTCAGAAAAGCAGTTTGTCGTTAAGGTATTCTCCCTACAGTTGTGGTCTATGTATTCTATTCTATTTTTGTATTTACGACCAAATAAAGGCAAGAATATTGATCATTGGTTGTGTCTAGAGTATCCCTAATGCAACGCTCGAGTGAACACAACTGCAGCTAGTCCTGGAGTACAAATTGAAAGGCAACCCTTTGGACAATCGCATGCTCCAGACAGAGAAGCGGTGTCCTTTATTTATTTACGATATATATCCTGCAAGCCACCGCCAGGGTGTGTGGGAGGGGGTGAGTATACACCAGAATAATTTTAACCGAACATGACCCTACCGCGGACGAACAAAGTTATCATGATCCCCTATCATTCGCGGAAAAACTGACATCTTAAATCTATCTGTTCTGCTCTTAATCTCTCTAATTTTATTAGGATGATAAATTTCCAATTCTAAATGCCAAGTGTCACACTAGCGCTGCAGAGCATCAAGTCCATCGGATAAAGCCGCTGTCTTCAGGATCACGGATATCACAGTAAACTACTACATCGTCGGCAAATAAACGATCTTACTAGTGGCTACGGAGTCAATGTCGTTAACGTAAAGTAGGAATAAAAGAGGTCCGATCGCACTTCCCTGGGGATCACCTGAAGCAGCTTCTACTGCATTTGAGCTAACTACATCTATCACTACTCTTTCAACCCGACTATTCAAAAAGTCTTTAATCCAACCCTGAATATTTTTATCTATGCCATATGCTTGTAGCTTTGCAAGTAGTTCAGTATTAGTTACTCCGTCGAAGGGTTTCTTCAAATCTAGGGAAAGGGTGTCCACCGGAACGTTGCTCTCTCCCGAAATAATATTATATCATGAACAAAAAGCGCAAGTTGTGTCTCTCGGGATCTATCTTTTAGGAAACCGCGCGGATTTTTCATTAATAACTTCTGATTATCGAGGTGTCTCACGATCGAACTAGCAACTATATGTTCCGTAATCTTGCAAGAAATGCGAGAGAAATAGGTCTGTAACTGCTCGGTGTCTTGCCACCGATTTTTAAATATTGGTTTTACGTCAGCCATTTTATATTCTCTGGGAACGTAGTAATCTATTAGCGATTTTTTAAATGATTTTTATTTTTGGTGAAATTTCCGACGTTAGTTCCTTAAATTTACGAGCGTGTATTTGATCGGGTCTGGACGATTAATTTGGCTTAATATTTTCAGCAACCGTTTTATTCAAAAGATATGAGATTTCAATTTTAAGTGATCTCTTTCCTTTTGTCGCTAGAGCTGTTATCCCTAATATTTTGCACCTTGGTGCGACATAGCCTTTGACTTCGCATTGCTTTTCTAACATCCGCGTTGTACCATCTAGATTCCGTGTTATCTTTTTTTTAATTTACTGGGAATTAACTTATCGACTGCTGAGCGCATGATATCAAGGAAGTGATTCCACGTACCCTCAATATTTCGGTGATTACTCTTATTTCTTAAAACTAGCAAATTGATTCTATAGCATGCACTTCAGGTCATTATAGTCCCCTTGTTTAAACAAATAAATTTTTCTAACAAGGTTCATATACTTGTACTCATATAGCGAAAACTTAGAAGGTTGGCAACAAATCCAGAATATTATTGCCCCTAGTTGGTGAAGTGACAAGTTGATTCAATGACTTCAACGTAAAACAATTCAATAGCGATTCGCAGATATTTTTGCCTTTACCGCCCTTTTTCAAAATATATGTGCTCCAGTCAATAGATGGGACATTGAAATCTCCACCGATTATAACGTCGCGATCATTGTGCTGGGATTAAAAAACCTTTGAATTTGCTGATCTCATTCTAATTGTGAACTCTCTCCGTGGACTAGCGGTCTGTAAAATTCGCATGCATAAATTCTTTTGGATTAAGTACTTTTAACTGAGCACCAAACGCTTTCCAAACAATTACCCGGAATTACCTCAGCCCTGCTGACGCACGAATTTTCAACTGCAACAAAGACACCACCCTCGATTCTATTTGTTCTGTCATTTCTGAAAATGGAAAAGGATTTTGAAGTTTTTTTTTACCTTTTCTTACCTTTTTACTGATATTGTCGACGGTGAAAATTTCACCGTTTTCGCAACTCCACTCCGAGTCAGACCCTTCCGCGGAAGAGCAACCTTCCCGTTAACCTTAAACCGAAGCTCAGCCACATACACTCCAACGCAGCGATGTAGGCCCTCAGAGCCACGCACTCACTGGCACAGGCGTGCATCGCGACAGAAGACCCAGTGGAAACCATCCTAATTCTATCGAAAATGTCAAATTTATAACAAGGGCTAGGTTAAAAAAATGAAAGTTACAAATTAAATAAATAAAAAACCTTGGGCTCAACGACGGCTACTTTATCGTGCAAATTGATGTTACTGACCTACTTAACTAACAATAAAAATTGATTAGTTATTTAATAAAGTAATAGTTAATCGTTTGAAATGGTTTCAATGCTTGGAAAGTAATCATCTCCATAAAGCAAAAAGCAGAACATCGAGCTCCGCCAGCAGAAGTTATAAGAACTCTAGGCTCTCGTCCCCGCCACTGTATATTATTGTATAGCTATTACTCCAGTAATCCCCGCTATTCTTCCATCTCACTATAAATATTTCCTCCATCCATCTCTCGGTTATATTGTCTAATTTTTCTATTCTCAACATTCTCCTAACATTCCAAGTTCCTATTCTAACTAACTGATACAGTCTTCATCTGTGTCTTCTGTGCTGCTGCTGTCAGTCTTACTTTGCACGGGTTTCGTGAGAAGACGAATGCGGAAACCTTGTCTATCCCGCTGTTGGATATGACACAGGGCCAATTGTGCCAAGTCCCGTAGTTTCCTGTGTATGGTGTAGATTGTGGAGGACTTCACAAATGCAGTTACCCAGAAAAGCTCCTACAAAATAAAATCCATTGCTCCTCACGATCGGTTGTCTCTCCCGCTGCTGGGCATGACACTCAGTCGCCTGAACGAAGTCCCATAGTTGCCAGGACTCATTTTCTCTATACTGCCCATCATAAAAATCTTGGGAATAATAATTTAGGTGGTTTCTCATTGACTTCCTCAATTGTGTTTTTAACGTGACACCACCACACAATGGCCGCCCCACTGGGGTCAGATGCCTTTGCAGCCATCTCACTGAGGAACAGATGTTGAGCAAACTATCTTTCATCTGGCGCCAACCCTTTGACCTATCTGTCATTAGTGACCATACCAGGAGCAATCATTATTAATCCTGCCAGCAATCTCTAGGGGTCATTGAAACACACAAGCCCTTCCACCATGTCAAGGTTATAGTCCATGGGAAGAAAGATATATATATTTCCTTCTTCTATATGAGTACTAATGTTTCTTCTGAGGAAGAAGGAGCAAAATTCCATCAAATTTATTAAGAAATAACGTGCAAGGGTTCTTTTTATGTGCTCTTATATTGTTTGTTGCTGTCCAAGTTTATGTGTATGTGTGTTTATATATATATATATATATACATACTACCTTGAACAAAAAGTTCCCGGAATAACCACCGTGTGGCGCTCCCATCGTTCCAATTTGAGTTCTGTTTTTTTTGTTAAATTGATACATCTGTTGTTGATATTCCCTTTAAATCTTAGTGTCATAACTTGACATTTGCAAAAGTTACGTAGCCAAGAGTACATCTATCTCTGTGTGTGTTGGCGATTTTTTACAATTGCAGAAATGGATTTAAATTTGCAACAACGAACTTGTATTAAATTTTGCGTAAAAAACGGATTTAGTGGCGCACGGACGTTGGAAATGTTGGAAAAGTGTTTCGGCAACGATTCTCTAAAAAAAACGGTCGTTTACCAGTGGCACGAGCGGTTCAGAAGTGGTCGTGAGTCAATCGAAGATGATGAACGCAGTGGCAGACCATCGACATCGAAAGTCGGTGAAAAAATTGATAAAGTAAAAGAAATGTTGGTCAATAACCGCAAATTAACCATCAGAGAAATAGCGGAGGACTTGAACATTGCCTATGGATCCGCCCAAGACATTGTGGTTAATGATTTGGGTTTCCGTCGTGTAGCAGCAAAGTTGGTGCCAAAAGACCTCAATTTCATGCAAAAAAGAGACCGTGTTGACGTCGCAAAAGACATGATTTGCGAGGCTGAATCCGATCCCACATTCATCAAAAGGATCATTACTGGAGACGAGACGTGGGTTTATGAGTACGACACGCAATCCAGACATCAGGCAAGTGAATGGCGTTCACCAAATGAGCCGAGACCAAAAAAACCACGTCGTTTTCAGTCAAAAAAGAAGGCAATGCTGACGGTTTTCTTACAACGGTGTAGTGCATCATGAATTTTTGCCAGAAGGCCAGACAGTAAACAAAGAGTATTATTTGGGCATTATGAGACGTTTGCGTGAAGCAATTCGCCGAAAGAGACCAGAAATCGTCGCACAGTGCGTCGAGACCGTCGCACAGTGCTATCATTATTCGTAATTTTTTGACGAAAAATGCAACAAATACCATCCAACAGCCACCGAATTCATCTGATTTGGCTCCCTGTGACTTCTTTCTGTTCAATCGAGTTAAAAAACCATTACGGGGAACGTGTTTTAGCAGCCGAGAGGAAGTAATGGAAAAATCGCAGGAAGCACTGATGGACATACCGAAAACCGAATATAAAAAATGTTTCGAGGATTGGATCAAGCGCTGGCATAAGTGTGTTGCAGTCGATGGGGATTACTTTGAAGGGGACAATATAGATTTAGATGAATAAACTTGTATTTTTAATTTTCTGAATAAATTCCGGGAACTTTTTGATCAAGGTAGTATATACACACACACATATTTAAAGTCGGTTTTGGATAGGCAAAAAGGACTAATCAATTCTCAAGTCGCTTGCAAACAAACTTAACCCAACATCCTACTCTACACTAAGCCTCTCTTCAACTCCATATACTTCCTTCCTCCCTTCATTCAATCCAATATCCCTATCTTATTCCTGCCCCTATATAATGTTATTCCAGGGGTGGAGTGTTGGACTACTGACTGGAAGGCCACCCTCAGCTTCACCTAATCTGTGTGATTTTTCAGATACTTCCTTGAAAACCATAGGCAGCAAAGGGACAGGATCAGGTCTGCCTAGCTTGGTGTGAATTCAGCACACCATTTGACATCTGACAGCATTTCAAGCAATAGAAGGTACACTCTTAGAAACGTTTTGAAGACTGATGATGACACTACTGTAAGGGATCTCTTGAAAATGGCAATGTAATCTGGAAAGTCTGACAAGCATTAAAGCGCATTAGGTTTTTTTATGACATTTAGTGGTGGCCATCCCCTAGATTTTCATTTGCACTAAGGTAGGGGGGAAGAAATCACATGTGAGACAACACAGATTCCAAAAAATATTGAACTAAGGAAGGCAGTTTGCAATAATACTATCTCATTCTTAGCCAATGGGTACCTGCATTGATTTGGACTAGCAGGTAACTACTTTACCTCTGCTTCATTGCTTGACACTCTGCTGGGTCAAAGAAACATCCTGGCAAGTGGAAAGTTAATGTCACACCTAAGATCAAGATCAGTGGCACTAAAACAATATTTCAATATGAAGCTTTTAGGAAGATATAATCTTTGTAGTCATGACAATTAGCCAGTGCAAGCAATAACATTGCAATATTATAGTGGTTTGACAACTTGCCAGTTCACTTAGCCTCTATAAAACATGGTAGGAATCTATGGAGGATTACAGACAATTTTTGAAGAAAAATTGTAATTGATATTCAACATTGCAGCCATGTGTTGTAAAAATTTACAACAATATTATGGGTGGAGGCCTCTAGGACATAATTTTATGCAATTGAACAAGGAGGAGCCACACAAAATTAGATTGTAAATAGATAGATAGAGGTCTTTATTGTAAGAGTAATCCTTCAAGAGAGAGTGATGCAGACAAATATATTAAACTTCTATTTATCTGTCTTAAATGTAGGATCTTCCCTTTGATTTCAGACATCATAACAGATCCATTCTTTCACCAGTAAATTTCAAATAAAAACTTTTTTCCAAGCTAAGGAGCCATCCCAACACTTAAAACCCATTATATAAAAAAATGCCACACAATATACTATTAACACACACCAGACAAACCAAATCGTCAGATACAAGAAACATTTAACTCTCTTTAGATATAGACTTGAAGAACCCACAATATTCCAAATGCCTAATTGATATCAATATCTCCAGTATATTTACACCTTTCTTGACTCCTAAGAATGTATCTTTTTTCTCAGGTTTGTCAATTATTTAAATCCAGACTTAGGGCTCATTGGCTCACCCCTCTTCCAATTATCTGTACACTCTTAATTTACTTGCAACCCCCTCCCAATTCATACCTCTCCCCTATCATGCCTACATTTTCCTCCCCAGTTCACTTTACTTCCCAATGGCAGATATAGTGTTAGGATATGACCAAATAGTGAACTCCATGGGAATTTTAGCTGACCAGACATTATCATTTAATTATAATATCTCATGTGCATGTAAACATATTTAAGTAAAATAGTATTTGCAACAAAGGGAATTTTAATGTATGTATATATATACTCATATACACACACATGTACAGGTTAATCCAAGCTCATGGAGTGTAACCCAGCGTAGCAACATATATTGACTAGTGTGCTATACTGCAGACCAGTCCAGGAAAAGTAATATTATGTGTGCTAAAAATGCAATTTAAAGTAATCAGAGTTATTTGAAATATTAAAAAATTACTTACAGAGCTGATATGGTTTGTATTGTTGAACAAGGAATAGCATACAAGGCATTTGCATAAGCCTTCACTTGTTTTAAATTGCCATGGATTTTTTTCTACAAAATGCAGAACCCTGCCTAGAAAACAAGAAATTCAAATAAATTATATGGAGAATGCCAAAACAGATGCAATGAACACAAAGCTGTACACTTTTTGTCTAGGATATTAAATTGTATAATGAAATTCCAGAAAATCAGAAATAATCCCTGAATAACTTACAATTGTACATTATTCACAAACTCGTAAAGGATAAGGTACCATTTATATTAGGTATAAATAGGGATAACTCGTCCATCAATATTTAAGCAAATTAAAAGTGATACCTATATCAGTTACCAAAACTTTACATGTATTGTACTCATAAGAAAATAGTCAGTGCGCATGAAAGAATATGTTTTTCATATTAATAATAACAACAACCGGAATAAGTAAGCTAACATGCATTCATTTTCATGCAATAAACGATTAATTAATCATTGCAGTAGTAATTTAAGTATGATTGCCAGATTGCTCAATTAATCAGTAATTAATTACTTTTAATTTATTTTGCTGTTTTGTGCTAAACAAAATTAAACTTTCATATTGTCAAAATTGATTATATGTACCTATACATAATTAATTGTGCTTGTTGGCTACAACTTAAATGAAAAGTATATTAAAGTAATTTAATACCTTACCCATATGGAACACCAGTACTATGATATTAAAATGAAAAAATAGCATGGATGCCTGATCACGGAAGTGAACTTATATCAGAAACTTTCAATACTTACCATAGCAACGTTCAGCAAATTATCTAGGTAGATCCCTTAAGTGTAGTTAAATAGCTCTTTTCCTAGGCATTAATATCAACTGCCTGTACTCACTTTGTATAATATCAATCAAATTTTTGACATGACGCTAAGAAACTATTAAATCTATTTGAATTTTTTATGGTAAAGCCCGCTTAGAGAGAAAAAAAGAGGAACTATAAAAACAAATTGCACTCGTAAATCGTAACTTGGCCAGAGCAGAAGACTATTACTAGATTAATAGTAGTGGCATGAAATCTATATTTTTCATTAAACAATTCATGGAATCTACGAACTCATCATAATATTTTTGTTAAATCAAAAGAATGAATTCAGTTGGAGAAAATAACATTGTCGAAACGGTTGAAACGGATGCGATTTCAATTTCGCAGGCTTTATATTTTTGTTGCAAGTAGGTTGTCATTTTGAAAAAAGGAACGTAGAATATTTTACTTGTTAATGTTTCCATAATATTGCACAGAATTAGTTTATGTTTCTCGAAGAGTCATACTTAATTGTGCTTGTTGATTCTTTTTTGAGCTAACGGCGTAACTTAAAAATTTACTCATTTTATTGCTTACTAGTGATGCGAATGGCGAAAAAGACCTGCAACTAATTTCGAGTGCTCTAACATCTGATAGAGAAACTCAGCTACGCCAGTTTCTTATACGAAGGCTGCGTAAAGGTGCTGTGTACAAAGGGACTGGAAGTTGTTCTGGACTGGACTTCAGGTAGGGCAGTGAGCATTGCTTCTTATTGTTATGTTTCAGTAATGAAAAATTTTACAGAATGTTATTTGAATATGAAGTGTAATAACATAAAAGTTATTGGTATTCCTAGAGCCAGATTTCCCTAAATTATAGTAGGTTTCAATAAGAGTGAAGATTTGGCCCACCAAACTTCCTTTTCCTGGTCCTATAATTTTTGTATTCAGTGACCATTTAAAAAATTCCAAGTTTTCATTAGGTACTATATAAGCATCATCCAGGGCAATTTACACACTATTTCCTTTTTGCAAACATTTTGTTGAATTTCCTGAATCGATAATGATTAAAATGATCGAAAATAAACTTTTAGGCATAAATCCTTCAAATAATGTATTGAAATTGTTTTTTTTTTATAGCATTGGAGAAGGGTGTAGTACTCCTGCAGTTTGCTTCTATATTCTTTTGCCATGCTCACCTAAGAAAAGGGATATAGTACAAGAATCAGAAGAATATCATGGGCGAGATACAATCATTTGTTTACTCTCAGATTCTGAGACTACTTTAGACACATTTCAAGTTGAGTTGACACAATTTTGTGAATCAATCGCTCATCGCATTCCAAAGGTACTTGTGGTATTTGAATTGACAATTTATCTTTTTTGAAAATTGATGTTTTTATGTAATTTTACCGCTGGACTAATGTTAGTAATAAACAAGTATATATATATTGTGTAGTATAAGTATATAATATATTGTGATGAATTTCAAGAAACTGTAACAGTAACTTTAACGGAGTCACCCGCTGTGTGTGCATTATAATGCAACCATTTCAGAGAGTAAAAATCATTCGCCTTGACCACGTCTCGGTAGCTTAATTGGTTAAACTCGGCCGGATATCGAGGGATCCGGGTTCGAATCGCGTTCAAGGCGAATGATTTTTACTATTATTACTGATGGGAACTATTTTTACTGATAAATAAAATATCATTAATTGCTGAAAAAATCATCATGGAAATGGATTAGTATTTGCTATTTAGTAGTATCTTAGCATTTGTTGTTAAGTTAACTTAAGTTCTTCCTGAAGTCATTAATATGACAATTAGATCAAAAATGAAAGGAAAACAAATGAGGAAGTACTAGAGATGGTGGGTGAGGAGAGGGGTTTGTTGAGAGAAATCCTATGGAGGCAGGAAAAATGGATGAAAGGTGTATTGAGCGGTAGTGGAATGTTGAAGAGGGTAATAGAGGGGAGAATGTTGGGCAAGCGAGGTAAGGGCAGGAACAGGATAGGGATGTTGGACGGGATGAAGGGAGGAAAGAAGTACACAGAGATGAAGAGGGACCTGATATAGATTAGTTTGCTAGGTGGGGAGTCACAAAATGTTTATTTGACAGTTTTGTCCATCCAAAAACCTACCTTAAACAGTAGATTACCTAATAATAATAGATCAAAATGTAGTTTTAATAAAAATGCCATTTTCAGTTAATCAAATATTTCTTTCATATATCTGATGAATACAGTGACTATGGATGGAAAACAGTGACATTTCATTCTACTAGGTTCTATTTTTATTTTGTGTGTAACGTTAAGACTTCTTTTAGAATGGCACTATGCCACATTGAATTGGTATGTGGCTGATGCCTCAGTATCATCTTTACTTTGTACATAAAATTTTCAAGAGTGACTGAATAGTTTATAGTAATCAATATGAAATGTGTTATGTCAATTGTTATTCTTTGTGAAGTATACAAAACAATAAGTATTAATACTACCACTACATTATATCTTCAGCATAATTTAGCAAAGCCTGCTAGTTGTCACTTTGTCATACAGTAGACTATGTTTTAAAGTAGAGTAAAAGTGCAGGAAAATGAAATTACAAAAATGAAGATAAAATCTGAAAAAATAAAAATTTATTTCTACTTTGAAATATGGAAAAAATATGCTGACATTAAAAGAATGTTGATAAACATTATACAACATTTATAGTCCTGGGTATAGAGTATAAATTAATGAATATTTTCTTGCCCTGAGTCTCTAAATCTGCAATCTTTTGATTGTAAAGTAATTGACTTTAAAAACACCCTGTAATTTGTATCACAATGGGAATTGGAATCTTGTGCTTTTTTTTAGTTATCTCAGACTTTGTTCAACAAATTAAAGGTCTAGGGTTTAATTCATAGTCAACGTTTTTCATTGGAAAATAAACTGAAATTTAATAGCTATTTTTTTTCTTTTACTTGTCTAAGAAGTACCTCTCAACTGTGTAGCAGTATGTTAAGTAACTTTTCAACATCTATTCTTATCTTATAAAAGTAGCGGTTAACCTACAGTATAATACCATGTATTCATATACAAAATTGTTGATTTTGTAAATGTTGAAATAAAAGTATCTGCTTTTGTATACCTTCATCCATATTTTTATTGTTTTTTTATTAGTTGGTATTAAGTTTCATGAATATGTGATATTTTGAAAATTATATAGAATTTAAAAAAATGTATAACTGAAGGTCTTAAGTTGTGTATTGTTTTGTTAATGATAGGAAGGGTCATGTCCAACTTCTGTAGAGGAAGAGCTGAAAGAATGGTATGGAGCATGCATCTTATACACTGTGAGGGTGGTCAGAGCTCTGGGACCAGAAGGGCTGGCATATCTTCTGTTAATGGTAACTTTGATTTGATAATTCATTCAAACCATAATGATTCTCCTAAATATTTTGCAAACATAAAACTTCTTGTGTGACCTAAATTTAATGTGGTCTCAAATAAGCCATTATACAACTAAAAAAAATAAAATTATACTTTGTGACCATGTTAAAACTGAAACTTGAGACTTAATTAAATTAGAGAGAATTTAAAACCCTCAACTCTCTTTAAGTTTCACATTTGTTAAGTTTAATATTAGAGACTTGGATCCCAGGTGGTTTTCCATAGTTTTGCCAAACTCCTCTTTTTGCTTACATTTCTGAGATAAATATTTAATAATGGTTCTTATTATCCTTACCATTATGTTGTTGTATTATATCACTTTGAATATTTTTGTACTATTGGACTTTCATATTTCTGTTTCATTAGTAAAGATGTGTATTTTGGCATTTGATTACGGCCTAATTGCTTCATTTCGATGAAATGAATGCCCCATGAGAATGGAAAATAATCACACAATATGTCAGAAATTGTTGAAATCGGTATTTTTTTTCATTTGTTTAAAAGAATTTTTATAGGATATCCTTAAAGTTTTTTGTGTTTGTGGATAAAGGCACGTCAAGATCGACCACTGGAAATGTCCCCAGAAGTTGATGCCCAGCTATGTGCTGATGTACAACGACTTGCAACAGGCTGCGGAGTGGCTCGTTTGCTGGCCACCAAGAGACTTTCATATTCAGAGGGAGAGTATCCTCAGGGGAAGGGATTATTATTTGAAAGAACTCCCCTAGGCCCCTATCCCTTGAGCCCCAAGGTGCCATCAGGTTGGCGTATTGGCTCACGAATTGCTGAGTGGGGCAAACGTTTGGCTGCTGCAGGGTCTTCAGGTGTCAGTGAGCATAGCCGTGCACGGCGAGTAAAGAAGGTGCTAGAAGCATTCCGCCTTGAAGTAAGCACCATAAATCATGGTATTCTCTTCCTTTGGGATAAAATACATTTATATGTACTAAACTGCCATTCTCCTGCCATTACTTTCATAATTACCTCTTTGTCATTCATGAAAAACATTTTCTATGTTAATGAATAATGTCCGCCTCAGCCCCAACTAATCTAAAATCCCACTTGAGGTTGTATCTCTCACTTCTTTGCTAAAATAGTCAAACACCAAATCCTACATTTTCGCAACATGTCCTCAAGTGCTATTCTGTCTTTTTTATCCATTTCTAGCCCCCAAATCCACAGAATTAAAGCTAATTTAAAACTCCTCCACAACACCCTAAACTCTATATTGATTGCCCTGAACTGCTCTTTCTTCAACTTCAGGATACCAACTCGGTCCACCTGCACCCACACCTTACTCCATATGCCTATTCCTAGGATATCTCTCCCTAAGCACTCAGTATTATTTCACCTCTCCTCCCTTCTAAATTCACTCCCTCACACTGTCGATCCTTTTCATTTGTCATGTAACAATTTCACCACCCAAGCTTTATCCCACCTGTCAACAAATTAAATATTTTCCATGCCCATGTTCGGTTGTCGTTGTTTATTGTTATGCCCTTGTTGTTTTTGTCCTCTTTCTTGTTTTTGTTATATTTTTCACTGTAAATTGGGACAACTGCTGCATGTGAATAATTTTTTTTAATAAATAAATAAAATAATAAAATATTGCAATATTTACTACTGATGAATTTGTTGGTAGATTTTACCAACACTTCTAATGAGCCAGCACATTGGTTAGCATAGCAAAGCTTGCTATGTGAATCCCATTAATTGAGATGAGATGGAATAATGCAATAAATGTTTAAAAATCAGTATATGTAAAAAGAAAGTCTGCATGAGAGCAAGAAACTGATACTTAATTATCGGTTCAAACTTGTATTTTTTCATTTCAACATTAGATAAATATTGAGATCTTTAGAGGAAAGAAATTTCTCTATGCATTTTGATATTATGAAACAAAATATTGACTGTAACTGTGAAATTTTTTGTCAATTCAAAATTCTCTTTTTCAGAAGAAAGAAATTATATCCATGAAGCTTAAAAGTTATGTTGCTATTGTTTTCTGTTTACTTTCTTCAAATTACCTGTCTTCTGTTTAGAAGGCCTTAATGTTTCATTGAATTTTTTACTTACAGACAATCAAGGATATGAATGCCTTGAAGAGGTTACTCAAGCAATCTGAAACTGACCATTACTGTTTGTACAGGTAAATATCACTTTCTTTCAAAACATTGAAGTTCATTCAGGGATAAAGCATGAAAGTTTGATAACTTGAAGTGTATTGCGTACATAGCAGTGCCGTGAGTACAGCTATTGTCAGATGGTCTGGGTTCAATTCTGGATGGCGCTGCAGCTTCACACAACCTCTGTGATATTTTGGGTCATAGATCTTACTGGAAAACCACAGACAATAAAGAAAAGGGAAATGGCCCCTTAGCCTGATTTATGAATATCACTTGTCAGTGGCCTAGTGCAACATAGACTCCACCCTTACATACCAAACCCATATTTGGATTGATTACTGTGGTTTTTTATGACTTGAAATTTGCAAATTATTCATTTTAATCCAGTACTTTATGAAGGTTAAAAAGTTGTTAATCACAGCAAATTATGAACTGTTTTAGGAAAGAATATCTAATTAATTGTATTTTGTCCTCAGGGCTTGCATCTTTCTTCGACAGTCAGGAAACAGTCATGTCCTATTGGAACATGCCAAAATGGAAGGTGGATCATCAATGGATGTGATACGGGTGCTTGAAGATTATTTTTCTACTCATGGAAATCAAGCCACAGAAGGCACATATGGATAGTGTGATGTGCCTCTACAAGAACAATGCTTAACAGCATATTGTTCAATATTCAGTGATAATTTGAGTGGTGTCCATTTTTGCATTTAAGTCAAATATTAATTTATATTTTGTGTTAATTATTGCTCCACCAAAAATTAAATTGAAATTCTGTTATGTATACATTGTCATGATAAAAAATGTTTTTGTGATATTATATTTTATCCCAGATCAATTAAAATTATGAATTATAATATTAAAACTATATGAAATCAATTACATTTCAGTCTAATTTTATTTATATAAAATAAAATCTTTATAAAATATAAATAAAATAGCAGTTAAAATTAAGTGCTTGGATATCACACGTTAAACTCCATTACTGCTCTTCTGACTGTATTTGCTTGGCTAAGGGAAGTTTATTTATGATTTTGGCCATAGAGTTAAATTACTTGGCTACTAATGTAAGAGCCATGCCGCCTTCACAATCTTTGTGCTTTGAAAACCTTCACACCATGTACTACAAAGCTACTAAAAAAATAATCAGATGACTAGCACCTATCATATCCCTTGAAATCCAGAAACCTTTATACTTTGCTAAAGTACAATCCTATTTCTCCCATGGAATCACCTTTTGGGGGCAAGGGGCCATTTCACCAGAAAAGTAATCTCACTTCAAACGCAAGCCATGAAAGTCATGCTCCAACTGCCAATCCGTAGGTTTCCAGGTCGTCCACTTTTTCAAAAGAATAAGCTAATAGTCCACAGTGTGCTTTCTTTTTAAAATAAAATTCCTTTACCATTGCCTTAGTGGTATAACCAAAGTGACTGGGTTGGAGGGCCAATATGATGATATGCAACCCACAATACATAAATATTGAATCTTTACAGGATTAACTGAACAGCATTGTAGCACTAATTTTTTTGAGTGTCGAGATAAAGATAAACATTTCCTCAGTTCTCCTGATACAAGTAGAATATAGTGTTTAAATATGGAAGAACGTGGTAGTCAAGGGGGTATAGAGGATTGGACTACTGACCGGAGGGCCCAGGTTCCATTCCCAGGCAAGCCACTCTGAGCACCTGCAGCTCCACCCAAGCTATGTCATTTTCCGGGTATCAGATCTTCCAGGGAAACCATAACCGGTACAGGGAAAGAAGCTGGCCCCCCTACCTTGATGTGTGAATTTCACATGCCATCGGGTTTAGTACTGGGTGAACTCTACCATCACTTACCAAACCGACCTTTGGGTTGATTACTGTGTATATGGTTTATTTTATACGGAAGAACGTTTTAAGATGCCAATTAGAATGCATTTAAGATGTTCACAATAAATAGTGATTATCCTGTCTCCATGAAATTTACACATGTCATTTTTCATTTATAAATATACCAGAAGTTTTTTGTAACCTCTTTCAAGCGTGTTACATGAAAACGTCACATATTATTCATGCTTGGTGTGAATGCACCCCCCAACACACCTTCTCAGTGGATTTCAGGTTGCCATGTAGGTGCAGATGTAGGCTTTCTAAAAGGTCAGTTTTGTTTATTCAGTTGATGTAAGAGTTACATGCCAAATACCTCGGTGAAAAAAGTTAAATGGTCAGTCTGCAGATTGATATGACATTTTGAAGAGTAATAGGAGGCTTTATAGAGAAGATACAAGTCAATTATTCTGTTATTATGAGCTTTGGAGGGGTCAGTTGGCAAATGAGAGGAGGATAGGGTGTATGACTGAGGAAATGAATGTTAAAGAGGTCAGAGGAGTGTAAGACTGAGATGATGTTAAGCAGTTCTTTGGGAAAAAAGTTTGCGTGATGATTTCCATTTCCTAAATTTTCTCAATGCATGCCACCAAGCTCTGGATAAAATGGAGGCTTAAAAGAGGCAGTGTAGTATTCTTCAGCAATTTGACTTAGCCAAGGCATCTATGTCAACACCGAATAGGTGTTGTTGTCCAAATCACCTATATGTTGAAAGTCAATGTTTCTCGACAATATACATGTCTGGGGTCAGACTATGGAGATTAGTGGGGGTAACTGTGTACCCTTGCCCTCCATGCCTGCCGCACTATATTAAACACACAATATCCATGCTCATTAAAAATATCACCACTTTTATAAAAAAGGGCCTTATCATGCAGCACAAGCAATATTTAATAACCTACTCTCAAATATTATATCAATAATATGCATTCCCGTTCAAGCACCAGCTTAAAGTATATTTCATTTGGAAAGAGCAATATATTGTAAATTTCTTCATCTAAAATGTGCATGCAGTGAGGATATTATGGCTACTGTAGACACAATATTTCCATTTGTCGCCGATAATCATGGAGAATGGGCGGAACTTCTTATTTTTATTAAATGGTGGATAATGGCAGTTAATTCGACCTGAAAGTGTATTTTTTTTCGTATTAATAAATTCGAAAGTATAAATAAACTTTTATGGAGGCAGGAAAAATGGATGAAAGGCGTATTGAACGGTAGTGGAATGTTGAAGAAGGTTATAGAGGGCAATAGAGAATGTTGGGCAAGCGAAGAAAGGGCAGGAATAGGATAGGGATGTTGGACGGGATGAAGGGAGGAAAGAAGTACACAGAGATGAAGAGGGACCTGATGTAGATTAGGTTGCTGGATTGGGTTTTGTTTGGAGTTACAAAATGTGTATTTGATAGTTGTGTCCATCCAAAAACCTACCTTAACCGGTAGATTACCTAAAAAAAATAAACTTTTAGCATCTCAATGGAGAAAAAAATAAACACAAAAAATAATGACTTGAACCTTTATTAATTTTTTAATCATGTTCACCGAGAGTGGATTAATTCGACATTTTATTTCAGTGTTAGGAGAAGAACAAAGGAAACATAATGACGTAATAATATTATTGTTTGAATCATGGAAAAATGTATTTTTTTTCACCCTGGAATGCGGTTGGTCATTCACACATCACAGCATACGTCCAAATAGTTTGGGCATGGGTCTTCTTTTGCTTCACTGAAATAAAAAAGATAGGCATTTAACAAAAAAATAGGCACCTATCGAGAAAGACAAGGTCATAGGTTTTTGAAATAATTTTAACTTTCGATATTCGCTTAACTGGTGCTGGGATGGCCATTCCATTTTATGCATCAGTATACTCGTCGTGCATGTATACATGAGGCCAACGAGGTCAAGAGCCAAGACTCTTGGTTCCGTACTGAAGGTCTCTAAAGTGTACGTAAGTGCGTCGTAACTTTGACGCTGGATTCCTAGACTCGACTTAGCTGAAAACGTTGCCGAAAGACCTCCAAGTTTCTATTTCTACTTAATCAACATTAAACTCAAGTAGACCTTTTATTGTATTTTAGGTAGTACTCCTCTCAATACAGTAACATGTTAGGATACATAATGCGTTATTTTATCTACCCTTCGTGCGTATTATTAAGCATTTCACGATTGAACATGAAGGTCCCATCAAAGCTCTCCTGTAACCCGGACATGGTTTAATATTGTTTTTTATTCTTTTAAGGTAGTTATATTTTATCTCAATTAATTTTCTGAGATGTGAATTGAATAATAGAATCATTGCGTTTATTTGTGTCCTATAACGAGGTTTTTTTCTCTTGTATATTTATTTTATAAAAGTTCATCGCTGCCATTGCCAAGTCTGCAATACATATATTTCATTCATGAGGAATTTAAATAATGAACATGTTGTCTATTTTTGGTTGGCTGCGTTTGTTTTATTAAAGAAGAATATTCTTCCACAAGCTTCTATGATGAGGTAGATGTGCGGTCCAAAAATAATTCGCGAGTTAGGGAAGAATATATGATGGCCACTGTTGCCGGCGGTCATCACAGTTGAGACACTGGTGATGTAATAGATCCAATGGAATCGAAGTTTCATTTGATCGAGGATTGACCAGCGGATCATTAAATAACTTCCAGTAGTTTAAGGGCCAGAGGCAAAAGTTATTTTATACATGAGATTATGAATATTTTTTTGGAGATGGAGGAAAATATACTTGTAATTTACCAGTTCCGCGTAAAGTTACAAAATCCAAAGGAATGTGGTTTATCCAAATGCAAAACCCACCTTTCTTCTACTGTCATTCTACTTTCGCATCTGTAATAAGGTATGCACTCGCAAGCCCCGCTCTTGTGAATCTCAATAGATTCATCTGAATCCTCCTCTTTGGACTCGTCTTTAGCTGACCAACTGCTCACATGGACTAGGAGAACCAATGCAAACGTGAATGTGATCCATGGCTTCATCTGAAAATAAGTAATTGAGTGATTAACAAAAAAATGGCACCTAATTCTTTAATAAAATGAAACTAAACTCACGTTGAATCATTGATCCGATTCACCAAGCTTCAGAGAAGAGATATCGCAACATTGAGTGATGTCCACCAGTCATTACTGCTACGAATTTAGCGCTCGCAGCGCTCATTGCATGTAATATTTTATGTATACAACATTTTATTTTTGTTTTAAGAAACCATATATGCTAATCATCAATGATCAAAAATGATAAAACAATATCCCCACCATTGATATCAAAAGATCAACCAAAAACATGTTAATAGCGATTGATTAAAAAAATTTCTCCCTATTTTGATACTGATTCTTCAAAATTTTTTTAGTGCTGAATATAATAAACCTATGGACGAAAGAAATTTATATTGTAACGATTCGATTTGCGGATGGTGGGTAAATGCCAATACAGAGAGATGCTGTCAGGAAACACAAAGCCCCTCTGAACCGATTCGTTCCTGTAGACTTATACACGCCCACTAATTTAGTGCTAATATTAAGACACTAAATGCATTTGTTGTATCAACTATCCTAGTAGTCACGCGAATGATTCTGAGATCCTGGCTCAACATATTTCCGATTAAAGATATACGCATGTCACGCGTCGATGAATCCCTTTTGTTTCTCTCATCAACCTTGGATAGTTCTCGCACAAGAAAACATTAGTGACACGCGATATGTCTGCATGGGGACGTGGTAGCCAAGGGGAAGAGCGTTGGACTGACCGGAGGTCCCGGGTTCTTTTCCCGGACCTCATCATTTCACCCGAGCTGCGTGATTTTTCGGGTACCAGAACTTCCTGGAAACCATCAGAGGCACAGAGAAAGGGTCTGCCCCCCTACCCTGATGTGTGTATTTCACACGCTGTTGGGCTTAGTATTGGGTGAACTCGACCATCACCTACCAAACTGACCTTCGGTTTAATAACGGCGTTTTTGGTTTTTTAATGTGAATATATAAATCCTGCTACCACTTAATGTACACATATAATAAATACAGACACGCACCCACGCATATACATGCATATGTGTGTGTGTGTGTTTTGTACGCGACGCATACTACTTATTCCAGGTGTAAAATTGCCAAGCTGTCTTTTAAGCCGGTGAATATCTGAACTTTCGGGTTTCGAAACTTTGCTGTTCCTGCGAAGCATTCATTATAAAAATTCAAATATAAGTAAGAAATTCCATTGTCAATGGGGATAGTCCTTCTGTTCATCCTTATCAAGAACTAGTTCTTAGTTTGAATATTGCCTCGTCTCCCACTCTTTCCCTGATTCAAAATTGGGTTTCTGAAAAATTTAAAAGAAGAGGAGAGTACTTTTACAAAAAATCATCTTATTCGAAACCATTGGCAGAACGCAAATACATAAATAATGTATCATGACTTAGAAATTATATATATATATATATATATATATAGTGCATTATATTATCCAATTAATAACTAAACCGAGATGGCACATTCTGAGTTACTTGTTGTTATCGACGAGTTAGAATTATTTTTTTGTTTCTTAACACAATAATACCACAGCATGTGTTTCATTGAAATTGTCTCTCAAATGAAAATAATTTGTACAAAAATATACAAAACCAGTGATAATTGCAATTTAAATATAACACGAAGGCTTCATATGATATTCTTTTCATACAATTCCTTTATCATACCCTGAGTAAACCATGAGTTCAGATACGAAAATATCCAAAATTTGAGGTTTCTTTCAACTACTACACTGTCAGAAGTTTTGGAACTTCCGGCAATTACAGACTCTAAGACAAAAGGAATTTAATGGCCATCGGATGAAGAGCGACAGTTTACAAAGGTGTTCTTAACAATGATTTCGTGATCAGTACGTCCTTAAAGAAACTTCGTGTTCGTGAAGATGTGAAAAATATGTCACGTTATAATTGATACCAATTAAAAACATAATCTGACAATTATATTAAGAAGGTGTTTATCTTTTAGCCCTTATCTCCGGATGCTATTCAATACAAACGAATCACAATACTTGTCGAGGTCAACGAGGCTATTGATAAACTCTTACGGAGTCTCTGAGGATAAATATATATTAATTCAGAAAATACATCTCAATAAGCCTTATATGACGTGCCATAAAGGCTTTACCAACATAAATGATTTACTTTATGCTAGTAGCTTCTGATTTAATGATTAATCTGAGCAAATACTTGAAACTGTTATGGATTAATTTACCAAATTTAATCTTTTGAGAAATAAACTACACTGAATAACTATACTCAACTCCATTCTGAATGTTTAAATACTGTGATTTCAATGCTTAAATTGGTTTGATATTCGTTCCTGATTTCACTGATTAAAAACTCTCAATTTATATAACATGATATTCGCAATCCAGAGAAAGTGTATCGTAGTAGCAGAAGTTTCCGTTTAATCTGTTCATCACTATTTGGTCAACACCGTGGTCACTACGCAAGGCCGACGCAATATAGAAGACAGACTTCCGAATGGATTCAGAGCCGAGATAGAAAGACGAGAAAAAATAGTTTATCTGACCAAGACTGCAAAGATATAGCCCCACGGAAGAGTGATTTCAGTAGAATTCAACTTGAATGAATAAAGTTTTGATAAATGGATAAACAGGCCTTGAGCGCGAGTCCAACAAGAAGTCGCCTTTTTTCATAATGAAAAGTTGAGTCACTTATTATTTTTTCAACTTATAAGGCTTTCCTTGCGAGCGAATCATGAAGTCTCACTGAAAGTTTACCTTCGATATGAAAGAGACAAGTCAGGACAACAACACCGAGTATTAGGGTCTTTCCTGGGTAACTTTAGGTAACTTTACCGGTGATTCACTACAGCGCTGTGGTCTTTCCCATACAGAAGGAAAACGTTTTCGTTTGAGTGGCTATAGAATATGCGAATTTTAAGTATCTAAGTCAAGGAGTTGTGAAAATTGTCGACTGCAGTCGGCTATTTCACAAATATGATACTGACATAATGTCATTAAAGTAAGTTTTAACAGTAGAAAACTTAGTCTTATACCTTCCATAGGCCGCGTTTAGCCAGGAAATATCACCCAATGGTTCTCTTAATTCTAAAGAGAAATGCCGAAAAAGTTTTTCTTTCGGGATCGACTTGTTCTTATCATTGTTTTGTGAGCTCATTTCACGAAGAAACAACTATTAAACTAAAATATATGGTAAAATCAATGTTAAAATGTAAACAAACGCTTTGTCAGACTTATTTTTAGCTATTATTTTCATGGGTTTCCCCAGAAATTTCCATCAGAAATGCAGTTAATAACCAGGCCAGTTGCTTCATCCATGTATAAAGTTAGAAGGCATAAAGAAATTATTGAGCACTCTGAAACTTGACAAAGCTCTCATTTTCTCTCTTTTTCTAGCAAACTCTCTTGGGAAGAAAATAGTCGGGATACTCAACAAGCATTGTCTGTGATACAAAAGATTGTAGGTGTAGACTCTCGAAGATCAAATTGACAATTCTATCGAAGCGGTTCTATGACGAGCTAAAGTAGATGTATATATGGGAAATAGAAAAAAAAAGAATGGATAAATTTATTGGAAGGACAAGTAAATACTGTAGACGAAGATCCTGGATGAAACACAGGAGGTGGCAAGTGAGGAAATAGAAATATGAAGGCACGAAGAGTTACGAGAATTAAGTGGAAAGCATAGTTAAACAAATCCCAAGACATGAAATTAGTCAATTCCTACTTTTTTTATGTACACAGCCTTTGGTCAACCATAGAAGAAGTTTACGCGTGCGAAAAATTTAAGAATGTAATACTCTTCTATAACATTGTCAGTTAATGGGATTACTGTATGGGAAAATAAATTGTAGCACAAAGGAACTGTGCATGAAAACGAAGGTGATTAGAACCTGGTTACTGATAAGGTCACTCTTCCTCGATTCTAAGCAGACATTCTGGCTGGAGGTAGAGATTAAAATAATAAGTTTCCAATCGAGTTATTTGTGTACTCATTAAAATAAAGGATATTTTAATAATTTCAGGGATAATCAGAAAATCATCATCACCCGGAGGACTAAAAATTCCCTAATATCCAACTTAATTACCATCCAATCAGCAACCCCATGTGGAGAGAATGTGATCTACCTCACCTTAAAGTTCGAGGCCTGACACACTGTGCAGTGATAAAGATTCAATGAAATAAAAAAAATAAATGTAAATGTTGCCATTCGTACATTTGGTTTTTGTGGCTTATAGAGTCAAAATTTATGTTATCGTATATTATATACGACCCACATTACTCATTGGTGATGTCACGGGTGAGTCAACGAAACTAACTCCGAAAAGTGATGAAATGTTTTGAAACAGTGGCTCGGAATTAGGGTAAAAATTTAGTAGCTAAAATTCCTCAAACTTTTGTTAAAATAGTCAACTATTTCGTTGGTGGATTGATATAAAATATTACACACTTGAAGTATCTATCATATGCACATAAATGAAATCCACAGGAATAGCATATTTATGCTAGTCACTGCAAGCGACGTATGCACACTAAATAAAATTTACTCCACAAGAAAACAAAAATATGAACTATTTATTTTGGAAATGGAAGAATATCACCACGTGAATTGTTCACATAATAAGTTTTATAGTAGAATATGGAATTAAGTATTTAGGAATCGAAAATAATGTACTGGGAGTATCTATGCCTCCCATTTTCAGGTGAGACTGCTACTGATGGTTTTTTTACGTCAATGCTCAGGAGTGAAGTTTTCACAAATCAGCTCAAAATTAATAATGATGCGGCCTTGTATTACTCATATGTGTTGGCCTTAAATCATAAAACTGTTTACCCTTTTTATACAGCCGCGTAAAAATTCTCACGGTGACGAATAATGTTTAACTTCGAGTGGCGATGCAATTTTCACACGTTCCGAAAACATTGGAATTATCGCTCAAGAATCAAGGCTATCCATTTCATACCTCTGCGAAATAATCCAATCCCTCGCACCGACGAAACGACCTATTTTCTTTTCTATGGAGAGGTTGACTTCGCCTTCAAGGAGCAGGGTGCTTCTGGCAATGTTGTTCGTCCGACGTCTCGTAGCGGAATAAACACAGATCCTCGGGAGAGCGTATTTTAACCCTGAAGGAAGCCTCTTGAGCAACCAATTGAAGAGAGGAGAGGGGAGAGGCTTAATGATCACGCCAATTGTTCTCCATTCATTTGCCGGCCGCATATCGGAGGACATCACTCAGATGGAAAGACCTCGAAAAATACCTTTTCTCAACTTCTACACGGGTTATTTTTACTTTAAAAATAAACGTGTCAAAAGGATGTATTTATTTGGAATGACAATTTGCTGGAGAATAGGCACGGAATTCCCTTCGATAGACACCCTTTCTTAATTGAATGCCTCGTTAAACTTTTCGTTGATATCGTTCACCGCCTTCTTGATATTAGGAAGGGGAAGAAAGCAACTACTACGGTGATCAACCCGAAGGTTGATTTCGATACATGAGGATGGAGCTCACCTCGAACTAAGCATTTTGGCGTGTGAAATTCACACATGAAAGGTAGGGGGGCAGCCACCTGCGATTCCCATGAATTTTCGTAGTAGGAGAATGAGGGATAGAGACAAAAGGTGGCATTTTTTAAAAAAATTCTGAAAAATGGAATTTTAAGCTGCGGGGGCTAACGAAATGAGTAATTTGGATGCAATTAAATTCTTTCATTTCATAAAGCCTTAAAAGGAGGTCATGTATGGGGCTTAAATTTTCAAAACTCCCATCCTAACTAAATTTGGCGAATGAAATAATTAAAATGTATTTTTCGATGAAACATATTTCGAGAGAGGATGAAAAAATGCGTACATAAACAGAAAAAGAAGAGAATTAATTTATTTCTACAACTATAAGGAGGAAAAAAACAGGAACTATCGGATCTGCTATCCTCGTGGAAATTCGGTTGGGTTCCTTCAATCAGGTTGGCACCACATTATTTCGTAGTGATATAAAATTAGTGGCCAAAATGGATGAATAAATAATTTTCCCGGAACACCCTTCATTTAAACTTATGTAGAACCATTACATGAGTCTCTCATTATTTTTACAACCGCAAGTTTTTTTTTGGGAAACTAGATACGTCCTTCCGTAATAATAATGTTCAAAATATTCCGTAGGACGTATGGAATTCCTTAAAATTGTACGGAATTTTCAAGGCTTTCCGCCAAACAAGATTCGTTACTACGGTTTCATAAGGAAATGCCCATAGGTATTGTCCAAAATTCTGTAGAATTAAGGGGGGTCTCAAGTTTTTTATGGAAAACATCAGAACAACTCTTTCAGAAGCATTGTCGACCGCCGAAACCCCGTCTGAATCCTGAAATTGTGACTTTATATCACTATTCCAGTAGTAGAAATGCCAAAAAGAAAAATAAATAAGATAAACAACAAAAAGATAAACGTGTAGCGATTTGAAATCTTATGCCTATTTTTATGTATTTTCTGCCTATTGTAATGTATTTTAATATAGTATACGTTCATGCATAATGTAACTAAAGCCTTACGCTCCTCATTTACTTTAATCTCAAATGAAAGATTACTCTCTTAACTTGATATCACTTTTCACCATTAAATAACTCATCTTTAACAATCATTCTAGATACTTTATTTGAAAGTGTTTCAACCAAGTAATAACAGGATTCAATTCAAATTTAAATAAATCCAAAGAGGCGCTCACCTTAATATTCATAGTTATGAGTAACATGAGCAGAATGTCAAAAATAATGGAAAACCAGAATAATGATTTCATGAAGACGTGATTTTACTCTTCGTTCCATTTAATTTAATTACCAAAGTTTTAAATTTATGCTGCATATGAGAAAGTAACTTTTTTCTTGTTAAGTAAGATTTAAAATTGAGAGCTTGTTATTTTATTCTTAAAAATCTTCTCAATATGGCTTTTAAAATGGCAATAACAATAGTTTCAGTGCCAACCTATGATTTTGTTCAGTAATAGCTCCAATTAATTCGCAAATATTTCCATTGCTATAGTAAAGGTTATTAATTGGATTTATTGAAAAACCAGAATCCGCGGAAGGAAAGGGATGAAGACGTATTTATTATTATTAGGCAATCTACCGGTTAAGGTAGGTTTTTGGGTGGACACAACTATCAAATAAACATTTTGTAACTCCAAACAAAACCCAATCCAGCAACCTAATCTATATCAGGTACCTCTTCATCTCTGTGTACTTCTTTCCTCCCTTCATCCCGTCCAACATCCCTAACCTGTTCCTGCACTTTCCTCGCTTTCCCAACATTCTCCCCTCTATTACCAGAATGGGACCTCTGATCCGATTTTCATAATAATAGCTCTTTATATTCACTCACAGGAATGTAAAGCGTAACAGGAACACATGAGCGTAAAAAACTTTGGTTTTAGTTATTCTCGTTTAACATTCATTTAAATAGATTCGTCTTCAAAGCAGGTAGGTAAGTGGTTGCCTATTATTTGAGGGACATGAAGTCAATTTCAAGTTAGATATTGAAAAATGTTATCAAATTTTGTAGCCGTGAGATTTCCTAAGCATATTTTATAAATGCAGGGATGGCGGAAGCCATAAAGCCATGTTGCTGCTGCTGCACTGTGCTGCTCAACGTATATGCAGAGAAAATGATTAAAGAGGCATTGGAAGAAATGGAGGTAGGATTGAAAGTAGGAGGGGAATTCGTAAAATCAGTCGGGTTGGCTAATGACCAAACTCTAGTTAGACCAAACTCCAAGATGTTCTGGATTGACCAAGGCAGCTTGATTAAAGAATTGTATTGCTATCATTCTCAGGACTGTATTCAGTAGGGAGACTTCAAGAGACACGAAGTATTCAACAGCAAAAAAGATCTAATTCAAAGTCAAAATCTGTTATTTTACCATATCAATAGCACTATTAGTTTATCGCCGTTTTTAGGTTTTCTGGCAAACGTATTTCATTGCACCAAGTACTAGGCTTAGTAACTGGAGGGGATGGGTCATAGACAGTAGCCGGCTATGTCCCCTGTGGGTGAGGCTCGTAACCTATTAGCGCAGTGGTGGCCAAACGTGGTGCATTGGATGTTTACAAGTGAGGTATTGCATCCTTGCGCCTATTTTATTTTTTAAATAGGTGTCATAACTGATTCCATCTTAATATTTTCAACACCAAATTGATCTCAGTTCAATTCGTACAGACTTCGCTAATGTTCAACTTCTCGGTGTTTGAAACTTAGCATGAAACTTGCGAGATGTTACTGTAGGCGGATTTGCAAGCGTACAAATATGTTTAACGGTATTGCTATTGCACGTTCCTGCTCAAAGAATCGCAAACACCGTGCACTAACTAAACATCGTGTCAAGTCATGTGCGAATTAGCGGCAAACGTTCGATATGGCAACAGCTGGTTCTGAATGAACCATCGTTGCGTTTTATTGCGTGTACTAGCAAGGTTTCTGTATTGAAAAAAATTGAACGACAGATTCAACATTTAATATATTTTACGTATGTCAAAGAAGAGCGCCACTACACTTTCTTGACGCGAACATAAAATTCGAATTCCAGATTATTGATATTCTGTGTGATACGACGTAAGCACGTGAAAGTACTTTTTCACATAATAGAAAACATGATCTTAAGAGACACTATACAACACAGCATCGCACTAATTATTATAAGGTAATCTACCGGTTAAGGTAGATTTTTGGATGGACACAAAATATTGAATAAATATTTTGTGACTCCTAACAAAAAACAATCCAGCGCCTACTCTACATCAGGTCCCTCTTCATCTCTGTTTACTTCCAACTTCCCTTCATCCCGTCCAATATCCCTATCCTGCTCCTGCCCTTTCCTCGTTTGCCTAACATTCTCCCCTGTATTACAGTCTTCAACATCCCACTGCCGATCAATACGTCCTTCATTAATTTTTCCTGCCTCCTTAGGATTTTTCCCAACAAACCCCTCTCTTCGCCCGCCATACCTAGTACTTCCTCATTTGTTTTCCTTTCGGTCCATTTCACCTTCTCCATTCTTCTCCACACTCACATTTCAAAAGCCTCCAATCTGGGCCTATCCTCCTCCTTCAGTGATCACGTTTCCGCGCCGTTAATAGAGTTTTTACGAGTCTTTTCTTTACCTCCCTACTCAACGTCCCCATCATCAACTCCCTCCTCCTTGTGAAAGCCTCCTTGCCTAGCGCAATTCTTCTCCTTACGTCCCTACTACTTTGACCGTGATGGTCCAAAACACTTCCGAGATACGTAAACTATTCTACCTGCTCTATTTTTCCCCCTCCTATTTTAAAGCTTAGCTTAGCCTTTTTTTTCTGGAAAATGGGATGACCTTTGTTTTATTAATAATGATTCTCATCCCAAATCTGTCACACTGAATTTCCAATTCACCCAGCAATGCTTGCAACCCCTTGACTGACTGATAAAATAAAGCTTGGTCATCAGCAAACCTAACTGATTTTATGAATTTCTCGGCGACTTTCATTCCTACCTCCAGTTCTTCCCATGCCTCTTTAATCACTTCCTCTACACATACGTTGAACAGCACCGGAGACAATGGGCAACCCTGCCTTACACCTCTTCCTAACACTGCACATCCGAACTCTCCGTTCCCCACTTGCACCTGAGCAGTCTGAGACATATACAGGTTGCGGATTAGCCTTCTGCCCCTCCAATCTATTCCTATTTTCTGCAATACACGCATTAATTTTTCCTAATTCACTCTATTAAACGCTTTTTCTAAATCTACGAAACAGGAAAATAGGTCCTGATTGTATTTTATATTCCTCTCGATTAGTGATCTGAATCACTGCAATGGCATCACGCGTACCTCTTCCTTTCCTCAATCCAAACTGATCATTCCCTAAGTAATCATTTGCCCTACTCTCTATCCTTTTGTTGATGATACTGAGAACAACTTTAGCTGAGTGGGATATCAAAATTATTGTTCTGTAGTCCTCACATGACGTAGCCTTTACCTTTTTCGGAGTAGGAACTAAAACTAACCTCACAAAGTCCTCTGGCCAGATTCCTTCCTCATAGATATTACGAATCAGTCCATATAGGCTCTTCCTCCCACATTTTCCTAAACTTTTTAGTGGTTCCGCAGGAATGTTGTCTAATCCCACGATCTTATTTGGTTTCATCTCTCTTAATGCCTTTTCTATCTCATCGTCGAGTATTTCTGGACCTAAGCTATCTTCATCTACATCCTATTCCTTTTTATGTCTAACCTCGTTGGCCTAAGTTATTTACCATACAGTGTTTCTATATATTCCTTCCATCTCTCTTGGATCTTTTCTGTGTCCACTATTATCTTACTCCACTTGTCTTTAACTGTTAGCACAGATCTTCCCTTCTTACTTCCCAATAAGGGCTTAACATTGCTGTATAGCGCACCAATTCCACCCTTCTTCAAACTTTCCATATCCTCGCATTGCGTTTTCCACCGCTTCTTTTGCTTTATTTGTGGCCCGTCTCCATTTATTATTTAATTCTTTGTCCTTTACTTTGCCTAACCCTGTGTTTACATTCTTCCATCTTCTTTTCTCATCCATCTTTGCAATCATCTCATCCGTGATCCATAGTTTCCTTATCATTTTTCCGTTAACGGTTCCTATAGTGTCTTTTGCGGCTTTCGATGTCCCTTTCTTGATACATTCCCATTTTTCTTCGATAGTAGTCAGCTCTTTACCGTTATCCATTATTTTATTTACAGCCTGCTGATGCTCCTTCCTATTTAATCCATTTAATGCTTCTACATTCCATTTCCTAGTTTCTTCTATCTTTTTGAAACGGTCGCTACATTTCATAACAACTAAATTGTGGTCCGAGTCCATCTCCTCTCCTGGAAAACTGCGAATTTATCACACTGTCCCTAAACCTGTTCTTAACCAGAATATAATCTATCTGATACCTTTCTGAATCACCTGGCATTTTACATGTATCCCTACGCCTTTTGTGTTTTTTAAACCATATGTTGGTGATGACTAACCCCTGTCTCCTGCAGAACTCAATTGCCTTCTCCCCTCGTTCATTCCACGTGCCTAAACCTTAGTCCTCCACCTCATCACCATCTCTTCCCTCGCCTACCGCCGCATTCCAATCACTATCAAATGTTTCCCTTCAGGAGCACACGCGATTATATCCTCAAACTCATCATATATCCTATCGACCTCTTCGTCCTTATGGTGGCTCGGTGGCCATTAGACTAATATAGAAGAAAAATGTAGCTTGTTCCTGCGTCTGAGTTACGAAAATAATATGTAACTAATATAAAGAAAGAAATCATAAAAATACAAAATACATTTGTTAAAGTAAGAAGTGAAGACTTGGCGATGACAGAAGCGTCATATGAAATGGCTTTAGCATTGGCGAAAAAAATAAACCTTTTCCTGATGGAGAAGAAATTGTTACGCCTTGCCTCCAAATATTTGCACGCCATCTTGGTAATAAAGTTTTGGAAGTGAAAGCAGACCAAATAGCTATATCAAGGCAGGTAGTTATGAGATGTATAGAGGAACTTTATCAGGATGTATCTCAGCAACTGGAGGACGTCCATTTCCATTTCTTTTCTTTTGCTTTGGATGAATCAATTGGCATGTGATATTGCTCAGTTAAACATTTTTATACGAGGAATTGATGATCATTTGGAGAAGTTGCCAGTCTGGAGTCATAGCATTGTAAAACAACAGGATCAGACAGTTTTGAAACGATGAAATCATGCCTAGAAATTCTAAAATTAGATTATAACAAACTTATCAGTGTGTACTGACGGAGCACCATAAATGATAGATAAAGTCAATGGCACTACAACTTTGCGTGAAAATTTTTAAGACATCCTATACTGAAATATCACCGCATTTTACAACAAGAGGCACTGCGTGATAAAACTTTAAATATGCAGCACGCAATGTAGCCAGTTGTGAAATTTGTGAATAAAATTAGAGCATGAGCATTAAGCAGACCCATCCACAGAATACTGTGAATTGTTAGATTTGGAATATGGTGTACTTATCCTTCATTGTGAAGTGCGTTGGCTTTCCAGAGGTCATTTTCTGAATAGATTTTGAAAATGGAAAAGTGCTGTTGTTAATTTTTTGGAACAAGAAAATGAAGTACCTGATGAAAGAACCTTAGCATTGGCATTTAATTGTCCATAACTGGCATTTAATTTGGCAAATTTATTGATACTACTAGCCATCTCAATGATCTAAATTTAAAACTACAAGGTAAGAATTAATTATTCCCTAACTTAGTAAATAGCATCCATTCTTTTAAAATGAAATTAAAACTGTTTATCTCAGTTACAAAATAAGGATTGATTATGTCAGTAGCATACTTTCATTTAAAAGGGCCATCACTGATGAAATCATATTCTAGGGCCTCATATTCTATATAATAAACATGTGCCTTTTTAAATTGTGTAAATTAGCTAATTCAATTGCGTGATTTAGTTATTCCTTTTTCTCCCATAAGGCAAAGCAGGTCCTGCCCTCATCCCTATTTTACAACCCCAAGCGTGAAAGTAAGAAGATAAAAAGTTGCTTGAGTTGTACATATGGCGCATTCGAATTCGTCTGTGAAAAAATTGGCGCATGATATGCTTAAGGTTGGCCACCACGGCTATAAGGTTTCCATGCCAATCTTTTCGGTGGTCACGCTAGCCAGTGCCCTTTGTGCGCTAAAAGAACAAGTGCCGGAGTCCTCAAAGAAAGAGAGTGAGGAAGGCGACATGACGATGGGTGCTCGGTTTGGTGACATTATCATTCGATGAAATAACGCCGATTAGGGGTTATCGCCTCATGCGAGTAATACTCCTGAGGCAGCACGAGGGACGTATTTGAGGCTCGTATGTGGGCCTTCGTAAGGAATTTCCCTGCGATAAACGTTAATTACCTAAGAATTTGTTGAAAATTCAAACATAGTACGTCTAATAATGGAGGAATTCACGATTTTCCCTAATGATAAACCTAAAATTTTGTTTGTACCTTTCCTCAGTTTTTCCCCAGTGTCAAAACCCGTTTCACACTTCAAATCTTATCACGGTTAAACCGGTTATACGTCAAAATAAAACTGGGGACAGGTGCGAATCAATAATTCACTAGGTTTATGATGAACTTCCACCATAACATCACTCGCGGCCCCTTGACCTCAAGCAGTTCAATCAACCCGGTAGTGGTGGCTACGCCACCCACGAACCCAATCCTGCATCCACAAGCATCCCCGTTCCCCGCGATCGCAACCTGCCTACCTTCATTCCTCTGAGGCTGGACTATACATAAACATTTTCTTCGGGAACTATGGCCGTTCTGATCTACCTCCCAGAGAGTATTTCCCTGGTGATTACCTTGGGCAAGAATTAATTTCCAAGTGATCCTAAATTAATATTAATCAATATATTTTCGATTGTTTCGGACGAAATCAACCGCATCAGTCAAATATTTAAAGCTTGACGGAGGGGGAGATTTTGGCCTGCAGCGTCATCTTAGCTAAAAATATCATAGAAATTAATTCATACCAGGGTCTTCTTAAATGACTCGCATTAGAATTTAGTCTAAAACTTTTTTGCATGAAACACTCATATCTTTGAATCTTACCATCAAATTTATTGTCGATGCACACTTAGTAAAATTTCGTTAGAGTACCCGTTCCATATGTTGCTCTGGGACATCGGGAATTTCTTGTGAGGTACAGGCTCTCCCGATGACACGTGATACGTGTTTGATCATATCTTCACACGCTATTGCATCATGTTTCTGAGAATTAAATATGTCCCCATCCTCAGAAGTAAGAAAATTCTTGGATAGTTTACAATATTCCCAAAAAGAAAAAATAGCTCCCTTTTGAGATGTGATTGTTGGTATTACTTCCTTTTAGTTTCATTTTTCCTGAACCTACTCCGCACCTAATTCCATCTATACCATTCCTATGATGACCTGATTTCACCGACATTTTGAAGGCTCGAAGTCTCGTCCTAAGAGAGATGCATTTCAATTCATTACGATTTTACGAACCAACTATTCCCGTGAGTGCATTTTTACTTATGAAACCCATATGTAAACCACATGTTATAAATGTAATTAATCGAAAGTTTGTATGCATTATAAGATGCATCTATGAATCAATAAATTAAGAGAGTAAGCCTCAGGGAAAGCGCTCCATTAAACAAATTATTATCTGCAAATCATTTTTGTTTTAAAAAATAAATAACTTTTTATTTTACAGAAAATTTGATTAAAATTTAATTAAAGTGCACAGAATGGATGTTTGAGTGAAGACAATTAAAACATGCTCAATGCTTTAAATTAAGTTTTCATTACAACTTATTATTTATGCTATAGCATTATTTTATAAAATAAAACATGTTTTTTGTTTTGTATTATGAGTTCGGCAGAATAACAACAGCGTATTTTATTTGTATCTTAGTGTTGTGATATATGACATTACCACTAATTTTCCTTGAATATCAGAATATTACAACTATACATTCTTGGAAAACGAATCTAGTATTCTTAGTCACTCAACTGTTTTACTTCGGCGCAGAACGCATGTATTTGTCCCTTGGTGTATGGGATGAGCGAGGAGTGATGGGATGAAAATCGTAAGAATGAACTGGGGGAGGCTGAGAGGTGAAAAGGACAGGTGTATGGATAGGACGGGATGGGATGCGCAAACACCCACCGGTATAAGAACGGAGCAAAGGACGTCGAGATGTTCAACGAGGAAGACTCACGACGCCTTGCGATTGGACAGCAAAAGGGAACCGACCAACCGAGACAGAGGGGAGTAGGAGCAAACCTCAAGAAGATTACACACATGAAAAACTCTTCGAGTTACACAGAAGACCTCGACCAACGAGGAAGTTTGCTGTAGCCCACAGGCACACACCGAGGAAAGGGACAGAAAGTCAGTTCATCCGCCTGTATCATCGATTAATAACCGCAGGTATAATTCGCTCACTCAGAAAGTTTATTCATTGAATCCGACTGAATATGCCTACTAAATAACCAGGAACGAATAAATGACTAATGATCACCTGTGGCCTAGTTCGATATTTGCATTAGCACCCTTTCTGGTGCTCAATCATTATTCAGAACAAGAATAACTCGAGGATATATAACATGGTGACGAGTGATGGAGCTGAAAATTACCTATAATCGAAACCTGTCGGAGTTTATTTGAATTAAATGGAATTAAAACTATGGGGAATTACTAAGCTTGTTTTTTACTTCAGAAATGTCTGGGTTGGAAACTTTCGATCACTTTGAATCATAGAGTTTCTAATTGTGGGGGAAATACGGCCAAATGATCTAAACAGGAGGTCACTATGTGTAAAACTATACTGAACTTACTTCTACTAATGTACATGTTACTCTATACACATTTTTGTACATGCTCACGCTCATGCCACTGTTATAGAGGGAAAGGTTTCCAGTACTTAAGCTCTACTTTTTATTTTCTTCTTTTCACAGGATGAGGAAATCGGGTTTCGTCTTTGCCGTGATTCCCTTGGCCCTTATGGTGCTAGCGAAAGAGGAGCGGCAATGTAAGTGCGTGCCTTACGATGACTGCCCCGACGAAAATGAGCGGGCCGACGGATTATTTCACGCCAACAGGTCAGTGTCGAATGGCAGTAATCTTGAAGATAAATGGTGTATTTCAATTAAACATATCAGTTGCAGTATGATTGGTTTCAACCTAATCAGTGGGTAAGAAGCGAGAATACCTTCAGCTGAACTTTTTCTATTTTTATGTATTAAATGTCCACCTTTTAATCATCATTAAACGGTGGCAGTAGTTATTATGTGAGACGATCTAAGACGACGAGCTAAGACTATTTTCCCATATTAAAGACCCTAGATAATACCTTTAATTTAGTAGAGGCAGGATTTTCAGGGAATGGTGGAGAGAAACCAGGCATTGGAATAAGAGTACTTTTAATGAAAAACCGCCGAAGGGTCAGCAAATTAACGTCCCATCCAACGGATAGCGTACTCATCAAAAAGTACTCACTTAGTATCCAAAGTAGGTATCGAGATGTCACTGAAATATCCCACCACTGTCGCGATCCGAACCCGAACCCTCGGGGTGGCAAGCGAGTACACCAGGCACCACATCAGTCCAATTCCTGCGGCGATTTAATGAAACAATTTTTGGTACCCTGCCATTGACAGACTATGCGATCGCTACACGGACGTATGCTGTAAATTACCGAAGCATGAGACTTCCAGCCCGCCGACGCCCCTGAGCGCCGTCGCCCATAGGGAGGGATGTGGACGCCGAAACTACGACAGACTGGAATCCCTTACCGTAGGGGATGTGGCACAGATCGGAGAGTTCCCTTGGGTGGTAGCTGTGACCAGAGCCGACCACCAGGAGGGGTTGGAGGAGTCAACGCAAGCACTGAACGTGTACCACTGCGGAGGGTCCCTCATTCACCCCAAAGTGGTGCTCACGGGAGCCCACTGTGTCGCCGGGTAAGTGTTAGTACGTAAGTTAAAGTAATCTTTCTTTTGAGTTTTAGTATAAATAAAAATGTTCCCAGAATGGGGGTATGACTCCAAGTCAATATTCCCTTTTCGGGTGTAATGCCGTCACCTCTTGGAACTGTCCCTGCTTGAGTCAGTTCTTATCTATTACACTACTGCACTCGTCCTCAACTGAGAGTCTATCGTTTTTCATATTATTTATTCGTATATCAACGTAGCTAGGATTAATTTCATTATCTCCTCTTGATAATAGAGAGACTAATCCATACAAATTAGCTTCTTTAATAGGAGTTCAATTCAGGTCTCACGTACCTTAACTTTAATTTCATCAACTCATTTTTACTTTTCGTATACTGGTATTAACATTATGTCACTATCATAGCAAATAATATGGTTAATACTTGTGATCATTTGCCGGACGGCAGAGATAATTCAACTCAAGAATAAAATCAGCAAATCAAAGATTTCTTATCCCAATACAACGATCGCGACTGTATAATCGGTGGAGATTTCAATAACCCATCTATTGATTGGAATACATATTTTTTAAACGGCGGGTAAAGACACCTGCGAGTCGCTATTGTATTCTTTTACGTTGAACTCATTGAATCAACTTGTCACTTGAATCAACTTGTCACTTTACCTACTAGGGGCGATAATATTCTTCATTTTTTAGCAACGAACATACCCGAAAAAGTCTTAACTATAGAAACTGTACAAGGAATTAGACACCACAGGGCAGGAAATGTTAATTTTTCGCTTCATTGAGTCCGAAATAAGAAGCCTTAAAGGAAAATTTACTTGTTTTAAGAAGGGGACTATAATGGCTTGAAATATGTGCTACACGGTCATTTTGCAAATTTTAAGGTAGATAGTAATCACCGAAATACTGAGAATACGTGGAAACACTTCCTTGAAATCATGGAGATGATATTAGAGACACATGTAATACCTCTGGTGACAAAAGGAAAGAGATCACTTATGACTTCAAGATATCTAGGGCGAATGCCAAGAATGAATTTTGGATGGCGTTAAGCGAATTCAAAAGGAAAAGGTTAGTGGAAATTTTGAAAGAGCATTTTGGTCATACGTCAGAGACATTCAGGGAAATAAGTCTACAGTTAATTCATTCAAAAATGATAAAGGCGAAAGAATATTCAATAGTTTGGAAAAGGCTGACTTATTAAATTCCTTCTTTCAAAGCGTCTATTCCAATGCATCACCGAATGTCTCCGATAGCTTACAAAATCGTTCCGGGCAACAGATGCTCAAAATTGAAATCTCCTATAATTGAATAAACCGATTGCTGAAAATAATAAACCTAATTAATCCTCCGGACCCGATCAAATACCCGCTCGTAAATTTAAGGAACTAGTGTCGGAAATTTCACCGTATATAAAAATCATTTAAAAAATCACTAATAGATTGCTACAGGGTTCGTCCGAAAGATAAGTGTACTGATTTTTTCCCGCCGCTCCAGGCGCGCCCAGCACCGCTCTGACGGGCTGTGATTGGAGGGGGGTATGTTGGCAAGCGACGCTGAAAAAGGCAGTCGGCTCTGAGCTGTGGTGTAGTGAGGAGCTCTGTTAACGCGAACCTCCACGCTCGACCCACGTCACGGAACGCGATGCCGAAGTTTTTGGAGCAGCGTTATTCCATCAAATTTGCGGTAGAGCTTGGGAAATCGTCTACCGAAACTGTCGGTATGATTAACCAGGTTTACGGGGAGTCAGCCATGTCCAGAAACATGATCTTTCGGTGGCACAAGATGTTCGTGGAGGGCAGAGAAGAGGTCGACGACGAACCACGGCCTGGACGCCCATCAACGACACTCACCGACGAAAATGTGCGAAAAGTTCGCGATGTACTGAACTCTGATCGTCGTCTTGGTGTTCGGACGATAGCAGAGCAGTGTAATGTGCCAAAAACAATAGTGCACGAGCTTATTAGGGACCAATTACAGATGGGAAAAATTTGTGCAAAGTTGGTGCCGAAAGTGCTCAGTGATGATCAAAGACTCAATCGTTTGGAAATCGCGACACAGCTTGCGGATCACTGCAAAAATGATCCACATTTTTTAGAGAACGTTGTTTCTGTTTGAAGATAAAGAGGAGTTTGAAAGGAACGTGATACGGGACTTTGGACGCCGTCAAAGTGGCCGTGACGACGTGTCTTCGAGAGGTTCCCGATGATGCCTTCGCGAGAGCGTTCCAGGAATGGGAACGCCGCTGGAACAAGTGTATCGACTCACAAGGGTCCTATTTTGAGGAATAGTAGTTTAAGATATGTAAAAGTGTAATAAATTTTTTTCCTGAGCTCAGTACACTTATTTTCCGGACGAACCCTGTATGTTCCCAGAGAATTTAAAATGACTAACGTAACACCAATATTTAAAAATCGGAAGCAAGGAACCAAGCAATACAGACATATTTCTCTCAAATCCATTTCTTGCAAGGTTATGGAACATATAGTTGCTAGTTCGTTCGTGAGACACCTCGATAATCATAAGTTTTTATTGAAAAATCAGCGCGGTTTCCGAAAAGATAGATCCTGAGAGACACAACTTGCGCTTTTTTGTTCATGATATAATCTTATTTCGGGAGAGAGCAATGTTCCGGTGGACGCCCTTTCCCTAGATTTGAAGAAACCCTTCGACGGAGTAACTAATACTGAACTACTCGCAAAGCTACAAGCATATGGCATAGATAAAAATATTCAGGGTTGGATTAAAGACTTTTTGAATAGTCGGGTTGAAAGAGTAGTGATAGATGTAGTTTGCTCAAATGCAGTAGAAGCTGCTTCAGGTGATCCCCAGGGAAGTGTGATCGGACCTCTTTTATTCCTACTTTACGTTAACGACACTGACTCCGTAGTCACTAGTAAGATACGTTTATTTGCCGACGATGTAGTAGTTTACTGTGATATCCGTGATCCTGAGGACCAGCAGCTTTATCAGATGAAATTGATGCTATACAGCGCTGGTTTGACACTTGGCATTTATAATTAACCTTAAAAAAGTCCGTTGTGATGAATTTGTGGAAAAAGAGCAATTCCCTCCCGAATGCCTACTACATTGAGAACATCGGAATGGAATGCGTCGACACGATTAAATACATAGGCGTTATCGTAACTCACGGCCTCTCCTGGGTGAAACGCATTCGGGGAATATATGGACAAGCTAACAAAAAATGAGGATATATTAGATGAGTACTGGATTAATGTAATGAAAAGATCAAAGAGAGATGCCATCTTTCGCTGGTTAGGCTTCATTTAGAATATGCTGCCAGTAAATGGGATCCCTACTAAGTTGGATTGATTGCCCAAATGGATCGAGTACAGCGTAGAGGAGCTAGATTTGTACAGCCATGTTATTATAAACTTGGTAGCGTATCCAAAATATTGGAGGAGCTAAGCTGGGAATTACTCACTCAATCAATTAATTATGTATTTAAACCCCCATTGTACTATGGTAGGCGAGAGAATTTCAATAAAATTATAGAGATTAACTGTAGAACAGAAAGATTTTAGGTATCATTTTTTCCACGAACGATGAAGGAACAGAATAACATTTTCCGACCGTGGTAGGGGTAAAAATATTCGGGTCAAAATTAGTCTGGTCAATCACCCCCTTACCCGAGCGGTAGTTTTGAGGGTGCTAAAAAATGCAATTTCAGAATGTAAAAATCATCCACCTTGACCAGGCGAATGACCCTTACGCGTTGATTTTATTACATGTTAATTCGTGCATTATTTGACTTGAATCTCAATGTACTTTCATGTCCCATCCTTATTTAATTCAAAAACATCCTAATCTTCTCCATTAGATTTTGTCATTCATTCACTCCCGAAATAATTTACCTCGTGATTTACAGATCGAGTAATATTTTAACTCTTATGAATTTCGACGAATTGAAATATTTTTCCTGTTTCTCATTTTCGTCCAGGAAAGAAAACCACCAGCTCAAGATCCGCGCAGGTGATTGGAATACACGATCCAATGCTGGAGGGCGATATTTCCAGGAAAGATTCGTGGATCGCATTGTCATTCACGAGGACTTCAACGGTGGAAACCTCTTCAACGATGTCGCCCTTCTCTTCCTTTCGGAACCAGTTGATCGCTCAAACAACATCGGATTCGCCTGCTTACCAATCCAAGGGTTTGTCACCACACCTGGAACAAGATGCTTAGCCACCGTATGGGAAAAGGATGACATTGGTAAAAATGCATCTCGAAAACATGTTTTAGCATATTTATTGGAATTCGCCTGTGTACGACGGTGGATAAGTCCTTACTTGAAATTTCATTAGAGTAAGTCAAATCATCAATATTCATAGTGAATCAATGATTTATGAATGACGATTAAAACTTCCCATAGAAATGAAAATACATTAAAGCTATACTGACACATTCCAAGAAACTGCGGGAGATTCCGCGACAAAATTTAAGAGGATGCCTCGAATACTTCACTGGTTAAGGCACTCGACCGGACATCATGGGATCCGGGTTCGAATCCCGGTCAAGGCGAATGATTTTTACCCACTGAAATTTGTGCATTGTATATTGACATAGCACAGGTAAAAACTATATTTTCATAGGGGCAGAATCATTCACTAAATTCAATGGAAACGTTTACTAGACGATGTATTAATTTGAATATTCTGATTTCATAAATAACAAAACCGAATAATGATGTTGTAAGCGTGATTGGGAAACAGAATAAAACATGTATTTATTACTGGCGAGTATCGTAGTTGGTAATGTAATTCGAGATTGTCTTGATAGGAATATTCTTTAGATTACAATGAACTCCCTTTGTTTCAAGTAAAGAAAATTACTGTCGAGATAACATGGCAGACACTGGACAGAATTTGCGCAAATTCGATTGTTTCTTCAAACAGCTTAATTAAGAGTGAAATTGATCCAACAATATTCCCGCCTGCTGCGACTAAGAACCTCAATTTGATTTACATTTTAAAGCGATTAAACGAAACAGAAAAAGTACGACGGTCAAAGTTCTAGTCAAATAATAAATATGTATATGTTCTTTTATTTCCAAAGAGTGCAGTTAGACGAATTAGTGCAAAATTAGGCGATAGGGCAAAACTTGAGAATTGGCATAGAAACAGAAGTGTTATTTCTGTGTATTACACTTAACTCGCATCCTGCACCCGAACGGAAGATTCAATAAACCAACACATTTCAAATCCTCCTACCTGTTTTCCAGACCAGTTTTATGATTAATACTCAAATTATAGTATAATTAATTTTCAATAACTTTTTCTCATCTTGTTTTTCCTTCAAAACGCTTTTTATGGAAATTTTTCACAGAGCCCCAACCTAGCCAAACACTTTTCGTATTTGATACATGCTGATGATGGTAAAAAAATGATTAACCAGTCAACACAAATTTACGACAAAATATTTTCAGAATGCGAGTGCAACTACTAACTTCATTTGGGAATTTGCCAAGTTGTGTACGAGTGTACACGCTCAAACACAAACGGGCTAACGAAGGAATGGAGTATTTATTTACGGTGCCATACACAAATATAGGAAATGAGGATTATTTTACTCCATGTCTCCTAATTTGTGCAACTCTTATACTTTTAAAATATTTCACCAAAGAGTAACAAATGTTGATTAAAGTTAAGTTTAAAATATTTACGCATTCTTACGCCCTTACACGAGGTTGTAAGAATGCGTATATCGTACCGCTTTATTTATCTGAAAAAATATTCCTAAAAATATTTTTAAAATTGTTTTCTTCATCAGAAGTAAAAATAAATGAGAACAAATTCAAAGAAACTGCAGGAAATTCTGCGACAGCAACTCCTAGCATTTAGTTGACAAGGCGAATGATTTTTGCACTTTAAATATGTTGCAATTAATGAGAACGATTCTGGAGAAAAGCGTACAGAGGAAGGATTTTGGGATCTAGAAAAAATATCTTTTAAACCTCAATAATATCTGAAAAATGGTAACCAGTATTAATATATCACGTACGCGCTTTTGTGACAACATTTAAAAGCTATTTTTTCACAGACAGGAAAAGTAAGACTCCAGGCTATCAGCCCATTCTGAAGAAGATTGACCTGCCCATGGTTGCCCGACCCGAGTGCCAGGCTGCACTTCGCAACACAACTCTCGGCAGGCACTTCAAACTCCATCAATCTTTCATTTGCGCCGGAGGAGAACAAGGCAAAGACACATGCAAGGTAAACTTAATGAAGACTGGAATGGCGTCAGCACGTCGATGTAAAATTTTAGACGAATCACTATTACAGCAAATATAAAATAAAACAGAATCCATTAAAAATTACTAAAATCCTTCCGAATAAACTTTTAACTTTTTAAAAATTCCTTTAATTATGAACATTTAGCCGCATGCATTTTCAATACATATTTTGCAGATTCCCTAATTAAATAATTTCAACCTACAGAGATGTATGCAAGAAAGGAATGGAGAGAATCCATTATTAGAACAGACAGTAAATAAAAAAATTATTTCATAAATATTTGGAATGTGAGCATAAAATCCGATTCGTGACAATAATCAGTGGTCTTCGATTTTTTCTTAATATACGAGGGTGGTCCCAGAAGTACCCGACCCAACAAATAAAACAAAAACTTTGGAAAAAAATGTATTTATTTTTCAACATAATCTCCTTTCAGCTCTATTCATTTTTCCAAGCCATGTTAAAGAAGTTCGATACCCTTTTTATAATAAGAGCTGTTGTCTTGCTCCTCAAAATAGCCACAAACTGCCGACATCAATTCTTCACGGTAGGGAAATCTTTGACCACCTAGCCATTTTTTCAAGTTTGCGCGCAGACAATAATCCGAGGGGGCTAAATCTGGCGAATAGGATGCATGAAGTAGCCATTCAAACTGTAATTCATGAATTTTGGCCATTGCAATAATGGATTTGTGAGCTGGTGCAGTGTCTTGATGAAACAACACTTTCTTCTTAGCCAAATGCGGCCGCTTGCTTGATTTCTTCGCTCAAACGTTGCAATAAGTTCGCATAATACTCTAATCATATAGTTTTTCCTTTTTCAAGATAGTCAATGAAAATTATTCGCCGCGCATCCCAAAAAACCGACGCCATGAACTTGCCTGCAGAAGAAACGGTCTTCGCCTTCTTTGGAGTCGGTTCTCCCTTTGAATCCATTGTTTTGATTGTACTTAAGTAATGGACCCACTTTCCATCCACGGTTATTAAACGGCGCAAAGTTCTGCTTTGTTGCAGTGAAACTTCGCTAAACACTCAATTGAAACATTTTCACGACATTGGTTTTACTCGAGTCTCATGTCCAAATTTTCAGTTAATATGCGGTGTACCGCACTTTTTGGAATGCCTACTATGTCTGTTAGCTCGTACAATTTCAGTCGACGATCATCCAGTACCACTTCGGGGATTGTTTTCGCTGTTTCTGGAGTCGTCATCTCTTTGATCGACCAATGCGATGCTCGTCTTGACAGCTTGTATGGCCTCACACTCTGCTATCCAATATTTTAATGTTGTAAACGAAAGAGCAGACTCACCCAGAGTACAATCCAGTTCAGCTTATATATTGGTTGGGCGGAGGCCTTTCAAATAAAAGTATTGTATCACATAACGATGACCAATTTTCTCCATTTTCACTGAAAACGTTCATTATTGATGGCTGCAAAACAAATACTAAATAACGTAGCGTCTTCAAACTTGAAACATAGCTTTATAGATTGCATACTTTCTAATACAGTGATTTTTCAAACAACTGCCATCATCTCTAGGTCAGGCTGGATATTTATGGGACCAACCTCGTACATCGTCTGCTTCATTAAATGACCTTCAAACAATAGAATATCTCAGAGTTCATCAGTGGGTGAAGGTTAACAGTTGCCTCTACCCCTCACTTGTGTAACTTACTTCCTGTTCTGAACATAGCATTTTCATTGCAGGGTGATGGAGGTAGCCCACTGGTGTGTCGAGTCTCTAACAATCCTGGTACTTATGTCCAATCTGGGATTGTAGCTTGGGGAATTGGGTGTGGGGAAAACAAAGTTCCTGGTGTGTATGCCAACGTGGCTTTCTTCAGGAACTGGATTGATGAGCAAATTCATAAAGCACATCTGGACACAACCTATTATTCTAACTAACATCAGCCTCCGAGAGCCTTCACTACAGTAAAATGCTGATGCAAACAAAGACTGCTAACTACAAAATAGAGCCATAATCTTTCCAAACATACTGTAAATCCTATCTGGATGACTACAAGCAATAAAAACGTTTTTTCAAATGGTCTCCTATTAATTCTCTTTACCATACCAAAATGTTGCGATCATAGAATGAAATTTTCCAGTTTTATGAAAAATTATCACTAATAATAACTAAGTAAATATCTAAAAAAAAGTTCATAACCAACTGAAATAGGTAATTTTTGTGCATAGCATTTTATAAAAATGACTAGAGCCCCAAGTTTACTTAACGTTGAAATTGTCTCTCCTCTTTCTGAACAATCTTCTTTTGTATATGCTAAATAAAAGAACAGACTTCCGCATCTTCCTATAATACTCAATGTTTTGGTTGATGATTTGTTCAGGAAAAATTAAATTTCCAATACAGCATTACATGTTACCCGAGATGCTTAAGCACCACTGTACAAGTTTCAACTAGCAATGGGTGTCACTATGGCAATATTGGAATCCAAAAGACAAAACTTGTTCTACATTCACACAACACACTAATCAAACAAAAATGCATAAAATTTAATTGTTGGGCAATGATTTATTTGGATAAAAAATTTTGATCACTCTTCATATAACAGTCCTCATAACTCTCCCAAATCACCAAGATATTAACAGGAACAGAGTAAGTGGAAAATGAAAATGGCTTCAAGTTAAAATAATAAGTATATTCGTAATACATGGTACAAAAATGTATAAAATAAAATATTTAGGAATATATGAATATTTTACAATACATAATACAAAATGTAGTGCACAAACTATGTAGTTTCATTAGCAGAATACACATAATAAGCTTGGCTAACTATAAATGCATAATACCTTCAAAGGAGACCAAATAATATATGTTCCCATTCAATTTTCCATGATCAATCGAAAGGTCCTCAGCTACACATTCTCTGTTCTGGAAAATGAATAAATAACACATGATAAAATATTTGTTTTCTTCAATATTATTATCTGATATAATAATACTAGCCTTATATAATACATTTACATGAAACAATGCACACAAACAAAGGCTAAGTACAAATTAGCACATGCAAAAAAGACAATCACAGAATTACAAACTACAAAGAAATTAAGACATTCTTTTTCAACAAATCATTCTTGCTGCCAATTTTCGAAATAAAATGTTAAAACTATAAATACCTTATTTTACCTCCTTTGAAGAATTCATTCACCCCCATAACATTTACTTCCAAAAGAGTAGAGCATGCTCATGTATCACTGATACATCTATGCAATACGATTCTTGATGCTTATTTGCCGGCATACTGTCATCAGTTTTGACATGTTGCACAAATTAAAACTACATAGAGAAGGTTCATTTGGTTACCTGCAATGCTGTACAGCAGCTACATCCATATGCATTTGTTATTTCAGTATATCAACAGCTGTCAATTCAAAATGGCCTGAGTCAAGGCAGAAAAGATGAATAAAAAGGTACATAGCCTACATTCCATTCCAATCATAACCTTCTTTATTACTGTTTACAGGCACACCATTAGACTGCTCTCAACAGATTGAGATTGTTAAAGAATTAAAAAGTTAGTGCTTTTAATTGCATGCAATATGTAATTCATATTATTGCCCAGAATATAGTATTTTTCTCACTTAATGTGATATTTGCACTATTGTTTTATTATAACTTATCTTTAATACGTTGTAGGAGACACACGGCCCAAGACCTATGTTATTTGGATATTAGTGTAGGCATAAATTAGTAATATGATTGTGGAGTGTGAAGAAAATAAAAAATTTCACCTGCCAACCCTTTACCAGAGGTGGATTAGTGCTAGGTCCCCAGTGAATGTCTGTTCTCTGTGTAGAGAGCAGTTTAGTGAATGTATACTTTAGATGACAATAAAGTGAGATTGACTGGGCACCTTCAATAAGAGACATAAAGAAGAAGGACATCAAATTGTAGAAATAGTGATTCAGACCTAAAATTATTCTGGATGAATTAAATGGCACTATTAGAAAAAATTTTGAAAAGAGTTTGAAAATTTGTACTTTTTTGAGTCAGAACTTCAAGCTAGAACAAAAATTGGGTTTTACAGGTACCTGTATGCCTATTGTTGTGACCTCAGTGATTCCAACATAATTTTGGCTGATAATATATTACGTAAGAGTCAGCACTAGATCCAGCAGCACGTAGGTAGTCTTAATGTTTGGTCAAAAATAACAATTCTCACATGCCATTCTAGGAGCCAGTTTTATTAGAAATTAAATGATCCAAAAGGTTGACATTAGATTTCTGCTCAAGATTTACAAAGATCAGCCCATTTTCTACTCTTCTCTATTTATCTATTTAGGCTCCTGCCAAGATAATTTCATTTACAAAAATAAACAGTAGATGTATTAAAACCTCTGGAGTAACAATAAATAAATAACCTGAAAACTGCTTTGAATCAATTTTGAGTTACAATACACTTGAACATAGAAACAAGAATAAACCTGATTCAGTTTAATTACTGAAATATACATGTACATATTTTTTTAATCAAATACCGAAATCCATACATTTAGGGCAACCTGCTTATAGAGTAATCATCATGTCAAACATGATGAAGCAGTAGCATGTTGTTATTATTGATACCACTAGCTAACTAAAAGATACGGAAGACTTATATTTGGTCACACAATTTAGTCAACTCCTCATTCTCAAGGAAAAGAAACTTTCTCATCTATTTAGGCCAAAACTCAAATCCACTGCAACTGGACATTATGTTTATGCCCATATTTAGAAATTAGATTACATTAGAAATACATGTAACCAAAATTTTTGGGTGTGATTTGTTTAATGCTGTTCACAAATATTCCTCAGTTTTATGAAGGGGTTTGGTATTCTCTCATGATTAGATAGGTTTTATTTGATGAATGATCATCTTGAAATATAAATATTTCTCATATTTTTAGCCAAGAAGGCCTTCTTCAAAATAATTATTGTTCAGAAAGATATATTTGTTTGTGTTGCTATGAAAAGCTAAATAGATGAAATAAGAATTCTGCCAGAAAATTCCAGAGGGCTTGATTCAATGGGAATGTTATATTCTGATCACCAGAATATTCTCTTAAATAACAGAGCATTATCTGCTAACCACATATTTTAATTCCCATTTTTTCCATCACTGAAGGACATAACACTCTCTCTACATCATCATCATCTCAATTCAGTAGGTCAGAAGTGGTATAAATATTGAATATGGCTTACATTATCAGCAGCTCTCTCCTATTCTCTGTCTCCATTGCATTTCATACAGTGGACTATCGAATGCTTAATCATGTATCCCTTTTTAGCCTATCTGATGACAACTGTTTTGTGGTCCCATCAAAATGCACAAGATGAAATTACAAGGATATAACCTCAATTTGTGACAAGTACCCATCCTTCCAAAATGTGACTACAATGCTCTCAACATTGCATAGTAACTGTTTGCACATCGCATAATACTCTAAATTCAACCACATCAATTAAGAAATTTATGGAATGTACAAGAACACATTGAGGCAATTGGAATCTTGGGCATAATATTCAAATATGACCAAAAAAATTTACCCTGGGATAGAACTTTGCCAAATCATCCAAACAAGGTAGAACCTATAACCTTAGTCATAATGAATCAACAAGAAATGGAAGAAGAAATTGCTGTATTAAATGTCCAAGTTGACTATGGCAGGAAAATGATGACTGTATAGGCTTAAATATTACCATGGGCCTTCAGAAAAATCTGTTAATGATCTGTTGATCAAGATGATGTTGAGTGCTGGAACATTAATAGCATACCACAGCGAATTCATGCACAAACTTTTGTTAGACAAATATTCAATTGTTAAATTGTAATGAATTTGTTCAACAATGCCATTTAATGAAATGTTAATGAATTCAATAATCCCAACAATAATGTGCTTATAATATATTTTAAAAAGGATCAAACGTGAACTGAGTGGCATTTTTACAGTATTTTTTGTTTACAATCTGGTAACCTTTCACTCCAATAATATGATTTGACAAGCTTTGTTAAGTGATCAGTGGTTTACCTGAGCAAACTCAAAAATGTTATCGGGAAAACAAAAATATTTCTTGGTTGAGAAATTCCTAAGTCTCCCAAGGAGTTGAAGTGAAAAACCTGCATTTCAGAAAGATAGTCGAGGCCAATACTTGCTGAATTCCACTGTTTTGCCACAAGGAAGATTCAAATGACTTTGCATTTCCACAGAAAGAATTTTTTACTGTTAGACTAGTTTTGCTATATTGTAGTCATGTACCAGTCCAGATGATGCTATAGTGCAGCAAAACTAGTCGACCGTAAAAAGTCTATTCAGTGGAAACAAAAGTTATTTGAATCTACCTCGTGCATAACTTGAATTTCTACAACTTGCTCAGAGGAACATAAAAGTGACTAAGCATAAAAACTGAATGCTCATCAACCATTAATACCTTAGCTGAATGACTTCACCGGAATTCAAAATAAAGGAGACCACAAAAAGGAAGCACTTCACACTCTGAAACTAATTGTGTCCGCTTAGATTTGAATTAAGTACAGAGCTCACTGCTGTTTCACAATGTAAAATTTCCAAATCAAGCCAAAAATATTTAGACAGGTAAAAAAGCAATGAAAAGGGGTGAATAAAACTCAAGGCAGGGTCCGAGAATCACAGAACTTTGAAACTTTAATAAGAAAATAACATTTTTCTGATTAAAAATGCTAAAAACATTTTAATTTGGATGAGACAAAAACACTTAGGTAAGTGCTAAAAGTTTCATCCACACATGGTTGGATTTTTTTTAATCAATGGATATTGTTGGAACTAAGTTATTTTTGGTAAATATAGTGCATGCAAGGAAACTTAAGTCAATATTTTTCATCATTCCAGGTGGTTATTTTGAAAATGCAGCTGGAAATAATATTTGCTTCAGCACATAGCATTAAAGTGAGAATACAACAGTAAAAAGGATCATTGCTAAGACAAAATGGCACCTGGGACTTTTCTCATTGAAAACCATTAACTGAATATCCCTGGTACTAATGTTGTCAGTCAAAGATGTTTTTATGCAATCCCCAATTAGCAATTGAAAAAAGCATTTACTGTGGATTTTTGGCTTAGTCGTGCAGTCTCTTTTTTTCTTTCATCAACATATCTGTTAGTTCTCAGTTGTTAGTACATAGTCTTTAATTAAAAATTATCACAAAAACTTTGTTATTTCTTTCAAAGCAAATAAAAAGTACTATGCATATAACATGGCTAAATTTTAAAGAATTTCTACAATGGGAAAATAACTGTTGTCTTTATACCCACAAATGCACAGACCAAATGTATCCCCAAGTAACTTGAACCATGAAAATTTCCACTAAATAACTATGTATGTATGAACTCAGAGACATTTTTTTTTTCAAAACCAGTATTGTAAGCCACAATGTAATTAAAGCAATAATTCCCTGCTCTGACTGAAATTTTGGTATTCTTTGATACCATACCATTTTATAGTTCACTGTAATATGATAATACTGGTATTTCTGGGGGTCCCCAATATCAGTCCTTTTGGCATTATATTACTCATAGCCTACACCAGAGACTCATATTCGATGAACTAATGTCCATAAACTCTTTTAACAATCTCAACGATGTGCATGCATTAAATTCTTTTTTGCAGTGTTGATTCTTAATGGGCTAATCAAGTTAGCAAGATAAAAAAGTTATATGTCAAGCTCATTACCTAAACATTTCATATAATTAAAGAAAGAAGGATCATACTAATAATGCCGAAAATAAAACGGACTATAAGTGTTTTCAAGGGGCAATATATTCACTATGAAGTTCCCTTAGTTTCCCATTTCAATAAAACTGAAATACTAATCTTTCAATATTAGGGCCATTCACAAGGACAACATCATCACTTAAATGGCTTTTTAGGTTATGTTACTAAATCTTGTGACATACGCATGGTTTCTGTAGAGTAAATGGATTCTATTTCATGACTTCCAGTTTGGCAGGTGCCCTTAAGTATGAATATATCTTGTGTGTGTATGTGGTGTATCTCATGTCCCCTGTATTTAAATAGGTTTTTCGCACAACTTCTTTGGGTTATATACTTTTCTAAAATGCATAATTAAATAGAACTTTGTCTCAATCACAAAATTGTCACAGGTAAAAAGTTTTAAGATATGAATTCACTGCCTTCCCTATATTTTAGGGTGCACTATGATTCTACACATACTTTTTCATTAGAATTAAATCTAGATTCAGAAAATCACTTAATAAAATAATCTAAGTCAATTTATCATTGCCATCATCAATAAATTTAGAAAATATATTGAAAATACAAGAACCCAGGAGGAATTTCCTGATAATTATTTTCTTTGAATCTTAAAATTAAATTTTTTATATCACATTAATGGATAAGTAATACCAGATTGAAGAATATCTTTATGAATCTTCTTTGATGAGTTTTATTAAACAATCAACAGTAAATCCCCAATTTCAAACCCCAAGGTACATCCTCACTTATACCTGAGCAAGGTGCAACCAGATATGGATCAATGTTTGTATTATATAATATTCATATGACTTCATAAAAATGTAAAGATTTAAAAAATTATTCTTGATTAAGCATATGATAATAAAACACAACTCATTCTTGAAAAGGTATTTTTCACATCCCTTGAATTTTCTAAGAGTTTCAATGAATGTCAAAAACACTTTCACAACCCCAGCAGACAAAAGTGAAATAAAAGCTAGCACAAAAAACAATTTCTTTAAAGCTACTTTACCGGGGAAAACATACAGCCATTCAAGGATTATGTGAATGATCAAACTTCCAACTCCTTGATTAAGAGAGATCCATAACTCATAAAACTATTCCACATTCAAAAGCCATTCAAAACCACTTCTATTCAGCACCAAGCTGGTACTCCAAAAGTCATTCGTGAAGTGAATTCCAAAAGAATGATAAATGGTAGTCCCTGGGCTTATAACCATTAATAGAGTATCACATGAATAACAAAGTGCATTGACTAGTCACACAGTGCTTTTTCCCAAAAAGTACAAAAACCACATCATTCTGAAAATAATGGAAGACAATTCCAATAACTACTTAAAAAGGTAACATGAATAGGTTTCCTCATACACATTTGCACATTAAGAAATCTTTACAGTTCATTCAACAACTTCATCAGAGAATCACCCAACAATATACGAGTACATCCAACATTTGTTCTTCCTGAGAATATATCACCACCCTATCACAGCCAAACCTCCCAAGGAAACAAAATGGCAGGTGCATTATGGTGGGTATTTATAGAAAAATAGTGCGCCCAAGGATAGAGCTTTTGACATGCACCAAGACACTTCATCACACTTCACGCATCAATAGCACCATATGTAAACCTTTGACTGGATCCATCAGAGGATGACTGCAATATCTGGAGAGGTCTTGCAGCACCCACTCTGGTCTTCTGCATGGCAACTGCTGCTATTGCAGCAGCCAAGGCCACAAAGGCAGCAAAGAAAATCCCCAAAATAATAAACCCTGTGAGACTGAGGAGGGAGCTGATTGGTGCCTCCGCAGGTACCACATTTGTACCATTAATCATGAACCCCAGTGTCCAACCAACATCAGTGCCATCAATCTAAATAAGTTATGAAAGGAAGAATAAACATATAATGTAAAAATACTTTCGCATCAATGCATGTACAGCATAGACATGCATTTTGAATGGCACATCACTCGAAACATGTGGGATAAAAGTGTCAAAACTATCAGAAGTCGAATATCAGTAAGTTGAGCATTTCTTTATATGTACAGAAAATGCTATGGATACAGAATGCAAGAAAGATCAATTGAATCGTGTGAAAAGGGATAGTCATCATAATAAGCACACAGAAAAATTTCTCAATTTCTTACTAAATACTAATTGAATTTCCGATGAATATTATTAGAATTACTATTGAAAGAAAGTTGGCAAATTGCCAGGTGGTGAAAAACATTCAGTTTACATTTTAATGGTAAGCCAAGGCTAGACAGTAGATGTTACACATAAATTCAGTAAGGTGGAGTCTCTAATACATGAACCATTTTTTATATGCCACTGTTTGATTGTGGTCCAGAAAAAATCCCAAATTCTATTTCTGCAGAAAATTCAAAAATTATTCTGTATTAACATAAAAGTTATTACTTACAGTTTGTGCAAAGTTCAATTTTTTCCATTCCTCTTCTTTCAACTTGTAATGCTCTTTCAAGAGAATGTACTGATAGAGAGACTGAAAACACAAACTGCTTTTGAATTTAGGAAGAATACCTGAAACCAAACATAAAACCCTTTAAAAAGTTATCAAACTACCTTTATTGAAAAACCAATTTTTATACACTTGCCTGGGTAGGTATTTTCACTCATTTGACTCCATGAAGTCTCACACACTCCTTTAGAGGCATTGTAAAAGTTAGATTCACCCAAAGATGCATTGATACTTAAACCTTGTGATATATAGCCAAATGAAGAGAAAGCCTGCAAAGAAAATATATTAATCAAAACAAAAATGTTTTAAAAAAGGCTTTTACAATGCTTTCAAAGTTATGGTATGATAGACTGAATTAAAATCACAAGACCAAGATTTAAATAACCTATCATCAAATCCTTCTTCTTTACAGATGCTAAATTATACAGGCAAGTATTCTATAATTAATCTCGGGGAACAACAAAAAAGGAAAGTTGTCTCTATAGAATAAAATTAATGGGATTTAAAATACATACATAGAAGGGGCATTAATACTAAAAAAAATGAATTTGGCAAGTGTTCCCATCCCATTGTTTGATGATTGTTGTAAGTACTAAGGTTGATTAAGTACTCTGATTGAATTATGTACTGATGTGATGATAATACTAACTACACATATATATCAACATTCAATAGTCATGTGGAAATTCATAGAAAACAATTATGGACTGATGTAATGGTAATAATAGCTGTAAATATATATATAAAATCATCCTACAATCATGTAGACACTCACAGAAAATGCAGCAGTATAATCACGTTGGCGTATCTGCGTAAGACAACTACCAGAACTGAACGTTTTTTTGCAGTTGGTCTCATCAAGTAGGAACTCAATTTTAGCCTGGCATTCAGAAAAATTTCCTATTCCCTGATATGTGATAACCTTGTCTTCAAGCTAAAAACAAATAAAAACATTAGCACACAATGACTACAAATACTTTTTTTTATTTCAGTAATAAGCATATTGATTCATTATTGATGCATGGACTGTTTAAAAAGTTCCCAAACTTTTTGAATATCATGCGTTCAGTTGGTTATTTTTTATCTACTTAGAGGCATTGTGTATATGGAAACTTCCCAAATATCCACCTTCAACCACGTGTTGATATCTTGTTTTGTTGGTTTGTTCCAGCCATCTATGTGAAGGGATGTTCATGGAGTAGGGCAAAAAGTTGGATCTGCAAAAATTAGTTTTTTGAAGGAGCAGCGTTGTTCCATGAAATTCTGCATGAAACTCTGCAAATCCTTCACGGAAGCTTTTGAAATGATTACGAAGGCTTATAGCAAGGATGGTATGCAACGTACCACCTGATACGAGTGGTTTACCTGGTTCAAAAAGAAGCGCCAAGCAGTGAAAGATGACAAGCATTCTTGAGGATCATCAACATTGACCTTTGACCCCCACATTGAGAAAATTAACACTCTCGTTCATGCAAATCAACATTTGATTGTCAGGGAACGTATAGAAGAGTGTGGCATTTCCATTGGATTGTGCTATGAATTCCTGACTGAAAAATTATGGATGTATCGAGTTGCCACCAAATTCATGCCATGCCTGATGACAGCTGACCAGAAACAATATTGAGTTCAAGTCTGTTAGGAACTGTTTGATCAAGCTAAAGAGGATGAAACCTTCTTCTCCAGGATCATAACTGGTGATGAGTCATTGGTTAATGGATTTGACATAAAAACAAAAGTGCAATCTTCACAATGGATTGGTGAAACATCCCTCCACCCCAAAATAGCTCGACAAGTTTGCTTGAATGCCAAGGTGATATTGTCTAAGAATACCCACCTAAAGGTCACACTACCACTACCTTGGTGTTATGAAACGCCTAAGAAAGAATTGTGTGAAAAAGGCCCAAAATTTGGAGGAGTTGCAAGTGGTTTTTTTACCACAACAATGTGCTGGTACATTTATCTCTCAGAACTCACGAGTTTTTAGCCAAAAACAAGACCACTGTGCTTTACAGCCCACCCTACTCACCAGACCTGGCCCCATGCGACTCTTCCTTGTTCCTTTAACTTATAACCCCTCTCAAAGGAAAAAGATTTGCCACCATTCAAGAGAAAAAGAAAAATTCAAAGGAGTTGCTTATGCCCATTCCAGAAGTGCTCCAGGACTGTTTTAAAAAGTAGGAACACCACTGGGATATGTGTATGTGTTGGGGAGGAGACTACCTTGAAGGGGACCCTGACCAATATTTTGTTAGTGAAGTATTTTTTGCAATAAAAAAGTTTGTGAAATTTTTTAACAGACCTCATATAAGTAGGTATATTATTACAATCATTATGACAAAAATTCTCTTTTATAAAAATAAGCTTCAAATTTAATGGTGCACATAAAATAAATTCATATAAAATCAAAAATTTATGTTCACAAAACAAATTCAATCTAGGGAAACATTTTATTTTCACATATTAAATACAGTACAAAAATCATACCTTTCTTGAGAGAGATGTATTGCTGCAATAGGTACGGAGATTTTTTAAGGGCACAGTGTATAAATATTCTGCATTGTCACAAGGACTGTGTACATTTTGGATAGCAGAATCTATGCTTTCCTCTGGAATATCCTTTAGGTTAAAGATGATAAAAGAAAAAAAACATGAGCACTAATTGTACATAAAGAAAATTATCCAATTTTGAAAAGCAGTTTATATGTGAAGAGGTTAGTGCTACAATTCCCATTAGAGCGAATCTTTCCTTTCTAATTAAATATTCCAACACAAAAATAGTAGAATTCCTGAACACAATTTCTATTACACTGTAATTGTATGGTAGAATACAAGTATTTAATGGATGCCACTGTTTCATTACATGCTTATTTTATTGAAGAGATGGTCAAATTACAATCCCCCAATAATGTTGCCACTTAGTAAAGCTAACAGTTTCAGGCTTAACTTTGTGGAATTCCTTCATGATGAGGGTAAAAAATAAGGAAAACTTTACAATTCCAATTATACATGCCTTTATTATAGATTGTACAGGCATGACTGATTTATAATTATTGAAAGGAAATAAATGTTATTAAGTTGTTGATCCAACAAATTACAGAAAAAAGCTATACTGTAATGAGATAACAACACAAACACCACATTTTGTTCAATATTAAGTTTATTTTTTGAGTTTTTGAGGTGCCTATGCGCGTGAAAAATGTATACTGATAAGGATAAATGTAAGTTAATCACAATTTTGATTTCTAAAGTTACCTTAAGGATATCACTGTATTTTTTTAAAACAATCACCCACAAAATTCTGAAATGCAAGTAATTTTAATTGATTTCCAGGATGTGCTGAAATAATAATTACCAGAGGGCCGAACACATTAACCACATCTATGATGGCTATGACAAAATAATGTTGATACCTCATTTAGAATTATTCTGATATGTGCATGAAAATTGTTTTGGCAATTGCACAGGCTTAAGTGAACACAACTTGAAATTTAAGCAATTTGTTATAACTTCCTTGTGTCCCTATATTACCGTAAAAGGCTTGCCAAGTCAAACTGGATTTCAATGGAATTATTTTATAATTAAAAACAAATTTTCAAGCTGATTTATGATATTCACCAACAGTTCATGGTTGAGAACTTGGAACTCGATGATATTTATAAAATTTTTCAAGCAAAATCAATTCTGCAAAAAACCTCGGCACTCCAAATTTTTCAGGTATTCTTTACAGATTCATATGATAAAGTGAATTTTAAAATAATTGAAACAAATAATTTCAAAGGAAAGTAAGTAACACAGTTGCATAAGTATTAGGCCATTTCATTCATGTAAATACAATAAGGAAAAGAACATGAACTTCCACAAAGTTGAGCCTGAAACAATAAAAATGGAAAAGTCTATTCAATCATTTTTATTTATTTTAAATACATAGTCTAACAAACAAGGTAGGTCTTTGATGAATCCAATAGCTAAGCACTTCTGCATTTCTCTGCCCCACCTAAGAGAGCATTAAATAAATATTCTAAAACCTTAATAACAATAAAATTATATCTTAAACCTTAATTATAGTCTCCAACTCCACAGACCTACCGTCTACTTTCACTCAGTATGGTATGCATATTCTTTTCCCCTAGTTCATTTACCTTACATTTACACCTCACAATCAGTCTTCTACATTCTATTGCCAGTGTGTGCCTTGCACCCACTTTTCCTGCCTCCTATGAAGTTATCCCAACTACTTCTCTCCCCTAATATTCCTATCCCTCTTGTTTTTCTTTATTATCATTTTACTACACATATGCTCTGGCCTCAGAGATCAAGTTATAAAATACTATGCTCCAAAGTAAATTTTTTACTTCTTTTGTTTACATCTTAATGCCCTGCTATCAGCTTCCTTCTCTTTATAAAAACTGTTTTATTTAACTCAATTCTTCTTTTGATTTTCTTACTACTCCACATAACTTCTTCAAAAGCACTTTCTAATTATAAACCAACTGTTCCACCTATTCCAGTCTACGCTCCAAAATCTCAATATTTATCATACCTTCACATGTGCCCAAGTTATGAGACATTTCCTTCTTGTTTTTTTTTAATATCAGTAGAACTTGCCATTTTTCATTATAATTTTTAAAAATTCAGATGAACTATAGTTGCAATGTATCTGACTTTTACCTTAAAACTTCTTAGTTGGGTGTAATGCACAATAAAAATAAAATTGAAAACTATACCTCAACTTGTAACACTTAATATTGTTAATTATTTATTTACATAAAAAATAAATGCATTTGCTAAGTGGTAAATCAGAACTTACCTTTAAAAGGAGCATATAATACATTCTCTTGAACTCCTGCACCCCAAAACACAAGAAACTCTTTGAATAAAGATAATAATTTTTTCCATATAACTTCAAAGTTTTGATATCATCACCACAGTCAGACATGTTGGATGGTAAAGGATCAGGTGGAGGAACCTCAAAGGTTATTTGTGTGGAAGCTCCACCCATATCTAAAGCTCCAATTGTCTTAATAGGGTATGTCTCTCTCTTTGCTTTAAATAATAATCTCCTAACCTGTAACATAAAATCAATGTAATAATAAAAATCAACGGTCAAAGTTCAACTCAGAGAATATCTTGAGTACTTTTCAGAAATTTAGTCCATCAATTATATAGTCCCACATAGTAAATAGGATTATTAATGAAACAAGATTCAATCACACCCACAAAGTTGAAATAGACTTAGGGGAGTATGAAGTAGCCATTTCATTGTATGTATAAAATCAATTATGTTAAGAAATGTTGAAGCACACGTCAACATGTACCATTCAAGGAAGCCAAGATATTTCTTAAGAATAACTCAACTACAACTTCCAAGTAACATCTCAGAAGTCAAAATTTAACAAAAATTACTACAAGTAATTAGGTTTCAATTTAATTTAATTGGTTAACACAATGAACACAATTCACACGATGTAGAGAAGATAAAATATACACTACATAGTATTTAGGTTAATACTTTAGATGTGAATCAATACCTGAAGGCACATAACTGTTTGGTGATTGTATTCAAATGTTGTCCTATCCTTCAAATAGAAAATAAATATCCAAAAAGTTTTCTGAATTAATTAATATCTTTAGGTCTCTTTTCAACCAAATTCAGTGTTTCTGGAGCTATTAGAGAAATCAAATTTTTAATACAAACATTAATTAGAGAGTTTATGCAAAGGTGACATGTTGCATAAAGAATAGGGAAGACATCAGTTCTAATGGAGCAACTTAGACTCAGATGGTCACTTCCAACATTTTCAGAAACACTCTTCCACTTGTTTTACCTGGGTTAGGGTGTCGGAGAGATAATTCACAGTGATCCATCCATAAAGAGCCTCTTCTTCTCCACAAATGGTACGTGCTCCTCCTTGTCCAAATTTAAGTGGCGATTCCTTAAACAGCAAGGAAGCATTCCCCAAGATCTCCTTCTCAGCTTCTGGATCTACAGCGCTGAAATCATAGGATAAGTGAAAACACCCAATATTACACTGGTAGTTAACCTGATATCTAAAATGAGCATTACCAAGATAAAAATTGCTTTTTAGCTTGAATGAGAGTCTGACAGAAGACCTACGAGTTAAAATTGGTTCTGACAGATGGTAGCACCTCTAATTCCTGCTGCATTCAACTAAAGGTGATAAATTTTAAGGTACGCATTATTTTAAAGTGAAAATACCTACATTATCCCACAATATTAGGGCTAAAACATGAATATATGGGCTTTATAGTGATATGACAATCAGTATCAAGAAGGAAATTTACCTTCAAAATTCCTCAAGAAGAGAAAATTATTCATGTCTAGTGTAAATTCATGTTAGCTCGCTAAAAAACATTTGAGGGATATGATTTTCATTCGACAGAGGGCCTCTCTGCTGTTACATTATGTTGATTTGAGCACTTTTACCAACATGCAAATGAACTATAGAAATAACGAAGCTAAAAGATCAAATAAGGAACATAGTCAAGATTTGAAGCATAATGCATAAAATCTTTAGAACCTACCATTTTCTAGAAATATGAGGGTGGTCTGAAAAGTTCTCGGCCACATCAATGGATAGAATCATTATCCACATAATATTTTTCTCTAATATTGCCACAGTTGTGAGTAGATGCTATGTGAAATTGCAAGACTGAAGATCCAGTAGTTTGCTATAGGCAGTCCTTTGAAACAGTTGTGGTGCATGTGTTGTTTGAAATGGAATAAATTGTGCAGTGATAAAATTTTTCATAATAGAAGGTTTAATACCCACTGAAATAAATTTGAGGATTGTTAATGTGTATGGAGCCTCTTCTCCTTAAATTTTCATTGTGAAGAAGTGGGTGACCAAGATTAAATGTGGCCACGTAAGCCTCCAAGATGGTACACGCGAAGGATGTGCGAAAAGTGCAACCAAAACAAAAATCATCAAGAAAATGCATTATACACTGATAAAGACAAAGAGGATGAAGACTGGTTCAATTTTTTAATAAAGGCACTGGAAAAGCAACAACAAATTGGAAGAAAAAAGAAGCAGCTATTCTCAAGTTTATGATGAGAGGCCCCCCAACTGTGTACAATTTTTTGGTATAAATGGAGCAGAATCATAGAGTGGGGATGAGATAGGCAGTTCATGCTTTACAACAGTCTATGATGATCTAAAGGATAAAAGCATATAAGGTCAACTCAATGCTGGCCAAAAACTTATAGCTTATATGAGAAAAACCAACCGCTACAAGCCGAATTGTCTTGGATGATAGGAGCCCATAATCCCATTTTAAGCTCCAAAACCCAATGACAATCTGTTAAAGAGGCATTTTTGACACAAGGTTACTCAACCAACTTGAAACAATGAGAAAAGACTCTTCATTGGTAACTGGTATAGCATTAGCTATAACAAAGAATGAAGCCAAACTCCTTGGATTGGCTGCAGTTTCAAGTGCTGTGCATCTTGACCCCAAGTACAATGCAATGTTTTCTCATTAACAATAGATATTCCCTCATTATAAGATAAATTTCAGAGCATAAGACGATGTCTCCACATCTTAACTGGCTGAAGTATTCAGCCAGACATCAAGAGATCTGGGTTTGAATCCTGGCCAAGGTGAATGATTATTACACTTTTAAATTTGTTACACTGTAATAGAAAGACACCTTAGGAGTATTTTGAAATAACCAAAACATGAATACAACCAACTAAGAGGAGGCTATTAATGGAGTTGAACTCACAAGGAGAAATCAACTCAAAATGATGATTCTGTGCAGAAATTAATCTGTGTCCATGATACACATACAAGGGTATACTGTTTCAATACACACAACCACAGGCAAGATATCAAATGAGCCATTGGAGAATTTGCCTTTAGGCTTAGGATTCCGACAGAAAACATACTCCAGGAGTTGAATGCCAAAAAACTGAGTATTCCAGTATCCTTATCATTTACCAATGAATGTAATAGCTCTCCCAATAATACAAGTTAGTGTTCAGTAGCCATTCACTACTTAAATTAAATGCATTTAGATTTAAAGAAGGCATTTGCTAAAGTAAATTGGGTAGAATTAATTAATGCACTACAAAAAATGAGAGTAGATTAGAGGGATATGCTACTTATCCACAACTTGCACATGTCTCATACTAATCAGGAGCAAGGGATGCATAGAGTGACTGAATAGGCAGTGTTATGAAGAAGGGTATCCATAATTACCTGTGCTTTTCAACATATTTGTGGAGAAAATTATAAAAGACCCTTAAGAGAGAACCTTAAAAGAGCTCCAGAGATAGGAGTGAAAGGCAGTGGGGAATTCATAAAATCATTAGGTTTGCAGATGATCAAGCTTTAGTTCATCAGTCAGCCAAGGGGTAACATGCATTGCCGAGTGCATTAAAAATCATTGAAATAGGTATGGGGTGAGAATAAATATAAATAAAAAAAAGATTATATAGTTTTCAAGACAGAGAAAGGCTAAGTTAAATGCTAAAATAGCAGGGAAAATTCTAGAGAAGTTAGAACAGTTTACGTATCTCAGAAGCGTTTTGAACTAAGATGGCCACGTACAAATAGGAAAGTAGTACAGACATCAGAAGAAGAATTTCATCAGACAAAAAAGTTTTCAAAAGGAGGAGGGAGTTAATGACAGTGATGTTGAGTGAGGATGTTAAGAAAATATAGTGAAAACTTTTATTAGAAGCACGAGTTTGTACAGTTCAAAAACTTGGTCATTGAAGCTAGGTGTAGCTTTGAGGCTTTAAAGAGGTGGATGTGGAGGAGGATGGTAAAATTAAAATAGAGAGGAAAACAAACAAATAGGTTCAAGTGGTAGAGGGGAGGGGTGAGTAGTAAAGAAGGTCTCTGGTAGGGTCCTGTTAGTTGAAGCTAATTAAGGTAAGGGTTCTAAAATTGTTCCCAACTAAAAGCTACCTTAAATGGAATGTCAAGAAATAATTATAATGCAGCCATCTTAGCTCTGGACTTGTTGATGATATCATGGTAATGCCATCATACCTTCAATTACAAACATTAGAAAACAATATAAAGTCACCTTTTTATTCATTAGTATTGGGTGTTTTCATTCACAAGTCTCTTGTACTGCATAGCAAATACGAATTCTGACTTACCAACTCTTACTTTTGCCAAGCCACTTTTGAGCCAACTCCATTATGTAAATCCTTGCAACATAAAGCAATTGAAAAGCAGAGAAGGCACTTCAACTGAGTCAGCTCAAATAGACAAGCATTAGTAACAGGAAAGTTCACATAATAGATTACCTAGACAATACAAATATTTCAGAATGTAAAAATCACTCGCTTTGACCAGGATGACTTGTAATGCACATACTGCAGATGACTTTGTAAAAAGTTACTGTCATGGCATTTCACGCAGTTTCTTGTAATTAGTTTACCTAGAGTTTGTATAGGTTCATTTTCATCAACAATGTTAAAAATTATATCCTTAATTCTTGATAAGGTATCTTTTGTTATGCATGCAATTACAAACAATATAATCAAACTACTACTTATGAATGCTACAGCATGGTGTTACAATGCAACAATTTCAGAGAGTAAAAATCATTCGCCTTGACCGGGATCCAAGTTCGAATCCCGGTTAAGGCGAATGATTTTTACTCTCTGAAATTGTTGCATTGTAATGCACACGTAGCGGATGACTCCGTTAAAGTTACTGTTGCGGCATCTCCCGCAGTTTCTTGAAATTTAGCATGGTGTTATGATTTTGTCAGGTCAGTGAACATGATGATTTACTAGTACAATAACAATCAAAAGGAGTGTATCAGTCTTCATTTCATTTATACCATACTCATTCATTGTTCAAGAATGTGAGGAAAGAATTTGAAAATAAGAGGCATAGACTTTTATCAAAGCCATAGTAATCAATCTGAGAGTTTGTTAAATAGAAAATTGCCAAGCTTCATTAATAATGAGTAAGGTACATGTGCAAATTACTATGATTTGGATCATTTCTAATACTTAAGGCTACATTTCTGAAATCGACAGTCATACCAATTGTGATACCTGACACAAACTGTCAAGGAAATTGAGATTCCTATTGGTGTGATAGCTGAGCCTTCTTCTATCAGCTAGATAACAATCATCTGTCACTATGCCTGTATCTATGATTTGTCAGTTGTCTACGGATGACAATAAGTATCTGTTTCTATGCTAATCTCTTTGACACATCCATTGATTGTCTCCAAAAAATTTAATGCATGGGAATCATTTATATCTACTTGAGTAACTTGCACAGCCAGAATCTTAAATTAAACTTCAAAGAAATAAGAGACTGTTACTCTCCTGCTTAAAAACATGGCACCGGAACCTTTAAGGCTGAATGATTGTGAGAGGATTTGCATTACTATTCATTACACAGGCCAACAGTGGTTTTGGTGCCGGAGCTTTTAATGCTGATTTAAAGAACAATTGGGGTGCTGAATCCAATTATGACACTAGTTTTTTCCTATCAGCTATAGTTTTCAAGATATAGATATGTTGTTACTTACGTATAAAAATCTTCTACATGATGATATGGGAATATTATATTAATAATAAAACCCACTAAATATAAAGACTTGATTTATTTCTAGGGCTGTTAAATCACCCACAAACACAACAGAATTTTACAATACAATTGAACACAAATACTAAAATTTTTTACTGTAATAAAACAAATTGAAAAGAAAAAAATACATAAAAACATCACTCAACATATTGGAAGCTTCTTTTGCGTGATTTTCTTGAGTGCACTTTGTTCAAACAGTCTCGTTTTAAACACCAGCAGTAATCTACCATCATATGGTTATCCCATCTTCCTTGGTAGCGAGCTTCCATTGTTTTTATATCCTGGTGAAATCTTTCACCTTGTTCTTCACTTGTGTCTCCTAAATTTCCAAGAAAATTGTCTAAGTGGCTGTGTAGGTAGTGAACTTTTGTGCTCATATTACATCCAAGTGATTTCAAGTTACTGAGCATAATGTTTACCAGCTCAATATAATTTTCACTTTTGTGATTTCCTAGAAAATTTTTTATGACCTCAACAAATGACATCCAACTAATTTTTTCAATCTCATTCATTGACTTGACAAAAGCAGGATCCTTTGTAAGTTGTCTGATTTGTGGCCCCTCAAAAATACCAGCTTTAAGTTTTTCAATACTTATATGGGGCATCTTTAGTCTTAAGTAGCCGAAGCATGGTCCATCCTTGTCAAGAGCCTTTACAAATTGCTTCATTAGGCCTAGTTTAATATGTAGAGGCGGTAAGATGATTTTCTCTCTTTCAACTAAAGATTCAGCAATGATGTTTTCTTTCCCAACAACCAAGTTTTCTCTCTTAGGCCACTCCTTCTTAATCCAGTGGTTTTGTCTGTCCCTGCTATCCTAGAGGCACAAGAAACAAGGATATTTTGTGTAGCCACTTTGCTGCCCAAGAAGAAAGTTCACCATTTTTAAATCTACACAAATCACCCAGCGATGTTCCTGGTATTTTATCTTCTGTAAGACCAATGCTATTGTATCGTATTCTTCTTTCATTTTAGTTGAATGAGCGATTGGTATTGCACCAAACCTGTTACCATTGTGAAGAAGTACACATTTTAAACTACGCTTGGAGCTATCAATAAATCTTTTACCGAAGTTGATACAAACGATTTTTGTTTTTTAATCTCATTGGCCTACAATATAGAAATATACATAAAACTTATTGACAGTTTATTGAAAATAAAAGGAACACCGCAGAGTGGTTATAAATTAGTATACTTATAGATTTATTTAACTTTGAAAATTATTTTCCGGAATATATCAAATATTTAAACAACTAATCGTAAGATGTGCCATATCTAAAAAAGTAGATCTGTTAAATAAAAACGGATTTCATATTTGGATTCAGCTCTACAAATATAGTTAAAATCATCACAAAGATTCCCGACACCAAAAAAAAAATTTTTTTTGTAGGCCTGTGTTATTAATGGTAAGGGTTAATACCACCAATTTACCATTCTAGGATGTTCCAATTGGCTATTTGGGGTTCATTTTAGAGCCCATGTTAACCTCAAATGAGAACTGAAAACGAATGCATTTTACACTGTAGTGGAATCATTCCATGATTAGGTCTGAGAAAGGGGCTTAGTTTATTGACTGAAAACTGAGAAAGCTACTTACTAATCCATGCTGATGGCTTCGGTTTTGTGACCACTCATCCCCATCAGAAAGTATTAGAGCTGGTAGAGCAAACAATAGAACAAAATGGGTAAAGCCAGAATGAAACAACATGAATGTTTACCTCATTTGGAATAGTTAGACTTTGTTCCTCTGGAATTTCTTCTAAAATATAATGTTCCACTTTCATTTGGACATTTTAGTTCCTCTTTTGGTCTCTTTTCACTAAACTGAAATTTTGACCCAAAACTTCAAAGGGAGCATTACAAAAAAAAAATGAGTTCAGCTTCGTTTTAGAACCTTGCTTGAAACCATTTATGTAGCAGCCTGACTAAATCTATTCAAGTCTTAATTTTTGCTTTTTTTACCCCAAAAGTCTCATTCCAGCTGTTGCAGCTAAATATACTGGACTGCTATGTTGTCTATGCTCAGGAATGCTTGATATCCCCTCATCCAAACACTTTTCAAGGTAAGGCTGCACTTCCTTTGGTGAATTCTGGAATTCTGCAGCAATTCCACCACCTTACAAAAAGATAAATTAATTGATTAAAACCTTTTTTATGCAAGAAAATGCATGGAAATTAATAACTTTCACAAAATTCCAATTTCAATTGATTCACCCATCTGTATAAAAATAAGAGAATGCAAACAATTCATCAGCCAACCAGAATAAACACAAACCTTCAACAATGCATTGGCTCAATTGACGCACCACTCCTGTGCCATTTGATTTGTCACCTTGCCAGGTGTACACGTACATATTGGTATGTGATGACCCAGCATCAAAGACAAGGCCATACTGCAAATAGAACAGAGAAATCTGCATTAGAAATGAACTTCACCACCTTAATCAACATTCTAGGGGTTTGCTGGGTAGGTGAAGGCAGGGCTGTCAAGTTTACTGAAACAAAGTCATGACATGCATGAAATCATAGGTGGATTGGTTCCTTTCCTTTTTATACCACTATTTTCCCAGGCTAAAACTGAACAGTATGAATTCAAAGAACTGTGGGGGCTGCCGCAACAGTAACTTTTAACGGGGTTATCAACTAATATGCATAAAAATGCAGAAATTTCAAAGGGTACATATGTAGATAGATAGATTTATTCACCATGGAACAAAACATTATGCATGGGCTTCGTTAAATATTCAATCAAATTTAAAGGTACATTACATTTACATACAAATTCATACACACACGGATGGATTAATGGGTATTAAAGATTTAAAAAACAAGATTTCCCTGCATTGGCTCTTTCTATGTATTCTTGGAAACTATAAAAGACATTATTTACAAAGAAGTCTTTTAACATTTTAAAAAATTTATTTTCTCGGGGATGTATTTGTTTTAACCCTTCAGGATGTAGATTAAAGAGCAGTTTTCCTGAAACTTCTGGGGTTTTTTGCAGTACTACTACTCGGCAATGGCCGTATATAGGAAGCCTTAGTAGCTTAACAGGCTAAAGCATTCTGCTGGAAATCAAGGGATCTGAGTTCAAATCCCAATCATGACAAATGATTTTCACACACTTCATTTTCTGCATTATAATGCACAGTATGAGTTTCCCTAAGAAAGTGCCAGGGGTATCACTAGCGTTTGAACCCAGAATCCTAATCGACAGTTATTATGCACTAAACATTAGGCCAATACCATCAAAAGAAAATTTTGAAAACATTTATTATGCAATAAGAGGAGATTTCCCCAGAACATTTCCAAAATGGTAAGGAGAAAGTTGGTAAGCATCTATGAGCTGTTTTCATCCATCTGTATGAAATTTATAAACATCTGACTCATTATACATATCATCTAATCCTCAACACACTCTGATAAAGTCATATTTTTCTTTGTAAGCTACTAGGAATTTGGATGTTTCATCCTTTGAATTGGATCTCTCAATTTGTGCATCCTAAATTTACATGAACCCAGTAAATTCTAATTGAGCGATGCAGTGAGAAAAATACAAGCTGAAATTAGTGTGTTTAACCACCACTTCATGTCAATGGCAATAATCATTTAGATTTAGATATTAATGCCTACTCCACCCAAATTTCACTGAAATGAAATAAGCAACCTATCTGTATATCATATGATTAAATTTCTAGCCAAAATTTTATTTTACCATGGCAAATTTTACCATGAAAGTAAAATGAAGTAAATCGCAAACTACCCCAACAGACCAACACAATACTATTATTGAAGTAGGAATAAAACAGGCATTCATATGGCATGAAGGAATGACGTAAAAATGAGGGCATTTACAAAAACAGTATCATGCAATTATGGCGATTAATACGTTAGGTACCCATAAGAATATAGCAAAGCAAAGCTACTGAAAGCAAATTTATCATAAGTCTCTAAAATACACAAAATCGTTAAAATTATTTAGTTTAATTAAGTGTTATTAATTAGTTAAAAAATTTACTTGAGTGTGCCGATTCCTAAGGCAAATTAGTACATTTTGCAACCAAATACTTTCATATGAAAGGTGTGAAAATGGACCCGATTTAATGTATTATCAACATTAAAATAACATAAAAGCAAAGAGGCGATTTGTGAAATGCATCATTCACGTGATACAAGAAGCGTAGAATACCAGATTCCTTAAAAAAAATCAATTACACGGACTTTGGACTCATGGGTTATCGCCTAGCATAGAAAATAGGTCCCCTTGAATGCTTTGCCTACCGCGCAACCCGATATTTCAAGCATTTCGTCGGTAGATGCCTGACGGTCATAGGGGAGTCGAAATGTTCAAAAAGAGGTGGAATCTTCTCTTCATTAAAGAGGTAATGGCGAGTCAAGAGTACAGTGCCCTATTCTCAATCGCGTGATGGCGACCTCTTCCCTCCGCGTCGTCCTCCCTTTCAAATATAATTTGTAGAATACTTCCGAGTATTTTTTACCTCAAAAGGAAATGCTCGCGTAAAAAAAACATGGAAAGAGTTACAGGACAAGAATGCAAAACGCTCTATTTAAAAGCATGCTTTAGACCAAAGTGTTTTCACTGGAAATGTGATCACGTACAGCAATAAAAAGTCTCAGGCGGGCACGGAATGCAACTCGCTTATTCAACATTTATTTTCGGACAGCCACGATATGAAACGCATTAATTTCAAAATGCCTTACGTCCCGAGACCTTTCCGGAGAATGCTTTTAGAGAGGAACTCCGTCGGAATCTCTTCCGCCGTCATCATTGCAAAGTCAAAGAGCATTATAAGAGGGATGGATTTGTGTTCCTTCCGCTTGCTTCGACTATTCTCAGCATTCATAAATCTTGACGCTGGTCGCACCAAGTGTGCCGGTAGATTCAAGAGTGGAGACTTACACACATAAAACAAAATAAAATCGGATTCATGTTATTATTGCCAAACCGTCGAGTTGTTTAACAGACCAGGGTTATGCTCGAGGTCCTCATATATTTCTTGCTAAATTAAATGAAACTAAACAGTCAACGTAAAATCACTTTCGCCGCAAGTGCCAAGAAAACCTCTGGCATGGTCTGATTCATTAAAACGACCCGTTCGATTAAATAATCCCAACAGTATTACGCAATACCTGTACCCTCAAATTCGGAAATTAAAATTATTCATAACGCTGTTCTATAACATAAATAAGAAAAAAATGAGCGGCAATACAACAAAACTAAAATTACACAATGCACAGGAACCTAAACTTGAGTTTCAAAATGGGTTTACCATTTCCTGCTGTCGGTCAACCTACATCCCGGAAACTAATTCTCTAAATCCTGTCCTTTCCGGACCTGCGGTAAAAGTGTATGGTGGCTACACAATTCGTTAAATGGCATTAGGTATTCTAATGACACACCTTCAACGCACACTGGATACCCTTGTCTATACCTTTCGCCACTTCCTTCAAACTTCCGATTGCTCCGGTGAATTTCAACAATAATAGAGTGAACAAAAGATTTACTCTAACTCAATCGCCGATCCAGGGAACATCATTTTAGTATATCAAGAGCAGAAAAGAATACTAGTACACAAGAATCATCAGATTCTATACTCGTCCAATCAGACGACACTTGAGCGACAAGACGTTAATATTGTACTGTGTGCTGGCATGATTCCTGATAAAATCACTAGTGTTCGGAAACAGTAGAATCAACGGCGACTAACTCTTTCCGCTATAATGTTTGTTTATCCGACACTATCACAACGCCAATCGATTAAAGTCCATCGAAGAGCGTTTGAAATCCATTCCGCTATGCGATGTAATCTCAATTATTCAACGTCATCCGTCATTTTATTTACACTTCCACAATAAATACCACACTGGACATAACAGTGAATCCTTCCAAATAAGCCTTGCTTCCAACACTTACTATTACTGATAAAGGAGAACGAATGATGTTTGGGTGGCGATGAATACTCCCAGATATTAGGACATGGTTCAAATCCATGAGAATACTATATACGGTTCTATGCAGGAATAGTTGCAACAATGGAAAAATAATGTAATCGTTATAAACTTTCAATAAAATTGACGGATTAGAGCTTCGCTCAAGGGAGGACTATAATGAGAAACAGCCCTTATTATTTAATTACGAATGGGAAATTAATAGCTTAATGGGTGCGCAAGTATCAAGCATAGCCGAATACGAGAAAGAGAAGAAAATTGCAGTAGTCTGGAAAGTGATATTGTAGCCAAATTGCCGTATTTCAACCCCGATATTTGACAGAAAACATCAACAGTGAATTAATTTTTACAAATTAAGTACCCTCACCTATTAGATATCAAGGGTATTTTTTAGACTTATCAAATTAAGTGAGAGAAATGTACTACGCTCATTTGCATCCGGAACGATGGAACGATGTGATTCTGACAATGCATACATATATATTTAATTCTGGCATCCGAAATGAAGTGTCGAAATTTATTCTTTTGACGAAATGGGATATTAATTTTTTAGATGGTAATTAAAAAGCAAAAGTCTCACATGTAAGTAAAGAGAAGAATACCCCTGCACCCTGCTGATGGAAAATCACGTGGAGAGAACCAGTGTTACATTTTTCATCTAGATTCTCAAAACTGATTTGAGTGTACAAGTGATTAAAAATTAATTTAAATTCAATAGCCACATTCCTTCACCTCGCCTAGTTTACAATCGATATTGAATTTCCATAAAAAATGCGGCTACCCTGACTGTCGAACAACAAAGTGGATATCTTTCCCAAAAAAATTAAAAATCAATGTTGGTCTTCAAAGGAAAACAAAGAGAACCTCCAGCCTTAAAAATTAATCGTCCACTCTTACACTGATATAAATTTAACGTATTTTCATCAAAAAGTTATTCAAGATAATCTCAGATCAGTTCCAACATTCCATGTTTGCAACTTTTCAAAAATACGTTGAAAACGACTATTCATTGACAGGATTGTCATTAAGTTAAAACATTCTTAAATGCTATATTGTAACAAAAAACTGTATCAACCCGTATACGTCAAAATTATTTGAACTTTGTCAATAGACACATCGATGATTACGAATTTTATACCACCAAGACTATTTACATTCAATTGCTGACTGAAAATAGGGTGCATGTAGGGCGCATGTTTCGTAAGTTTCTCATTCGTATTATTATATTTTCATAATTTCAAGTTCAAACATGTAGTGAGCATTTATTTTATTCTCTTCTCACACAATACCTTAACGTATCGTTAAAATTTATTTTGCTACTGCTTATTCATGTAGTTCAAGAAGCTGAATTTTAGAGGAGCAAGAATCTGATGCCGTCAACTTCACCAAACTAATTATGAATATATATTTACCTCCGGGATTAACAATACAATAGATGCATTCAAAACTGCTCATATAAAATAGATCAAAAAGATGTAAAATGGCAAAATGTTTGATAGGAAACGTTTTCCTTTTTCAAACGAAGGATATGTTATCATTATTTAAAACGTCACCAACAGAACTCAATTTGAGCAATAAACTACAATAACTTTAAAACTTTCCCTCTCCAATGCCAAGGATCTCAGCCCAAGAGCATACGTGCATAAAACAGAGAGCTGCAGAACAGCAGATAACTGCAACCCATATGGCCAGAATAATGCAAAAGCATTGATTTCCAATATCGATGAGGTCATTACTGTTTCCAGGAAATGTCACGACAAGTCCATCATTGAACACGTTAATTTGAGAGAGGGGTGAAAGGGAGGGATGTGCAAGAGGCCTGACCTCCCTCAGTCGTTAGCGCAAATGCGTGGTGCACGGTGGGAAGGAAAAAAAATTCTCCGTAGATCCTTGAAAGAGTTGGAAACAAAAGCAATTTCATGAAAGTAGCAGACTAACTCTCCGAGTCCCTCTTGTTCTATTACTGATCAAACAATCCTCAAATATACAGACCGTTCGAATCAAGGACAGCGATTGAAATTAACAATAATTACACGAAAGAGGACAAACTGAAGTATCGAAAGACTGAGTGTTTATTCGGTATCTATATGTGGGATAAGCATATGTCTTCGTATTCCGGTCATTTAAAGGTTCACCCGGTTCCAGAGGAATCTAATTCCTAATTAGAGAACAATGCTTGGCCAAACTAAGTCGATCAGAAGTCGATTGAGCCCCATTAACTGAGCTTATCTCACAAAATTCTATGAAAAAATAAGGGATCTTTTACATTTGACGACGGAGCCCCATCGTGAATCTTAATTTTAAAACTTAGAATTCTATTTTAATAAAATAATAATAAAACTTAATTCTAAAATTCAGTTCAGCTGAGTTTTAGACTCAAAGAAGCCCGAGTATAAAACTTAGTCAAATCCTCAAAAGAGTGCCTACGCAGAATGTGACCTTAGGATATTTTCTCTCGATTTAAACAACTCAACGGATAGCAATAAAAAGCTTAATTATTACAAATTCCATTTTTAGTTCTCTGGAAGCTTCGGAATTTGGACACTTTTAATGACACTAGATAATATCTTTGTAGACAGTAGCTTGAGCAATTCTTCCCAAAAGGGAATATCGAATTTGTTGCCACATGATTTTTTCCAAACTTCAAAAACTCAGTTTTGCTTGATTTTACAGTAACTTTTTACTTTTGCAGTAATAACTATCGGCTTCTTTCGTTTATCGATCAACTATTATTAATAATATGTTCAATATTTAAGTGTTACATTCATTAGATGCAAGAAAAAATATACAGGTTTAGCTAACTTATCTTCCCAAGAAGACGGAGTTCGAGTCCGTCGAAATATCAAGATATTACGTGCGAGTGTTCCTTTTATGTGTTCTCGTGCTGTGTGTTGCTGTCTAAGTTGTATACATACATATATATATATATATATATATATATATATATATATATATATGTATATATATATATATATATATATATATATATATATGCGGGTCGCGGTGGTCTAGCGGGTAGAGCGTTGGACTGCTGACCAGACGGTCCTGGGTTCGAATCCCGGGCAAGGCACTTTCACATCCGTGAGACGGATGTGAAAATAATGAAACTTCACGATGTAGTACATACATACATGTGTGTGTGTTTATAAATGTATATGTGTGTGTTTGTGTATATTTAAATGACCGCATAAGAGCATACGCCAAAATGAAGTCCAGACAAATGAAGATGCCTCGTTCTCTCGTAAATAACGGAATGTAAGCTACTCTCACGCAATATAGGGGCAACGCAAATTCAATACTTTGAATTACTTGCAATACGTTTAATACGGTTGAGATATAAATCCCTTCGACATTTTAAAAAAGTGTTCCAAATTAACGGTGAATACCACACGGTAGTCTAAAAGACAGGACACAAAGACGGATTGAAGATTCCAGTGATAGAAGACGATGGATGAGTTTTACTGACATTGAGGACGATGAAATAGACAACATTACAAACGAAAGTTTCTGTTGATGAACGTAACACTTGTTAGTTAGAAAAGAGAAAGAGATTAAAAGGTGTAATTAGGGTCTTCAGCGCGTACACAACAAAGCCCTGTCAGTTAAACAGTCGACGGTGCCTGTGGGAACACGGATAAAAGGGTTGAGAACTAAAAATAGCAATGACAAATGGCGAGTCCGAGTAAATCCGAAAAAAGGTGCACACGACCTTCACAACGGAAAACAGAAAAAATTGAATGCCTCCTTTCCAGAATTTAAATCCTATAATTCTAGTGTAGCCCAGGGTCAGGTAACACATTTTTTCCAATTTTCCCTGCAGTGCATATCATGATAATGCCATTTGCTATACACTATTCTTCGAGTAATCTCGAGTCTTTTCTAATTAATAATATTTCATTTCCCTATTCCCGAGCTGAAACATCCGGCATTTAAGGAAAACATATCAACGTGTAGACAAACGAGTACCTATAAATTAAAAAATCATGTGAAAATTAAGAGAAAATGAAGTATTTACGCAGAGGATAAGAACGTCCATGACAAAATGAAGGTCCTTTTTAAGCAAAACAATCATCGATTATAAATTATAGGTGGCAGATAAGTGATTGCGAAGTGGTCAATGGGGCCCGAACATGCTTTAGACATCCAAAGAAATTTTTATCGGCGTCAGTATTTTCATTCCTTTATTATATTTTGAAAGGCGAATAATAATTGCTAAAGAGCAACGTGTTTATCCTGACAGGAGGGACAGTAAATTATGCAATGAAATGATAACAAACAAAATATATGGAGGTATTGTTACTATCCAGGTCTTGGAAGGAGTCGCTCCGTACCTAAAGTTTTTCCCTTATGACGCATATTTAATTAAATTTTGTTTCTCTATAAGAACATTTAATAATTTGTAATAAGGTTTATTTGAAAAGCGGAAGTAAATCGACTCTACCACGTACGACGCACGCAATCATCCCCAAAGCTCACATTAGGAGTAAACAACTTCCTTTGGATGTACCGAGAAAATTTGAAAGCTCGCGTTTGAAAGTGCTAAGTCACGAGGTCCACTGAAACGGGTAATAAACAATACTTCCACTCTTGTATGGCTGGTGAATGATAGTCAAGGGTTGCCGATCATCCGAACCGCGGGGAATCCTCGCCAATAATGACAGGATAAATCTCGGGTTCAATTAAAATACATCGCGATAAGAAAAAGGAATCACGCAAGGCGCAACGCATAACCGGTTGAGCTCCTTCGGTCCAGAAAGCGAAAAGGAAACGCATTATAATCCCCACGACAATGAGGAGGATTGGGAGGATTCGTTTAACCTTGGCCTCGACGAACTGGCATCACAGGTGAGACCACTTTCCAACCATGACCGGGCTGCAAGAAGGGGAGGAAATGAGATGTCGGATAGGGGAGTGAGAAAGGAGACAGAGAGAGAGAGGAAGAGATGGTGCTAAGAACAAGAAAAACAGCATTTCTTATGGTAGACTCATGAGTTCAAACCCATGCTGAATGGAGAACTGACGTAAAGGTTTTGCGCTTCCTCTCCTTTTGAATGAGGACAAATAAAATAGTGTTGTTTTTTTGCACTAAAGAACACTGATGTCAATTCAAGAGTCAGATGCCTAAACGACCACTACATAAATAAAGTCTATTCCAACTTCTGAAGAATGCCACTTCTTACACATACAGGAAATATGGATAGTCAAGTATCACTAGCGGTTGGAAAGTAAAAATAGAAAACAATACCATAGAAAAGAACGCATCCAACTAAATATAAACACAAATATTCAGAAAAGGACAAAACCTTTAGTCGAATATCTTTCTGTGCATAAAAATAACAAGGGAAAACAAAACCTGACAAAATAAAATAGGTTAATATTACTCCCTGAATGTGCTAACGTTTCTACGGCGGGTTTAAGTCCGCGACTCAATTGACTCGGATTAACTGTGACGATAAGGCCTTGCCACTCCTACAATTAAGATAACTACATTGCCACCAGCGTTATCATTTTATGAGAAAAATACCACAAATCGATAATAAACATTAACAGACGAGAAACTAACGCGAAGTATTATCCCGCGAATAGACAATTTGATTATTATTAACCGCGAGTCCAGAAGATAAAAACTGACTGGAGCAATAATTATCTCAGAAGATTTCAGGAATACGTCTTTAAAACAACCAAATAAATTTAAATATACAAGGAACGTAGCTAAGGTCGTGAATAAATGTAAACAAAAAATCCCAAGACTGTAAACTTGATGTTAAACCAAATAAATATTAAAAAAAACGTTGTCGGCACTCGAAGATGACCAAAAACAACAAATGGTACATCAAGTAACGTGGTTTAAAGTTCATAAGAGACGGATTTGTATGTTAAAACATTCTTCAGTTGAGTTGTCACGAAAAATAAATTAACAACCTTCACTTGCCCATTCTATATCCAATTTTGAGGAGCTCTGAACATTATCTACCTGCCAAGGATTGCGCTAGAATCACCAACCTTCTAATTGGACACACCCGTATTCTAAAAAAGTACCTTATAAATATTAAAAAAAACCCTCCGATTAAGATAGCTTAACGTCAAAACTACAAAAAAATGCAAAGAGTGGATAAAAGGCAATGAATAAGGCAGGCGAAATAGTAACACCGTAAAAACTAATTATTGCCTAGTTAGCAATAAAATTATCTAGCTACCTTTCAACATAAGAGATACAGAAGGCAGGCAGAGTGGCAGATTTAGCAAGTATGTATATATTAATAGATTTCCTATTTATATCCACCATTCCAATCTGAGAAGTCACAGCACTTAGCCCGCCCCCCTATGTACGCCCAAAGTAATATTTTTTCAATGACAAAGGACGAAGAGACTGCGTTGAATAATGAAACGAGACCAAGCTAAGCAAAATTTTCCTCGTGCTAACATCACTGGACAAGTTAAAAACCAAGAGTAAACCCATTTTTAACTTAGAGCTAAATGCATCAAATACGAATCCAGGGAAAAGCCTAACTGACGTGAATATTCGCTGCCAGTAGGTGCAACAACTTAAAAAGGACAATACTAAGCAAAATACCGCGAAAAAAGTCTTAAGAGATACTTATTTTTACACTATGGAATTTTAAATAATGTTTGGAACCTCAGTTATCAGACGTCAGCATGCACAGAAATAATTAAGAAAACACTAGACCTTGAAAATAATAGATTAAAACACCGAGCATTGTCCGCATAAATATTTTCGGCCAGGAACATTTTCTAAACACGAATTGCCACGGCATACCCCCACCACGTGTGTCTCATTTCAAGGGTCCGTCGAAGGACTCCCGTTCCATTATTCATCGAGAATACAAAAAAGGCAGAACTCATGACTTGCTCGTAAAGAAGTCAAAACTCAATTTTATGGCCATTAAATGCCCATCAGTTTGCGTTTTCCAGGACGGGGTAGGGACCTACACCTGACTTACTACTATTCTCCGTCACGACTAGCAAGAAAGCTTCTCCACATCAGGCAAGTAAATTTGTGCATGACATACATGAATCCACGTTCCAGGAACAGAAATATCAATCAAAATCCCAACGAAACTTGGCTAAAAACAGAGGAGAAGTCATCACCACATAAATATGAAGAAACAAATTCGAAAAAAAATAGAACAAGATGAAATTGATATTTTTTACTCACCACGTAGCACTATAAAATATACTGTTTAAAAATTTAACATCAAGTTTACGACGGATATAAAAGTTTTGAGATCTAAACACTTTTTGGCTATTTTTTATTCATATGTTTCAGTGTGTTATACGGTTATATTAAAGTATGTGCGGATATATAGGGATCTTTAAAGCAAAGGAAACAAATATCAACAAAACAAAATTTTGTATGATATGTTCTCATTGATATGGGAAAGGTGTTCCTACATTTTGGGCTAAATGGGATGACAAAATTACGTAAAAGAGACTCGAGGGATGGGGCATTTTTGTGTCATCAGTTATTTTGATTAAAACCTAATAGAGTGCATTATATCATAATTACAATCAAAGGGTGCAGCCCTAGTGTTAAAACCTTTGAGACAGCGACATCAAACGTGAGGAGTAAATTATAATTTCCTAAGGTGAACTCCTTGGTATGCTTCGGACCAATCGTTTACAAGATATATTATCCAGAAGGATTGAATAACAGAAACTTCTGCCAACAATTAATAGTAATTGAAATATGGTAATACAAATAGTTGTTGGTAATACAAATGTGCCACAAAAGTTGGGTTAGACTACTGTTTCTTGGGTCTCTCCGTGTAGATAAAATGTTTTTATTTTTCAAATTCTGATTCTCTTAAACTGCACATAAGAATGAGTTCCCTTAAGAAATTAGCGACTAAAATTTTTATGAAAATAATCTTCCCCAACATTTTTACTTAGCACACAATTTAGAAAATCCTTTGATTTCAGAGTAGCATAATTCATTAATTTGTGAACCAATAATGTGTGTGTACGATATCTAAACGATAGATCACGGAAAGTAATATTCACATAAAAACTTGGTACTTACCATATCGGGGAATGTAACGCATAAGTTTCGAGGCAAAAATTTATTCCAAGGATTTGGATTATGGTTCATCCGCCTGTACTTTTATACTTCAGATAACTCCTTCATTTGTTTACACGAAACCATAACACTCACATTTGGTTGTTCTTTAACCTTTGCAAGTATTTAATTTTTTTATCTTAGTATTTGGGCGAAAAATCGGTTTATTCAATTAAAATAATGATATAAAAAACGAGAAGATAAGTGATATATTTGTTTCGTGGAATTTTTACATTTAGCCACCTGACTTACGTGAAAGTAACATGAACTTTACAAAAATCCTCAAGCTTTTGTGACAATAACAGTTGTCTCCATTAAGATATACTATTTAGCAGCATCCCCGGTTAATATCGTTGAGAGACTAACGGAGGCTGTCCCTAAGGTTGAGCAAGGTTAAGGATCCCACTATTTAATATTGATGAAACTATCTTCGCCCCAATCTTCTCACTTGAAATCTCGCGTACAAAGCCCTAATTAGGAAACACAAAAGATATAAAAGGCGGCTATAAAATAAATCGCTGGATCGGTAAATAAAATATCACGCTATATTTTGTTTACTTTTAAGCCTTAACTCGCCAATAGTAAGAAATTAAACTCACAATTATCTGAGAATTGCAATGAACAAAATTAACGTATACTGAGCGCAACGTAACAGTGACACCGGTTACTAGTATGTTATGTAAATGTCCCAGTTACAGTTATTATGCACTAAATGGCTCTCAAGGTCGCAATATCGTTTGCGACTGTTTTTAGTTAGCTAATTTAGGTGTTCGTTAAAGATATGATTACATGTAATTTGTGACCAACCCAATCTACTTTAGTACCAATATTTTTTTTTAATTATAAGAGAAGTGAGTCGCTGCGAAAAAAACTTTCATGTATCCTTCAAATCTGTCACTAGTCAAATCAACCTATCTTGACTTTTTAAAGGGAAAGTTATTTTTCTGCAATTTTTTTCTGTTCTCTAGATAACGTTTGCAGAAAAATTTTGGATTAACTGAATTTTATCACCTTTTAGGTGGTCATGGTCAACCCCATGGAAATTTTAGTTAAAAACTAACCATTTCCCGAGGCATAGAACAACAAACAACACAAAACAATATATCTCAGAGTTCAATTCCGGGATTTACAAGCATACTATAGTTTGAACTCTGAATAAACTACGCTATTACCCTAACCCTATTTCCCCGGGGGCAAGACTAAAAACCTTCTTTCAAACTTATATCCCGTCATTTGTTAATAATACACGAACGCCAGAAGAAGGAGCTCGGACGGAAAGTAGTTTTCTAAGAGCAGAATCTCCCGCCACGCTCTTCGTTCAGTGACTAGCAAAATTGTGATTTAATCGCAAACTAAATCGCAAAAACCAATCACGTTCCGGAGGAGGCTCAAAGTGGATGACCGGGGAGTGGTGTCGGTATTAAAATCGGGAGGGTGAGTTGGGGGAGTCTGGAGAGGTGGGAAACATGGGTGGTAGAGTCGTGGAAACCCCCACCCTCCACTTTTAAGAAGGGGGCAAAGGTCCTTAAGATCTTCAGAGAAGGAGACCTTCGCGAAGGTTGGTGATTGGAGAGGAAAAGACGAACCGACCAATCAAGACAGAGGGGAGTACGAGGAAGAGTCAAGTCGGCAGAAGACGGGAAAAGCTCCCCTCGAGTCGCTCCGAAGACCTAGACCAAGCAGGAAGTTCTTCGCTGCGCCTCAGTCCGAGGAAGAAGAGACCAACTACCAGTCCATCCACTTACATCATCAACCATTTCGTCCAGGTAAAAATAAATTTACGCATACCTTCACGGTTAAGTCAATCAACAGGCTCCCCAAATGCGCAGCCGAAACGTAATTTGTAGCAATCATCTATCTTTCCTGAGTTAAAATGTCATTTTATGCATTTTTAATAACTTATTCTCTTTTGGCCATTTGAATCTCCCTTTAAATCGATGTAGTTCATGGAATTCAATTGTAACTAGCTATCACAAGCACAATTACTTAAATTATGTTTGAATATTGCAAACTATCTGAATAAACAAACGTAGAGCACTGATGAATGCCATGCTACGTTGTTTGACTTTTATATGACAAGCAAAATTAAACGGTTTGGAAACTGCCTACCACAGATATATTTTGAACCTCATTTTAATGCATAATTAGCAGAGATGATGATCCATTAAAAATATTAATTTACTCGAAGAATATAAATTTTAGGAATAATTATTTTTTAAAAATGCCCTGCTAAGATGTTTATCCAAATAATATAATTGTGCACATCGTTTTCTAATGGTTATTTTTGGCGCGCATACCCGAAATTTATTTACACCCGAAACGAAAACTTGTTATTGTCACTCGAGATACGAACTTTATCAAAACCACCAGTTCACTTATGATAATTTATAATGCGTTCATCAATAATTGCGGTACACTACTGCTTCCGCATTTTAGTCTCTATTCTATGTGTGAGACTCGTCATTACATCTACCAACACCGATTGCAATTCTTATTTTGGAAAACAATTTGAAAAGATGAGGACTAATGCAATAGACTTCTATCATTTAGCAGCCTTCATTTGACAATTTTTCACATCCCCTACGATCTAGTTTACGGCGGGTACAGTCATTTTTATCGACTTAAATTAAAGGAAAATCAATTTAATCAAATTCCAATATTCACTACCGATTCAGAAATTTACCAAACAAAATTTCAGATTAAGTCTGAAAAGATGTAACCTGCCCACAAAATTATTCAAATGCGTAAACGTATCGGCAATTAGGACGGAAATTTTAAGATGCCATCCAGAGGTGATATTTGGATGCACAAGTCCTAAATTTGATACCATTTCGCTCCATTACCTCAAGAAAAACCTTTCAAAAACATCCAGCCCCAAAGGCGGAATTCAAACCCGCAACTTTCGGGCTGGCTGCGGGCGCTCGACTCGCCGAGCGATACGAGCCAACCGACTGCATCCGGTGTAATTACGGAAAGGTTGAAAAACACGATTTTTTTTACATAAGTAGTAATAAAAGCTAAGAGGGAAGGTGACCGACTGCTGCGGTCATTTTCTTCAAAACGGATAGATGTATAATTCAGTACTACGATTTTACGAGAGCGGAGTGAAACTACGGGTTGGCATACTCTTAATCAAAGGCGCAGCAGTTTATTGGTCGGAATAAACTTGAAATTCTTTTCACGCGGAACCAAAAGGGGATTATCATAAAACTCGGAAATTCAGCTCCGCCGGGAGGCCAAGTTAGGCTCCCGGTATGAGAAACCAAATGTTATCCTTTGCGTTTATCCGACTCCCGTTTTGTTTCGATAATTTCAGACACCTAAGGCCAACCTACCAAGAATTCGTTCCTACTCTTTTAAGTTCACGAATCAACCCCCCTCAAGTTCTATTTTCGTCCACTTGTACGTTATCTTTTTCCTTTCTTTAAATAACACAAATAACATTAAAAAAAGGACATGAAGTAACCTCAGTAATTTAAATTGGATGAGATAAGGACTTATACATTGACAGTCATGAAAACTGCATTCATCAAATTTGTCCGCTGATACGCTTAGGGTTCTCAATCAAGAGATATGGAAACAATGAAGTTCACAGCTAAAAATATGACAATACTCAATTTTATAAATGATGCCGTTCAATTACTCTTGAGAAGGAATTGAGAAGAGGAAGAATACGACGTAGATAATAAGAAATTGGAACTAACAGAAATATCTGATTCCATTTATTAAATGAATATAGCTTCCATGAATATTAGAAATGAGATATGAAATGCATTAATGACAATTCTACGATACATAAACATAGGTAGCAATCATAGTGAAATCGAACAATTAGGAATCAAAGTTGATTAAAAGGTTAAATATGCATATTATGTCACGTTACAACAAAACATCGCTATTTAAAGCAACCAGGAACCAACATCACCATTACACTTTAAAAAAATGACTAAGTGACCTGAGTTCATCCGATAGCCCTGAATATGAAGTCAGTTGCCGAAATTTTTATCTAAGTGGCACGCAGCTCGACCTCTTCTAAGTCTGCAGGTCATGTGAGAGTCACTTATCTTTTTCGGAAACTTAAATTTTATCAAGAAACTTTTGACACCATATGAACCCAATTTGTTTATCTCCTTATGCAAAACATACTAGAAGCAGCGATAACGAAAGACGACTGGGAGCGATTCCTTTTTCCTTAAATAATTAGTTCAAAGGAAAAGGTATAACATTCGATTACCACCGTTTTAACGGAAGACTGAAATTCTCCAAGGGACTAAAAGCAGTGGCGTCAAGTACGGAAGAGAGGGGGATTGAGCACAGAACAGAGAATACAGAGAGCTGATGAAGAAAGAGACTGTTTTAGCCGTTACTTTGTGGAATTTTTCCATCGTAAAGAAAGAAAGAAAATAATTGTAACAATTGAATTGAAACAAGGAAATTTTCATGTCAAATCTTATAAAAACCCAAGGATCTGAACCCAAGTTCGAAGGATCTCCTCTCCCTCCCTTGATTAGTGGTACCCCCAATCCCATACCAGGATGCTGTGAATGGAGTAAGTACTTCAATTATATAATTCAATCAGTCGGATTAGACGTTACAGTGGACCCCTTAGCGCCTTTCGTTAAGAGAAGGCTAATGCCGGGGTTTCTCCTCTCCACCCTTCCTCCATTCCCAGAAAACCCTATCTCTACCAAATTATCCACCTGTTCATACTAGCACAAAGGACTTCAACTGGCGCCCGATTCCCCTAATAACTAATTATCATGATAGTAAACATGAGAGCATTTTTAATTAAGTTTTATAGTAATTTTGTCTACTAGTGTGGAGCATTAATGTGGATATCAACATGCAACTCAGTGTATGTTTCTAATTATAATAATTCCACATTATTACAGACATAAAATTTTCCGATTGATAATTAAAAGGATTTAATGTCGAAGCAGTGATCGGAAGTAATAAAGAACCATTTATTATATAACTACAAAATATTGCGCTTTCAACAATTTTTTCCTATTTTTCCCCACCAGATACGTACTATGCACACCAGAGAATTTTAAAACCTGCCAACTTAAGTAAATCTACGGCCACTTTCATTTTTTTAAATTGTCAGAATGGTGTATTTTGCGTACTATACAAATAAAATTATTTAAATTGAAGAGCCAATAGGCTGTGTACTCCTGCTGCTATGAGAACATGCATGCTCGAAGTCTTCTCTCAACAACAGATCAAAACCGCAGCGAGCGAAATTTAATTTCTATCCACGATAATACAGTTGGGATTGTGGTTTTTAGCTCGCAAGGGCTCTAGAATGTCTCCCACCCATTCACCAATCAGATTCTCCGTCGACAACAAGATTTGAGTGATGAAATAAATGAGACATCATGTAACATTTCGAATCGATCATCATAAGAGACTTTTGCTTAAATCATATAGCATCATCCACGCCTTGTGTGTGAAACGTTGCGATTTTTCAGGAAAGAAAAAATAACTTTTCTTGTGCAGAGTGAAACAATACCCTCAGTCATTTAAAACAATGTGCTATTCAAACGTTCCCGAAACTTATACATACTGCTAAAAAAGGGCGTCATAGATCTGTGCTCGTATTTTAGTATTTTCTTGAACTCAAGTGCTCCCGTAATTTATTTAACTGTAAATTTAGACGTAGCACTCCATTGGCATTGTTTGTTCATTGAACGACTCTAAATTACTGCAGGATCTTAAGCACAGCGAAATTACTACACTAAGCTACAGATCCGAAAGAAAATACGCGCATTTACGAACAGACAGCGACAGAGGTGCACAAGCCTTCGGGGAATACGCGAACTGCTTCCTCTATACGGTAACGTTAGCTTACGGAATACACTTTGGAGAGACACCTATTCTGCAAATTAATTGCCATCGAATGAGCGTTTATCAATATCGTTCATTATTGTATCGAACGAGATCGTCCTGGTTAAAGATATCTTAAATTTAAGTTAGTCCCTTTTCCCCATCGCTCAATGTCCAAAGGATGAACACGACCATGGAAAGAACCTTGACCTGGTAAAAATTCTCCGAAAACGCAATTTATCCATTTCCAAGTTTCGACTCTGAAAGCCAAGGTGCAGAGGGAGAAAGTTATAAAAACACGGGAGCCTCATCCCCGTCCTCTTCGATGACCGCGCTCTGAGGACCGATTCTGGGGTTTTCCCGTTGTCTCATCGCTAATAAGCCAACTGGGTTTCTCGCTTAACCTTGTACCTTCACGTCTATCGATCTCCTCTCACACTTACAATGCACTCATTACCACGATGTCCAAACAACATGCATTTCGTAATCGTATTTCGATCGCTCTTGGTCTAACTACGAGCACGAGAGAACAATAGACATGACTCCACGGGCAGAAATAAAGATGACGCGTTAGGGCATCCTAAATTGGACAACCAAAAAAAGTAGAGGACAAGCAAAAATAATAATTTCCCATCAATGCATTAAGTTGTTTTTAACCGCTAAGTGTTCTAAACTAGATTCATTGCAGTCTGCCGCTCTAGAGCCGGTCGCAAGCCGTTCCGGGTGTGCCCAAGGCCAGGATAAAAAGGTAAGCGCAAAAGGAACAAAGTAGTGGAGGGAAGGGAAAGGAGGAAGAAATAAAATAAGAAAGAAACATCGAAATTAAGGAATTTCGCTAGCGTGAATTTCATATTTTTCACCCGTGTTCTCGGTGAGGGAGAGTCCCCGACAGAATTTTGCGCTGACCTAAAAGCTAAGAGAAGGTACTGTGGTTCAGGATCTTAAACATGACACCGTGCTATAACGCAGAATTATGAACTAAGAGTGCAAACATTTCCCGAATAAATCAACCTGAAAGAAAATTACCCAGAGTGTATGACTTCAGCAGACGGGATTATGGTTCGAAGCAATGCTTTTGGTCACGTTTAGACGCAATCATGAGCAAAGACACTTCTAGAAGCTGACGTTGCCAAAATAACAGCCATGAACAAGCTTTACATAGGATTTGATGATAATATGTCTCCAATGCACTGTAATGCAACCTCTTGTTGGAATTAAACTAAAAAATTCTAAACCAAACTGAAATTCGATTATTACAAAGGAATCGAATGCACAAACGCACAATTAGCACGCATACGTGAGAAACGCATTTTCGCATCAATATGCTATCAAATGCAAATGCTTAAAAAAACGGAAAGTGCATTACAAATATTATAATGACACATTCCCGATGTCATTACAACAGTGAAATTCCGAGGAGTCGATCATTATTGGTACATTATGCCAGTTAGGCCAATTACCAAGATTTGTTCAGTTATTTACCCATACCGATGCAGTCAGCTCCAAAAGTAGAAGAGAGAAAATTCAGGCACCGAGCAACTGTTCCCATTCTCACTCTCATTTATAAATGTGACAGACTTTCCTTGAAATGATTTCATAACACATTGCATCAGCAGGAGGAAAAATATCCATTTCCTTAGGAATTGAAGCAATTTGTTCAAGCGAGGAGATTTCTATTTACAGCCCTAGAACAGCGCGAAATTAACTTCATTATATCGTTGCCTTGGGAGTTTACCAGAAAAGACTTCAATAGGTTCAGACAAAATTTTAGTGTTGGGCCCTTTATGTCTCTTCAGGATGAGGAAGTGGGCGTTCGCTTTGGCCGTGGTTCTCTTGGCCCATGGGGCGGTGGCTGATGACGTGCCAAGTGACGAAGGGGGCGAAGACAACTGCGAATGCGTGCCCTACTACCTATGTGCCAACGGATCCATCATCGACGACGGAACCACGCTCATTGACATCAGGTTAGTATTGAGCATTGCATTTTGTTCGTAAATCCATTCTACTACAGATCCCCAAATGTTGACAATCCAAAATTAGATTGACCAACCTGGACCAAATTTGAACTTCTTGGCGACAAATATAATGACTTCAGTGAACAAACACAAAGCCTTGGTCCCTCTGAAAAGATCAATCAATGCATGATTTCTGATCATTCCCTGACTTGACTGGAGTTCAGTTTCTAAAGCCAAGACGCAAAGGCAATCCATTTTGAAAATAGGGGTTGAATAATTAATATACGGTGAAGAATCATCATGAACGACTAGCTTCGAAGGAAGGGTTTATTATGAAACTACGACTTAAAGCGATGTTTTTGAATGTTAATGGATGAACTTGGTATTTCCCCATCAACAGATTAAGGACGTGCGATAACTACTTGGACGTGTGCTGTGAGACACCCCCACTCGACACACCCCACACACCAGCACCCCCACTCGTCACCCACAAGGCGAGATGTGGACACCGAAACCCCAACGGAGTTGGGTTCCGCATCACAGGGAATGTGGACAACGAGGCACAGTTCGGAGAGTTCCCGTGGATGGTGGCCGTGATGAGGGTTGAGATGGTCGACCCCCCAGAGGGAGAGGAGGAGTCCACGCAGGCACTGAACGTGTATCAGTGCGGAGGATCCCTCATTCACCCCAAAGTGGTGCTCACGGGAGCTCACTGCGTCGCCGGGTAAGTGTGAACAGATTCTTTCGCAGAACATCAACTGAACCTTATTCAGAGTTTAAGCATGCTAACCTAATTTGCTTTCAGATTTACTGGTCTTATTCCCTCAGGTTCACGACCTGGGAGAAAACCTTAAAATTGACGGATGATAATCTTACCAGGAGCTACAGGAAAGATTTTTAAATATTTACCCGATTATTGATCCGAAACTATAAAAAAACTAGAGTGCGACGATACATTTTACGGATAATAGACTTTCATTCGTATCGTGCAAACATCACGTGAATCACAACGTCTGAGCAAACGAATAACCAATTTGAACAAGGCGATAACTTTTAAATAAAATGAAACTAATTATGCAGATCATTTCTATTAGGTCCTCTGAATACAGTGACCATTCCTAAAAGGGGTAGGTTCCGTAGGATTGCTGTTGTTGCCTCAATTATTTCTTACTCTATCCTAAAAAAATTAGACTAGACATTACATTAGACTTGAGAAAAAACGTATCATATACCAAAATATATTTCATTTTCTCAAAAAGAGAGACAAAATAGTAATATTTTCATCTGGACAATAGACAATTTTTGCGTGAGGCAGATATGAAATGATATCTGTTATCCCTTGAAGTTTCTGTCCCAAGACGACACTGTAAAAATGAACTGAAAGGTAATTTCACGCGCACGAAAAAATATGGTACCCTGACGATCGAGTCCTTCGTCAAATAATGCAAAGGAATGACACACCGAAATTGAAGTTCTAGACTTGAAAATCTGAGTATCGAACTCACGCGAAATTACATAAATTTCATGAAATCTAATTTGGCACTGTCACGCAAACTACATGCACAACTCGAAAAACTCAATTCTCTTCAGAAAATATGCCGTTAGAAACATTGGCTTCGACCAACCGATGTTCACCCGAGTACGCGCGAAGTCGAAAGCGTACAGGGGGGGAGGAGAAAGTGACAGCGAACGAAGGGATTAACGGGAGACAACGGGGGGACCGAGCTCGATGACTCAATTCTGTCCATTCATTCGCTTGCACGGAGTCGTAAATATCGGCACAGGAAGACGAGAAGCTCTAAAATCCCGTTTCCCCGTTTGAAGTGCCTATTTGGAACCAGACGATCTGACAACGTGGGCATTTGGAATGACGATTGAAAAATAGTGACATTTCGCAGAAAACGCCATTTAAGTAACAAGCTGAGAAAGCGCCAACTTCGACCAAATTTGGCCCATTTCGTGCATCCTGTGATGCAATTTAATAACAGTCACTTCGGTACCCTTTTTTGGCGAGACGATAATTGAAAAACTAAAAGGAGCAGACTTCTAGCATTGAAAATCTTTCGCACCTCTTTCCAAAAGATAGTATTTCATTTGCAAGAGAAACTTAACTATTACGGCCAATTAGAATAAAACAATATCTAAAACTGTGGATTCTTCGAAAAAGAATAGTACGCAATTAGGTCACCACCTGATTTTTTTCAATTCAGCGGTGTGTTATCACGCGCAGGTACCAAAAAAATTCAAAATAAATGTATATTTCCTTCGCTCTTAACAAATGCACTTGATAGTACATATAACTTTTTTTCTCCAGAAACACTTTTAAAGATCCATGCCTGTTCTACTATTCATTGCCAATTTCTGCTGGTGATTTGAAAATCGACAACAAACTATATTAATTATTACGAATGTTCACTAAGCCCTCTAATGACTCTGCCTTTTATTCGTGTTCAGGAAGGAAAACCTCCACCTTAAGATCCGAGCAGGAGAGTGGGACACACAGACGAAGAACGAGATCTACGGATTCCAGGACCGGGACGTGGAACGTATTGTTGTCCATGAGAACTTCAAGGAAGGAAACCTCTTCAATGATGTAGCCCTTCTTTTCCTTAGAGAGCCAGTTGATCCGGCAGAAAACGTTGAATTCGTCTGCCTACCAGCTCAGGCTTATCTCCCACCTCCTGGAACTAGATGCTTCGCCACCGGTTGGGGAAAGGACGTCTTCGGTAAGACATGCATGCCAAAAACACGACTTGAACATATAACTATCATTTGCCTCAATTAGATGATTTTTCAATCATCCTGTCCAAGAGGATAATACACAATATTCAAATGTAGCTTTAACATTCCTTTCATTGAAAAAATCACTAATATATACCTAATGACTGCAGTTTTCCTAAAAAAAGCATGAAAAAACCTAAGTTCAGCTTCTTCACATTATTAGATTGAACTTTATACTTTAAGATTTGCTCCTTTTGTTTTTATCAGCGTAATGAAAGTGAAATGTGGCAGGTGCCACATTAAGAATTAACCACACCGTTTGCGCAAAATGCTAACAGAGACTCGCCTTATACTCACAGGCAAGGAAGGCCAATACCAAGTCATTCTGAAGAAGATTGATCTGCCTGTGGTCGCCAATCCAAAATGCCAGGCTGAACTACGCAAGACCAGACTCGGTGGACATTTCAGACTCCACCAATCTTTCATGTGTGCAGGAGGAGAACAAGGCAAAGACACGTGCAAGGTAAATACAAGGGATGATCGGGAGATCGACAATAGAGAGAAATTTTTGATGAGTTCATGCAAGCGCACCATCAATACAAATTAAAAGGAGATGTTTATCAACACTGACTAAAATTTTGCCAAAACGTATAAAGAATTTTTGAAAAATTTCATCGCACTTTCAAGTAAAGAGATCCGTGGAGCTCCCGAGCTTTTAAATTTACGGTATTTGGCTGAAAGCAAATAAAATAGCAACTTGAAAATTTTTTAAATATGCCAGAAAAGATCGCGAATGGTGGAAACAACTTCGCAGGCGGTAAGTGTTGTCCAGTATTCCGTCAAACTGTATTTCGTGTACTCTCCATTTCAAAAATATACCCTTACTTGATCCAAAATAATTGATCAACTACCACCTGAGGTTCTCACCACTTTTAAATATGATCACTTCTTATTTTTTTAATTGCAGGGTGATGGCGGCAGTCCACTGGTGTGCCCAATCCCAGATCACCCTGATATGTTCATCCAATCCGGGATCGTGGCTTGGGGAATAGGGTGTGGAGAAAACCAAGTTCCCGGAGTGTACGCCAACGTGGCTCTCTTCAGGAACTGGATCGATGGGCAATTACATGAAGCACAACTGGACACATCCTATTATACTTATTAGTGCCGAACGATACCCACCAGCCGATTCGCGAAAAGAAAAAGAGCGCTTCAAAAATCATATCATCTTTTTGTACAAACATTTTATGAAACTTTGTCACGTCGCCCAAGGCAATAAACACAATTTTCAAAAATATTATCTTGCTTAGAAGAGATTTTTATACCTCGTCATACCGCCTACAATCCCGCTAAGAAATTCCTTTAATTTCCATGGAAATTATACGCCATAGAGATGCATTTCCATTTGTCCAATAAAGGCCATAACCAAATACAATTGAGTTAAAGCTGATCGGAGAAGCTTTTACTTTGTGTAATTCCATCTTTATGTGGTCAGAAATAAAGATGCTAAATACCACGTGCTTCGACGCTTTAACGCCAAAGTTATAAATAAATTGTAAAAGGTTTACCGAGTATTTTGAATTCTATCCACAATGGAGTTATTTAGCACATTTAAGGTCATCTTTGTTTTCAAGTAATGTGAATCTCCAATCATGTCTTGGAAAAATAGCTCTTAAAATGAATACTACAAACACCAAAGGCAAAGGATAAACCATCCAATATTTGTAACCGAATTTGGATGGCAATCGTAAATTATGCCACAGTGGCTGGCATCATTCTACATAGTTGTATAGTTTTAGTGCCTTTGGGTTGTACTTAAAATGTAATACTCCAGTTATATGGAAGGAATGTGGATTGTTTCAGGTGGATTGAAAGATTGCCAATCGACAATGAAAAATCATTTGAAACTAATAATTTTCCTTTTTGATGATTCTAAGTGGAATGCTGACCACAGAAAAACGTCAACCTGTTTTTCCTACAAAATATAATTACAAACAGGAAACGGCTCTGCATTTCACGAAAATATTCCAAACACTTCCCCCTACAAAGGAAGTAGAAACTCATGAAGGTTGAAAAATATGTTAGATTCATCATTAAGAAGAACAAAATTCACTCAAGAACCTTCGGCTGAAAAATAAATTTTGGGTGTGGTGTAACACCATGACGTGCCTTTCCGATTAATTGCTTAACGAGAATGTCCTACACGAGACAGAATTCTACGGAGCACCGTGACGGAAATGTTGGAGCATTAAACCATGTTAACATGACTCCAGCATCAGCAATACAGGCAAAGGTAGGCGAAAAAACATTCAAGGTGACTTCTAATCAGGCGAAGAGGCATAAGATGGGTCAGAAGCTTATGGCTCCGTGGCCATGTTGGCGAATATTTCTGCCAAACTCACGCATGAAATAATCAGACTACAAATACAATATTTACCGTATTTATTATACAGTATAAATGTAAAAATCTTATTTTGACATAAATGCATATGTTCTCACATAATACTTTACCTAACAATCTCATCTTTACAAACTAAAATTACGGCTGAATAGTATAAAATGTTTCATTAGCGAAGGCACAGATTTTGTATTATGGATTTAATAGAGACAAGTTTGTAATCGATTACTTTGGCCACAATTGGAAAACAAATTACTTCTGTTAAATTCCAAATCTGATTTTCTTCCAAATACGTGGAAATAGCTAACAGATTCACACATTGTCGGATACTATTGGAGGTTATCAACCACTCAAAAGAAGTTCGGTGCAATTCATTTCGCAGATGAAAGTTCCAATTAGCAAATCCAAAAATGAGCATAAAATAAATTAAATCACTCGATTCCTAAAACTACTTTTACCTCACAGAAATGGGTAGTCATTTAGGACAGGATTTCAAATTCGATGTTATCAACGGTTTTTAAGGTCAAAAATCGGTTAAAATTTTTTGTAACTGCTGACTACAGATGTATTCTAAATTATAATGTTTAGGGCACGTCACGATGACGTTTCGCTCTTGCAGACGAGCATCCCGTTTTTTCCCATTCCGAAGCAGGAGAATAAAATAATCACCATCTACTCCTCACGCAGGAAAACTCAAATTTCTCTCTATTTTAACAAAACCAGAGCGATAACCCAGCGAACCAACATTAAATATATTTCTGATTTTATTTACCGGGACTTGCCACGTCACATGAAGAACAATTTCATAGCTATCAAAATATTTACTAATTTTTGCATGAATGTTAATCACATTCGATTGTCCTGCTTTTTTGGTGTCTTAAGCACCTCTGAATAATCAAAAGATTTCGGCTTCATTCACCAGAGGAATGAATTATGAGGCCTTTGATCCAATTATTTGCAAAATAATAATTTCTTCCCAAAAATAGCTCCCCTTTTTTCAAATTTTACTTTTTGAAGTCTCCGCGCAGTCATCCAGCGCCCTAACATGCCCTAGAGCGCTTCATTTCCCCTCAGCCTCGGCATATCAAACGCGGAAATCAACTTTAATGTCGGATAAAACAATACATGTACAGTAGAACTCCTATCATCCCAATCAATCGGGACCGGACCCCGTTCGGATAATCGAAAATTCAGATTATTAGAGTTTTGTCCGGAGGAAGGGTCTATTCAAAGAAAACTGCAAGAAAAATGAGAAAAAGCTATGTATTAACTAATTTAAAAGAAATGACACTTTGGCATGTTAACCGTATGTCGCTTGTAAATACCAACGAGATATATATATAATACGAACGTTGCTGCAAGAACCATTTGAAAACGGCATCTTCTAAAATTTTGTTTGTTTCCGTTTTTATGGATTTCCTCGAAGAACTTCCATCTTCATTTTCAAGGACTGACACAAAATTCATAATTTTAGGTTTGTTCTTTTTAATGTCCGAAATCATTGATTGTCCGACACCGTACTGCTCTGCCAAATTTTTGCCCGTAACTCCCTTATCCGATTGCTCTATGGTTTTGAGTTTGTCCGCTAAAGATAACACAACACGCTTTCTATTCGAAGCCAAGGTGAACAATGAAACGCACTCTCAAAATAATCACCAAAACGCACCCCACATAATCAACAAGCAATCAAAACAAACAGTGGCAGATCACCCGTAGCCACACTCACCCCACCGCTGGGCCTATTCGGTTTCTAAAACTACAACATGAGACGGTGCCTAAAGCGATTCAGATAGTTGGGAGTTCGGATAATTGGAGTTCTACTGTACTTCCATTGGGAAGAATAGGTAACCGCGTGGAGAAAGGAATCCTAAATTCCAATTCAATATTGGGATGAATACATTCTCAAGGATAAACATATACCCTAAAAACACTAACACAGCTGACTCCCGGCCGTCGCTCGAGTCACCTTGTTTGGTGTCTCTAGAACCCGCATAATGATGATACTAGTACTATAAATAATTAATATTTGTCAAATAAACCACTGTGTAATAGGTTTTGAAAATCCTAACAATTAATTTTTAATTACAAATTAAAAACCTACAACAGATGACCTTAAATATTAGAGGTTTTAATGAAAATTTTAGGACATTAAATGGTTGTTTCAATATTCAATGAATCACAAAAGTAATGGGTAAACTTTTCTCTGAATGCACGATTGTTTTCATTCGAGCGGCTAAGTTTATTTGTTTCGAATACTTGTACGGTACGGTTTTCGGACCTCCAAATGAAAACGCCCCACTAGCAGGAACGTAAAGCTGGCCATGGGAAAACAGATGTTGGTGAAGATGGACGAGGTTGGAGAAGATGAACCAGGTTGATGAAGATGGACGCCAATTTCATTTAAAGATTAACTTTGCCTTTTTTGATGGCCATTGCGAAAGCCTTAATTACAGTGAATTGTATTTGCCGTTGTTCAAACGGTAGTAGCATCTCATATGGACATACTTGTGTGTGTATGCGTGCACTTAGGGTACGAGTATTAGCTATAGCGAAGATGGCACTTCGCAACATACTATATGCGCATCGGTTTGACTATTGTTCTTGTTTAATTTACAATTGCTTCTGTTGCACAGGGATTTCAAATGAGAACGGCAATGACATTCTCTTTACACATTAATTCGCCAGGAGGTTCGCCATTGCACGACCCTTATGAAAATTAGATATTTATTGATCACAGTTGTTATCGATGCTGTCCACAGGATAAGATCTTTTAGCTCGACCAGATTCATTACATATAATAGAAAGTCAACGTTCGTTGGTTTTTGCAAAAATGCACAAGTATTGCAAAGTCAGTGTAACATTATTAATGTTGCCACATTTATCCTCATCATCTGAATTATTTCCAATAATCATTTCTAGTATGTATTTCAATCATATCAGCTCCAAGGTGTTGGGTAACGTCACGCTCATTAAAGAATTCAAAAAATCCAAAGTAAAATAGCTGAGCACGAAAAAAACGAACTGGACTAATGCTATTAAATATGTCAACACAAGTTATGAATAACAAACATCGACTCAAAGTTATTTCAATAGTTGCAGTAGTTACTGGTGCGTATTTAATGTCGCGTTGTTCATGTTTATCATGATTCTCCTTCCCATACTTCAATGACCCTTAATCATAATTCTGAGAGGTGATTGCACACTAACCCGAAAGAAATCCGTTATTCCGAATTATTATACTGTGTTAATGTGTACATAAATTACCAGGAAAAAATATTTCGATTGAATTAAACGACCAAGACTTTTTTTTACTATTTCCACGCACCAACAAAGTCAAACTTTAAATATGTTTTGGTAAAAAAAATTAACATCAGCGGTCACCGGCCAAATAAAAATAATTGCGGGCCACACGCGACCCGCAGGTTGGGCTCTTATGTCCTTGGCTGAAACACAACTCGACTCGGAACACCGGCACAAGGAAGCAAGAATCAAGCTGCGGAAGAAACTAATTACACTTTCGCACTCCTTGAAATATTAAGGAATATTTCGACTAGTTATCAAAATAAATGACGTTGCCATCAATCTTTTCTAGCTACGATTCCCCTGGGATATAAATGTGGCTGGATTACCTAGGAAGAAAATGCAAACGTGAATGAAATACTGGGAGACAAATTTTATCCTCACTCTGGAAATTCGCGTCATAAAATTGAAGCGTTTTGTTGCGATTGGCAATTACGACCCGTTCTGGCCGGCAACAGCGAACACAATGTGCACTACGGCGTGAACGTCGACGATCAAGGAAAACTGCGCGGCATCAACCGGATACTCTTCCACACTCTCGTGAATCCGCTACCTACGCAAAAAGCATTAAGGACAAAGAAGCAAGGCCAAATGTTCCAAATTCAAGCCACTAATAGAAGAAATCCAGAAAATTGAAATTCATGCTGTTATCAGAGTATAATCTTCGAAAGTTTGAGCATTAAATTAAAAACTAAATTCTTGCTATTAATTGTTATTAATGTTATATATCAGATAACATTAGGCCAACAAAAAATACACATGTGTATTACTTAATTGTGGTATTTTTTAAGGGTGCGCGAAAATATAAAGCCAGCAAAGCCGGACATCGAGGGATCCGGGTTCGAATTCCGGTCAAGGCGAATGATTCTTTCACTCTGAAATTGTTGTATCAGGTGGACTGTTGACCATCGGCCGAAGTAAAAATATCTGTCGTAGATTTATGAATGATGGCACGATACCATTATTTTTAACACGAATTTAAATGAAATCGTCCCCACATAAAGTTAAATTCTGAGAACTATCAATAATGTATTGCCATTTATTAACGAAGACCATAAGTGAGCAAGACAAGTTCATATTCCCGAGTGCCTTGGTCTTTCTCCTGATTTTTTTCCTTTGTCATTATTGATTTACTCTTTAAGGAGCTAAACAAGCGTTCTCGGAAATCTTGCACGGTAGAATGTAGAAAAACAATTCAAACGAATGAAAAAAAGGAAATAGGTACCTTTAAGAACCACACTAACGGAAAACCTTGCAAATAGCAAGATACAATCGAAATGGGAATCTTAAGCAAAAACCTAGCTGCGGAAAGTTCATTCAGGGGGAAAATTGAGCAGGAAATTCGATTTCAAGAACAGAGCAGAAATACTCGTATTGCCACATGAATGTGAATCGTGGAAATTTAGTATTTACATTTTCATTTTTCAAATCTTTCAAATTCAGATATAAATCAGTGATTTTCATAACTCCAAAAACATTTGCCTAGAATTTCTGCAACTAAATGCCGACGTAAGACCCCGACAACGGGTCGACATGATATTGAGTGTACATTTACGCACGAATTAAAATAAACACTATTTGTCTTTGAAATGAGATAATTCATTCAAGGACTACATTACTTAGGAAGGGTTTTCTGTCGATGAAGAGGGACTTGAAAACAGAAATGCTCAAGAAAGAATACATAACCAAAAGAAGCTAGGTCAAATTATATGCATTTCATTACGATCCATCGCCTAATTAGTTGTGTATTATTTAGGAATTTGTGGTTAAAAATGCATTTCTGACGTGCCCCTCTACCACTATATGAACAAGAAGAAGCCGAAGCGAAACAAAGGACAAATGAAATAAAGTAATTCGTACGTTATTCGCGTCCTGAGGGCCAAGTGAAAGAGGAAACAGGATCCCAAAAAAATTTCAAACCACTGTACTTATTAACATATATATTATGCACTGAATTAATGTCAGTATTAGATCAAAATATATTAACATAGTTTCTTCAAAATTGAACCTGGAGCAATTCACTTAAGTAAAGGTTAAATTCAATGCAATTGTACGACCTAACAAATAGTTCATGTTTTCTTAATTTCAAAAACAATAATAAGGAGTCAAAGTTCCAAGTGGGTGTTGCAATATGTAAGAGCACAGGATGTATTTAATATGTAAAACCTGTAAGGTATGAGACGGAGAATCGGTGCCGCATATATTTAGCTCGAGACGGGATGGTTAATGGAACTGAGAAGGTCAGTTCGAAGGCAGTAGCCGAAGTCCATTTGCGTAGCTAGTGTGGCCTAATGTAATCTAACGTTTGTCTTCTGGTCTTATAGTCACACTCACCTATGTACATCCTTCATACGTAGTATCCAAAGGGAAAAGTAATGCTTTCACAAATATTCACTTAGGAAAACTACGGGATTTTCACAGAAATCCATGTTTTGGGGACACCTGAGCACATTTTGACTTTTCAAAAGTCTGTCTGACTGTGCGTATATGACAATATTTTCGTGGGCATGCTAATTAAAAAATGATAATAACGTGTAGCATATTCCTTACAATAATTTTGGCCCCATATTGGCACATAATAACACTTGAATTAATACCTGAATGCATTACGTTGCCGTCTATTAAATACTGATTTAAACTTTGATCATACGAGGAAATTCGGGCGGAGAAAGCAATGTGCTGACCACTATATTTTTCCATGAAAGTTCTGATTTCGGTCAATAGTTAACAGGACACAGAAAATCCAACCAAGTTTGGGGCGCCCGCGAACTCGCGTCGAACTAAGGTGATTTTAATGGGTCGCCGCGCAGTTGGCCGCAGGCGTCAGTGGGAATCCCAGTTGTGGACAAAGGGCCGATCGGCTATTTTTTTCACTCACAATCAGAATGAGTAGCGAACACAAAGGCTCGCAAAAAAATATCAACAACTTACAAAAGACAGAATATAAATACTTAATTTAGATTAAAAGCAAAATCAAACTTTGAACTGAAATCATTTCCCCGTTATTTTAGTTTTGTAATAATGATTATTTTTTTATACGTTATGTCACGTTACACAACCCTGAAGAAATTGAAGAAATTTTTGGGATAATTTAACTCTAGCTGAGAAATGCTAAAATAACAATCCCCATTATTTAATATTGTATCACGTAGAAATATAACAAGTGTGAAAATAACAATATAAAGTGTGAACAACAACATTATTTGGAGGCAATGGTTGTACTTTATTGTAATATTTCTTAAAAATACAAATCAATGTATTACCCAATGTCTACAAAATATTTTCTGAAGACATTTTAAGTCGATGCAGGAAAAGCGGGCATTCAAATATCTCCTAAATATCATGAATAAGTCAACAAGTTATTGCAAGATATTTTAAAGATGTAAGTAGAATAGATTTGAAAGAGTTTGTAGATATTTTGTAAATTTTTGTGCCAAGAGGGTAATTGCTCCGCATTCAATGCTGGGCAAGTCTACAATCTGTTATCGACCAAAATCGATTTCAGCGAGGCAATTAATTTAATATGACAAAGTAAAAAAATATCGACATGGTAAGACCAAGTCCTGGGATACTCTCTAGCTATTCATTCACATGTGGCCGTGAATGTGCTGCTTCGCGAACAATGCAAACACTTTCTCCTCGACGGTTGGATAAGAAGTTCCGCGAAATTAACGGGCAGGGTCTTCCGAGTAAAACGTCGAAGGAGACAAGGACAAGAATGATGACTCATTGTCAGTAAACAACGGCCTATTGGAGAATGCAGATCACGTACATCTAACAGTGTGAACGTGGTCTAGACTCGTTACATCACTACTATAAGCCAGAATATTTTCTTCACTTTTCAACCCAATCGTAAAAAACATTTTTTCTCTAAAAAGGATGAATTACTTGCAAGGAATGTTCAGTCACTAACAAAATTATGGTCACCACTGCAGCTACACTGACTTCCGAAATAAGATATGCATTATAAATGAAGTCATTTGACAACAACATTCTAGATTCAAATAATACATTTAGTTTTCGCACAATTATTTTTTTCGTTATGCTTTTATTTTCATAATTACAAATTCCATGGTTTTCCTTCGGTATTCATCTCTCTAAGGGCCAAAGCCTGTGAGACAGCTAGGAGGTTCACATCAACTTAAAAACGACAGCCAAAAAGTCAAGACTATAATTATCAGCATCATGATAAACTTGATTGGTTGCCTGATGGACAGAAAGATTCGGGTACCTCATATGTTCTGCGCGAGCATATACGGTCGAGTAAAACTTCCTTGCCCTTCCTTAAACGTATGATAGAAGAACAGTGGCTGGTGACGCATATGGTCCTGTGGTACCGGATGATAACGACAACTACGAATAATATTTTTATGCTTTCCGAAAGCATGCTCATAATCTGCCTTGTGGTCACTGAAAGTGATTGTTAATAGTAGCATGCCGGTCAAGATAGGTTTTTGATGGACCCAGAAACAAATCACAGCTACACATACTACATAAAACTACGGTCAGGTTTTATAATGTCTCATTAAACTGTAGATTAACTTTAACCACCGGTGAAGGTCAAAATTCAGTTTTTATGACCGCTAGTTAAGTTAAATCTCACCGTTAAACAGCTCAATAACTGACAGATGGTAACAATGTTTACATTCACTAATGAGCAATCTTATATGTTAATTAAATATGTCATTAACCTTCACTTTAAGTTAATTTTCACATTAACGAACTATTGGACTTAACGAGACATTATATAAACGGGCCTAAGATCTCACTACGAGCTACCTAACACGAACTGAAATACCATTACACCCTACATTACAATAGGGTATTCTTCAACCACTCCGTATACTTCCCGAACACCTTCATTCCGTCCATCGTGCTTAACGTTTTCCTCTCTCTAGCTCGCCTACCCAGCATTCCACTGCCACTCAATATATACTTTCCATCCACTTTTCCTGCCTTCTTTGAATTCCTCCCAGCAATTTTCTTTATTCCTCCACTCCCAGCACTTCGGATAATGACAGAAAATGGCGCTGGTAAAACAAGTTCGATACCGATTGGAACCTCGCTCCTCCTTGGTAATCACGGAAGCGCAGTCTAAAAAACATGCCCAGAAAGAGGAAAAAGATTGATACGTACACATGGAATTGCTATATTGAAATAAAACATTATTAACATTTTCCCCGCACTACAACGATTACTCGAGACATTCTTGTTCACCTAAAAAGCAATACGCTAGTAACCAGCGTTAACATTTTTTCCATTTTGACAGTGATAAGCGCGAATGAGGACGGAGGTAACTAACCTTTTATTCCCGGGTGATGCAAACGAGGCACACGTCTTAAAAAACGATATTTGACGTATCTCGAGGTCAGAAAGGCAAGAACAAGAAGATTACGAAGAACACAGAAGGCTAAAACTGAATATCAGGTTCACCGAAACAGAAAATGCATAGAGACTGACTCGCTAAACACCACTGCAGCACGCTTTGCGAATAAAACGAAATAAGTATAAAAAACGATAATTCTTTCGATACCCGCAAAAATAAAAGAATTCACATACTCAATAATGGTAAAAGTAAACGTAATTTCGTTCGAAAATTGTAAGAACTGCATTTTGTGGTCAAATCTTTCATCTCATACAGTTCTGACGAGCTGTTTAAATTTTGCATAGCAACCATTGTTTACAAATAAATATTGTTCTTGAAAACATGTCAATTAGTGAATGTCAACGATAGAATGAAAACATATTTAGCACTCTCCCAAAAAAATTAACTTCTCAGAAAGCTTCAATTCTGGAATTTGAAGCTTTTTTACGGGCGACAGCCTGTGATAATCTATTTGTTAAATTAAAGGCACATATATATATGTAAACAGTTCGCCAATCAGGTGAGAAACCCGGGCCTCCAAGGATTGAATATAATACATTAAACCTTTTGCATAATGTTTCAATTGATTTTAGACATTTTAACGTAATGAGTTGATCACCAAATGAAGTAAGGGAATTAATTATTTTTGCTTTTAATTGTCTTAAAACACAAAGAGGGTTAAAATCATTTCCGTTAATTCCTACTTAGATATATTGATCAGAAAATGTATGTTTTCAATAATTTTTTTTCTTATTTTAGTCCATCAACATCAAAAGAGTGGTTCGATCAATCAAGCGAGGAATACAATTCCCCAGGTACATTGAAATCCTTTTCCTGAATTGGTCGAACGACCTTCGCGTCTAACGCCCACATGCATGATAACGCAGCTATACAAACGATTTCCCGAAAAACGATCGTGAAAGTTTCCTCCAGTATTAGCCACTGCGCCAAAATACTTCTCAAGATATTTCCCTTAATTTTCTTCGTAAAAATGGCTCCCTGTCGTGTTAAGTTTGGCCGTACAGCGGGATATTGTAAATAAATGCCATCTTAGCAGACAAAAGTATCCACTGATTTCATATTTATATACTTACATCTATCTACTAAATAAATATACACAAAAACAAACAAATGTTATGGTTAAAATAATTAACTAAAATCGCAAACCTGCACGCCGAAATGTCTCGAAACTTCCGTCCTTACGTACAAACAACACCATAAAGAGCAAGAGAGCTTTCGAAATTAGAAAATAAGTATGGCATGTGAGATAATTCAAATAATCCTTATTATGATAAGCCCATATTCTAACTTTAAGACATGTAACACTTTCAACTATTCCAAAAATGGCAAAAATGGAAACGGTTGTTTGTAACAGGTCGGCAATGATTATTTAATGAACCCTTAACCAAGCCGCCCAACTCATGATTTATCCAGCCTGAAACGGCATAATAAAGCCAAACACGAAGAAGGTTATTTAATTTTCTAAAATGTCTACTATCCCTCAATCTGTGTTACCAGCCTACTTATAAATTATTTACGTCCGTCTACTCCTTAAAAAAAGTGGGTTCAATAAGTCGAATCCTACACCTATCTTAGAAAGATTACTTCCGCTCTAAAGCAGAGAGTCCACCGAAAACGATGCTGCGCTACGCAGTGTACTTAGCCGCTCTGCGTCTCGAAGCGAAGTTCTACGACGCAATAATCAATATCCCGCCGAGCGATTTATTGGAAACATATTTGCATGGCAGCACATTTTTATTCGCGTGTATTAGTCGACCACCAAAAATAACTGGAGACGTCAAAATACTACACTTTACACCATACAGTTAATGACGTTGTATAACCGAACTTATTAATTAGGTAGAACACAGGGCCACTTGCTTGGTGAACCATTGAAGAGCGCAAGGAAAATACTAGTATCGTAACCTTACAAACTCATGAAATAAATACAAGCACGAAAACTTAACGTAAAATCAGCGATATTTCAAAGGAGACTCCTCCATTGTCAACACATCTCGCAGATAAAATTTCGCCGAAAGGTTTCTAAATATATGTACGAAATTTTTCAATTAATTTCATTTTTACATTCAGTGGCAGAAAAAAAGACGGACAAAAACACGCAACGCGGACAATACAATGTCATCTAGTCCAATTTATAACACTTGATGCTTGATGTGATAACACGGCAAATTTTCTGAACTTCAACGAAAAGTGCCAAATACTTATTGCAAAATAATAATCGTATGGCTCCATTAAAAATTGACTTGCAAACAACGAGCAACAAACAGGTAGTGCCTTCCCTCAAGGATAATGTCTTACCACATTAGCATGGTAATAGGAAGGACATGTCCTACTTGACCATGAAGCAACCACCACATGCATTTTTTAGCCAGTAGGGCATTCAAACCTTTGACCAAGAGGAAGCATGCTTAATTTTATTGCTTAATGTGCGACTCTAAAAGAATACAAAATACGCGTATCTCATAGAGAATAACTCATTTCTCACTGAATCGTAAAATTACCAATTTTATTTTATTGCCCGCGAGACCAGAACGCTTTATATTTCACGAGAAAACAAGGAAATTTCTGGATCAATGACTGGCAGCAGCTGTAAAGATTGCAATCTTGTTAATAATAATTGTGTTAAAAAGGACCTAATAATTAAAAAGGACGTAATTATAAAAGGATCAATTAGAGGTTGTGTGGTTTCTGCAGGGATATCTGGGCATCCTTCGTCGACCTTCAGTCGGCGATCCAATTATGTAGGAATCCCCTGATTCGTTCTGGTGTTCACTACACGTCTGAGACCGCCAAGTGTGTAGCGGGTGGGATTTTCCATCACAATACAGGGCTTTTTCAGATTTACGTGTAGGTTAGAGTGTAGGTCAAAAGGTGGGTCTCTAAAGTCTTCTTTGCCAAATTATTTAGCTTTGAATGAAGCGAGGGCCATTGCTAGAAATAGTTCCTTTAACACGAATCAGATTGCATCGGACGGAAAATTTTATAAGGGATTCAATATTCAGAAGAAAACGATCCTCGTTAAAAATTCAAAAAACTGTAATGTCAAGGAAACATTGTCTGTATTGGTACATAATTTCCAAAGTTTATAAAAACAAATCTGTAGATAATCATCAACCTATTCCAAGCACAGGCGCAGATTTTATTATTGGAACAGAAAGCTGTTATCCACTGATATCGTCAACGGCGAAATTTTCCAAAAATCCTTTCCGTTTACAGAAAAGACAGATAAAATAGCATCGGAGGCGGTGTCTTTATTGCAGTTAAAAATTATTACGTCAGCAGGCATGAGGCAATTCCAGGCAATGATTTGGAAAGCGTTAGATGCTCAATTATAAGTCCTCAACCCAAAATAATTCACGCATGCGCATTTTACAGGCCGCCGGAAGGCAAAGATAATTTAATTCTAGAATTAGATCAGCAAATCAAAAGGTTTCTTATCCCAACACAATGAACGCGACGTTATCATCAGTGAAGATTTCAATGTCCCATCTATTGATTGGAGCACAATTAGTTTTAAAACGGAGGGTAAAAACACCTGCGGGTCGCTATTGAATTCCTCAAGTTGAACTTCTTGCATCAACTTGTCAATTCACCGACTAGGGGCGATAATATTCTTGATTTATTAGCAACGAACATTCCCGAAAAAGTGTTAAAATGAATTAGTGACCACAGGGCAGTAAATGCGAAGTTTTCGCTCCATGGGGTCAGAAATAAGAAGTCTAAAATAACAATTTACTTGTTTATAGAAGGGGACTATAATGACCTAAAATGCGTGCTAAAATCAATTTGGAAATTTTAAGAATGACAGATGACAGAAGAAATGCTGAGGATACGTGGAATCACCTCTTTGAGATCACGTTTTGTGGAGGGCACTTTGAGTGAGTACGCCGTCCGTCGGATGGGACGTTAAGCTGCGGACCCCTTGGCGCCCTTCGTTAAGAATAGGCTAATGCCGGCGCCGAGTACCTCTCCACCCTTCATTCTTTCCTGTTCAACCCTAATAGCGCAAATGACCGCAGCTGTCGGTCGCGTGTCCTACAAACTACTACTACTACTTGAGATTACGTTGTCAGCAGTCAACAAGTTCATTCCCAGTAAATTTATAAAAGATAACACAAGATTAGCGGAAATTTTGAAATAGAATCCGAAAGCATTTTGGTCGTACGTCAGAGAGGTTCCAGGAAATACGTCAACAGTTACAGTAATTCACTCCAAAATCACAAAGGAAAAAGAGTAAAAAGCAGCCAGATCAAATACCCGCTTGTATATTTTAAAATCTAGGGTCGGAAATTAAACCGTATCTAAAAAAAATACTTACGAAGTCACTAACACATCACAGGGTTCCCAGAGACTGAAAATCGGCTTAAGTAACACCAATATTCAAAAAAGGAGACTAGGAGGAACCGGGCAATTACAAATCTATTTCCCTCGCGTCCATTTAATGCAAGGTCATGAAACATTTAGTTTCTAGTCCGAACGTGAGACACCTCGACAGACAGAAGTTATTAATAAAAAGTCAGCTCGGTTTCAGAAAGGATAGAATCTGTAAGACAAAACGAGCACTTTTTGTCCATGATATTCTTATTTCGGGAGAGAGAAATGTTCCAGTGAACGCCGTTTATCTAGATTTTAAGAAAGCTGTCGACGAAGTACCTCACAGTAAACTACTCGCAAAGGTAGAGGCTAGAGGCGTGTGGCATAGATACAAATATTCGGGATTGGACTAAATACTTTTTGAATGGTTGGGTTCAAAGAATAGTGATAGATGGAGTTAGCTCAAATGCAGTAGAAGTTACTTCAGGTGTTCCCCAGAGAAGTGTTATCGGACCTCTTTTATTCCAACTTTACGTTAACGACAATGAATTCGTAGTCACTATAAAGATACGTTCATTTGCCGACGATGTAGTAGTTTAACGTGATATCCGTGATCCTGAGGACACAGAAGCTTTGTCAGATGACCTTAATGCTATACAACGCTGGTGCGACACTTGGCAAGTAGAACTTAACTTTAAAAAGTGCATTGTGGTAATTTTTTGGAAAAAGAGCAATACCATCCCGAACACCTACTGCATTGGGAACATCAAATGGAATGTGTAGACGCGATTAAATACATAGGCATTACCGTAACTCACTACATCTCCTTGGTGAAATGCATACGGGGAATTGTGGACAAGCTAACAAAAATTAGGATGCATTAGATGAGTGCTGGATTAATGTGATGAAAAGGTCTAAGAGAAATGTTAACTTTCGTTGGTTAGGTCTCATTTTGAATATGCTGATAGTGAATTAAAAGGAAAGGTAACTACGGCCGTATGGATATTATGGGAAGAATCAACCCCAGCAGTACTCATAATAGTGGGCAAAAGATATGGTGAGGGAAATTAGAGATGATAAAAAAATAAATTAAAAAATTAATTGATATAGGGGGGTTAGAACAGGACAAATATTCCACCAAAATACGATAACAAAAACGCTCTGGCTAAGGTGTACTAGATAGCATTGACCCTCGCCCTTATCAAGCACTGACCCAGACAGGGTTTGCGAGAGATTTCTCCCTGTGCCACTCACACGTAATAAAATAAATGCAAATTAATCATGCACTCTCTAGATTGTCAGATCAGTCAACGATCATCCAGTGGATTTTCTTCACTATTTCTGGAGTCGTCACCTCATTTGGTCGAACGATGCGATACTCGTCTTGAGAGCTCGTACGGCCTTGTTTAAACTCTGCTACCGAATATTTTACTGTTGTAAACGAAGGAGCAGACTCACCCAGAGTAAAATCCAGCTCAGCTTTTATATTGGTTGGGTTGAGGCCATTCAAATAAAAGTATTGTATCACATAACGATGACCAATTTTCTCCATTTTCACAAATTTACTTAAAACTTTCACCATTGATGGCTACCAAACAAATACTAAACAACATGGCGTCTTCAAACTTGAAACATATGCTTTATAGATTGCGTACCTTCTAATACAGGGATTTTTCAAACAACTACCGCCATCTCTAGGTCAGGCCGGGTGCTTATGGGACAATCCTCGTAAATTACTGAATTGTGTGGGAACAATTCACTTTTCCATTCCGTTTTGTTCTCTCTTATGCTAATCACTTTTCGGTTGATAACGGAGAGGGCAGAATATAGTGTTCAAATATAAAGGATAAGATAATAAGATCAAGAGTCTGAGATGTTCCAACGGTTAAGCCCAGGTTAAAATGAATCACTGCCACCACAAAATAACGAATATAAAAAATTGGAGTAAGAAATTCATAACACCTCTCTGATTGTGCACACACACAAATTATGTACAAATCATTGCAACAAGTAGGATACCTAGCCACTCCTCATTTGGCTGTAAAGGTGTAATCCAGCACAAGGGTGGGGAAAGGTTAGATAGCAGTATGTGCTCCGACATTAAACTAAAAGGGAAAATTGGAAAAACCGGATTCATTCACTTTCCATGATATCCCAATTTTGCGCTTCAGTAGGGCATACATTTTCAAGTCTTAAGTTTTAACTGAAGGGAAAAGAAGCAATATTAGGTTTGAACATTGTTAATCGACCACGAACTCTTTTATCCAGTTTCTGTGAACCCAGATACTACGGTAACGTCATTGTTTTCTGTATGACATGCCTCTGACCACAATGGTGCTGTTTAGCAATATATTTCATTTCCCAAACATCGTTTGAGCACGTCGGTAATACCAGAGAGCAGATCAAAGACTTCCATTTCCTGGGCCACATTAATGCAACACAGATTAGCCGTTTGTATGGAAATTAGGAGTGAATGACCTGCAGTTAGTACACAATACAATGAAATGATTTATATTAGCATCGAAGAAAAGGAACACGCAATGTAAAGCATGTTGTCAAATACAGAAAGAGAGCGATTCTCCTACTATACGAACGGAAAGGAGATAATAGAAACATAAGAGAAAGTACTCATTTCTTACGACATTCATAACTGCATCACTCTCTTATGATTCAAAGGCACCGTATCTCATCATGCACTAGGCATATGCAAATAAGAATCTAGCATACATTCAGCTCTAGTTATACATTTTCATGGTGTTTTTATTGGTGCAGTGTATAGTGAAATGTGTTCCACTAAGAAGAATTCACATTCTGGGGGTGACAAGAGTTTTCAATGATACCACGATTCTTGTTTGGTCGCCATTTGAATATCTCTTCATGTACAGAACTCTACCCCTCGAGCGGAAGTTAAATTCAAGATCCCATAGGGTTGATCATTATTAAGAGACACCCTAATACTATGCCCAGCTTTCTCTTTGAACTTCCTATGTTTGCAAATGCTGACCTCCAATACTGTAAATATCGCACAAATCGGTAGCCTTTTCTCATAACTTTACTCCTCTAATCCATTAATGGTCTCGCTCGTAAGTATGAGCTGCACTTGTTAAGCTGACACTCGAAGACACCATTTTTAATACGTACCATTTCCCTCAAGTAACTCAGCAAAGATAAATTCGTACACTTAATTTGCTTTGAAAACGACTTTTGGGAGATTTAATGACAAGAGCATATGTCCACGAAGAGTTTCCAGCTGTCCTATTCGTTCCTGGGAACTGTAAATTCGCCCAAGGGAGAAAATGTATTATTAGCCCCATCGTACTACGGTAGGAGAGAACATGTCAATAAAATTAGAAAAATTATGCGTGGAACATATAGATTTAAGATGTGATTTTTCCCACAAACGATAAGGGATGAGAGTAACATTATCACGGCGATAGAGGGGAAAAGTATTTTTATTTTTTCATTCTTAGTAGCCTCGTGAACTGTCTTTACTAATCTAGCTTTAGTTATAGTCCTTGTCACCTACATCTTTTATCGTATGCGTAGAGAAGTGTACCTTACTTAAATTCTGTAGTGCATGTACCTGTAACTTGTTAAGTTCTCTTCATTATTTTAATCCGGAGTACCATGTAGAAAATAAAATTGTAGAAACTTAAATTAGCTCACAAAGGCACATGCTAACCGACCCTATCGACCGGTAGGGTAGGTTTACAAGAAAGCATATTAACGCAAATTTAGAATTTGTTCAACAAATTCTGCATTTATGATAAGTTCAACAAATTAACCTGAGATGGTGACTGATGATATTTCGAAATATTTGTATTCAAATAAAGGAATACCTGGGATTTGCCTCATGATTGTTGCTATGCATGGCATTTCACAATGATCGCGCCCTTCTCGTTGACCATTAATTCTTTTCTTCTCCCAAATTTATTCCTCATACCCAATCGCTAATTAATCCTTTATAATATAAGCCACCACGTGTCTCCCAAAATAACACCTACTGAATATATAAATCAAACATTTACCTCACATATTTAGTAAGTACAGAAAGCGATGTGATAGAGTGGACCATCATTTGATTGATATGTTCCTGGCTCAAATTCTAAGAGGTAACTCCAAAGATCCTAAATATGTATAGCGGTACGTGGAAGCGTGGCCATTCCTTTCTTAAATACCGATCTCCGACTGGAAGATAACCTGGAACACGGAAGTATTTTCGTTGAAATTTAAAGGGCAATCACCGGTACTTTAATTTCCTCCTGTGGCTCCTCGAGTCTATAATCACGAACGGCGAGTGGACGTTTTCTGATATTCCCACAAGCTTAACTGCAGTGCAAAACGTACACATGCACGTCAACACGGCCAAATCCACCATTTACAGATTGAGGTATTTTTTATCTTTAGCGCTCGCAATTAACACAATCATGAATGCGTGGTATTCCCTAAAAATTCAAAAAAATTAACAAATGAATTGAACTTGAAGAGGATCCTTCAGTTAAATAGGCACAGTAAGTTCCTGGGTAGTTGAAGAAGTCTGTTTCATTTGCATGTCAATTAAGCTGCTGCAAAAAAAGACTTCAATATTGAAATAGAGATATTTTTTATGAAAAAGTCTATCTTTAAACGCAGATAGAACTAGAACATCCAAGAGGCACTAGCTACAGGTTATTTCTAAAAAAAAGGTCATTAATGCGAGCGATGGAGATTATGTTCTCATTCCACTTAAAGATTTTTGTCTAGCGAGAAGCCTCATACTTAACTACCTTAATATATGTACTTATTGCAATACCTTGTTGTTTTCCTAAAGTTCAGATAAGAAAACCATTTTTGGATCGTTTACTGAATGAATATTTAAAAAAGAAAAATATTATCAGAAAATCCAAATAACTCATTTCCTATGATAATGGGGATGACCGCTGCGCATCTAATGCAGACAAAAATTTAAAAAAAAATACGTGGTAATGGTTTAAAAAACAACAATTAGCCAATAAAGGAAAGAACACGCTAGTATAAAGGAGTGAATAGACTAGCATCACTACAAAACTACTGAAAACGAACAAAAATGCAACCGCTGATAGTTAAATAAATCAAACAAAACTCAAGCACATATCGATTGTTTTCAATACCACTTGATTACAAACTGGCGCTAGGGGATATATTGCAACAATTTGGTCGCGAAATAACAAGGCTTATGATAATTTTGGAAGTAACAATTTTAGGGTATACAGGTTAACAGAAATTCTCCAAGAGGAATTTGAATTGAATTGTACTATGCAACTAAGGTTACCAAATATACTTCAAATGGTGGTACTGGTGGGTGGCAAAATAAGACGAAGAAACTTCATAATCGAAAAGAAAACATTCCCCTAAACAACTCAGGAATTACGTCGGACACTGTGTTGATACCGATTCTTCCTGCAGGATTTAATGGCCACACTCATTGTAGCGGGAAACTGATAGCAAGATTAAAGCAAATCACCACCATTTCCCGTCATAGTCCAACAAACATCCTCCAAAACGCCGAGAAGATAAATCATCACCATTCATTATCTGTCCACGTCGCTTCTACTTATTATGCAACACTCTCTATTTAATGCTAGGGCATTTTTTCAAATGAGACTGCTAAATGTCAACAATTAGTTATTTTTCATACTCGTTAATTTTTCTGCGAATTAATGGGCAAAATATCGATTTTTCTCTTACTTTTGGTAATATGTAATAGGTATAAACTGTAATCTAATGGTTGGGTAAGATAACACGTGAGGTGAGGAAGCCTACATCAGCATCAGCTTACTCTTAATAAAATGTAATAAGGGTCCAACTGTTCTACGTTCGATTGGACGGGATGATTAATGCACTAAAAGTGTACAACAGACAAGAAGCAAGTAGAAAGCGGATTGTCAATTAAAATTTACGAATACTGAGGTCGAACCGGAAACCTCGGATTGGTAGATCAGGATACTAGAAATTGCAACGACCGAGTTTCTCAATGATCAAAAGGTCAAGTCTCCAAGGAAATAGAAACAGTGAAAGAGGTTCACTAAAAGAAGTAAATTTCTATATGGAAGGAGATAGAAAAAATAATTTGCTAAAAATAATCAGATGAGTGGAGATTTTAGATGTCATAAGTTAGGTATGCTATACAAACAATATTGATAAAATTGTCAGTAAAATAATACTTTTACAACAAAAAGAATACAAAGAAAGCATGTGAATCGTATAAATGCATATTTCTGAATAATGTAAGGTTAAAATCAATGTTTTCACTACTACGTCTTTAAATTATCCTGATTGTGATTTGATTACCCTTAGGATAGTTCCAAATGGTCAAGTGTTAATGTCGAAATATTAGGGTGCAGAGCGCCCAATAAAGAATTCAAGTTTCACAAATTAGGCTTCCACGGACTCAACCACCCAGGAGGCGATTCCTTCATCCACAATATTTGTCGTCAAATAAAAAATGACTGGGAGTGGTTTTATTCGGTTTATCATTACTAGTGCAGCTGGTAGTTCAAAATACGCGCGCTTTGGCTTGGCAAGTTTGTAAGAGAGGTTTTATCTTTCACTGACGTTAAGTCATGACATTTCAATCACCATCAATTCTAAAATGTATGAATCTCTTTACGTTCTTTCACACACATGTACTTAGGGGCATTAGACATTATTGCATTTGAAAATGTCCAAGTCTATTTTGAATATGGTAATTCGGACAGAGAAACTCCTCTGAAGAGGAGAGACACTAAATCACTGCTGCATTTTTTTATTTCAACTTTTTTATTGATAAATGATATTAAATCACAGATGAACTCCCTATTTTGCAGAACCTCCCACGGTTCATTTTGTGACCACCATTTGAAACAAGAGCGTGGCGACGGCAAGACACTGGGCGGCAATCGTTTCCAAACAATTAATTACAGAAAAATTCCATCTTAGTACGAAACGATTCATCGACTAAATTCGGGCAATTCCAATTCTCTTCAGCAATTTAATACGTCAAATTCAAAAGTTTTCCAACCTAGGAAATTCGTAAGACAAAGAACACAAGTTAAGAAGGAACGTCAAAATGTTTTGCTCGACCAAATCGGCACCTCTCTCATTAAATGCGTTGCTTTGGTCATCGGCTGATAGAATGGCCATCCACATATCACTAACTTAAAAGTCAAGGTTTACATTTGACAAAGCTTACGCTGAGAGTAGTCTCAATACAGGAATGACGCCACGAGCCAAATGGAAATTCGCTGTATCAACACTCCATGCGCCTCGTCCCTTTTCACCGCATACCAAATGTACACACTACCTTGTGTATCTTGGTCACACGACGGTCAGCCTTAAGAAAACTTGAATTTCAGAGCCAGAAAATTTTTAGAAGGAAACTTTCATTGTTTTATTCGCCATTCGAGGAACTCCCAAAAATGTCTAACTTCATTCTAAAGAGTGCTTTGTAAGTCACATTTCTAAAAAGAAAGCATCCCAAAAGTGGTTTGGGAATTTTTCAAAATTCTTATTTTAAATAACTAACTGCCGTTCACCAGGATATATTTAAGAAACCAATTTATTTGTACAACATCAGAAAAATAAATTAAACATTCTTATTCACGACCATAAATAAATTAAGTGAGAAAATGATTTACAGAAATGTGAACCTATATGAGTTGAAAGAACAAAGACGTTTGCACAAAAACGGGAAAACTGTTTGGGAATTTGTTAACAAGGAATACACGGGAGGGATTCAAAAATATTTCCCATTAAGGCTACGGCATGAAACGATGTTGTCACTAACAAACTTGGCCATTAGAATAATGTTATTATAACCTTAATTTACGTTCATAAAAGAGGGGAATCATTTAGCACAATGATTTATTGAAAAATTAATGCATGGTATCGCATGTTGCCGTTTCATCATCACAGCTGCTGATTAGAAAATTAATAAAAATGTTGTTATTTGAGAACATTATTTATTTGTGTGCAAGATTTGTGATGTTAAGCCTGACAGCAGTGATGAGACCCTATACGCAACTTGCACGGTTTCTCGTATAGAAAAGAGCGAGGACAAACCTTCCAAATTCCCTGGGCGTATTTCAGTTCAATCTTCTTAATTTAGTTAGAGCATTAAAATCTCTCCGAAAGTTAATATTCAATTTTACGTTCATCGGTTCGGCAAATCCGCGAAATTACAAAGTTCATTTTACAATTTAAACCCGAGTTCCGGGAATCAGCACGAAGTTTGAAAACATTTTATCACATTCGTTACTTACGTACATCCGGCGACTTGAACGTACCACTTTCTATCCTAAATTACCTTCAACCTTCACGCTGAATAATAATGGCCACATACAATTGGGGATACATAATTTCGAACTCTGAGAATAAAGTATTTTTGCAGTATAACGACGGGATTCCCACGTGGTTCTCGATATTATCGTCAGATAAAAGCACATGGCCATGACCTGCGCGTAAACGACACGTGACGGAAGGGGGGGGGGGGCAGGTGGGAGAGATGGAAAATGTGAGGGGAAGTAAAAAGACTAATAGACCATTTTCGTATTCCATGATTACACGAAATGGACGTGGATAAATATCAGGAGCAGCTTCGACCTTCACTTCGCTCTCACAATACTGTTGTTTGTGGACTCAGTCAAACCATTTATAGACATCTGAACACGGGTCATGTATGGTTTCGACCAGACTGCACTAAAGGAGTATTATCGATAATAATTTTACATGGAAAAAATGCGTCCGCAGTTTGAATATTAATTTAGCGTTTCAATGACAGGTAGTTTTGCTTTTATCTTCCAGATGAAAACGACTTCCTTTTCAGGCGATGGCAAGAGCAAGGGAATGCTTTACAACTTGACTTTTTTCACCAGGACAAATACGATCAGACCCGCGAGAGTACGAGAAAATGGGCAGCATGCGCCTCTTTGAGTCGAAAAGGCATGCAAGATGAGGTCGCAGATCCTAAGGACGGGGGATTACGAGGACCACCCGGAGTGCCGTCTCCCCAGGTTGGCGCCAGGAGCGAGCGTTGCCATCGACAGGTACCTTTCGCGAGAGAGGGAGAAGAATTCCTGGGGTGGACAAAGTTGGAGAAATGAAACTCATACGCACTTTTGTTAATGAAAACGTTTTCGGTCGTTTCATTCACACTAAGTCCCACAATTCGCCTTTTATGGACTCGAGAGGCGCTAATTACACATATTCTAAGTCTGTTTCGCCTTTCGAACAGTGGTTCATCAAAACCGAGCGGCGCTTTAGAAATTCAGCATGTTGAAGCCTGGCACAAAAATTACGGGGAAAACCAATTCGACTGACTGTACTCGTTCAGTCAACCATAAACCTGCTGGGATCATCAAGGTAAATGGGTTTGAACGACGATCAGACCGAATAACGAGATTGTTCACCATGGCCTGACATTGCCGGCGGAGGAAGAGGGCCAGGCCGTGGGGTAAAGGAAGGTGGTGGTGCCCCCACCATTACGCGTTTCCTTGATAGCTGCCACCCATCCTTGAAGACGTTAAAAGGGAGAAAGAACACCGCGGAACGGACGCGCGGATGCGGACTAGAACCGGCGGCGAAGACGTCTGCTTGGTTGCCAAACCTCGATCTCCATGACGTCACCACGCGGAGTTTTCACTCGCAGCGCCCGGGTGAGGGAGGTCATACGGGATGGCTTGGTGGAGATGGGGCTGGGGGAAACTTGAGGGAGGGGAAGGGACAAGGGGGAAGTAGGGTGCTAAGTGGACAGACAGGGCAGAGAGCGAGGTGGGTGATAGCATGAGGCGAACGGGAGGGTAACCCCACCGGTGGAATACGTCGTGGACGAACCCCAGGGACGACAAACACGGGAGACGTGAATTAAGTGCTGTTGGCAGCGGAGCACTCTTTTGGAGAGGCATTCCGAGACAACATAATCGGTGAGTTCCCGTCAATTGAACGCTTCGGGCATTCGAAGCAGGAAAATTTTGACTACTGAGTCACCTGTAAATCGGGAGTGGACCAGGATGTTGTTACGACTGTCCACTCCGACGAATTCGATCTGATACGATTTGAACAAGAAACAACGTAAGCATGACATGACCAGGGATTTGATGTACACTCACCGCTATTCGGCCTCTGCGACTTCGCTGAGAGAGCCAACGACAATCCGGACCGAGTAAGGGAGTCGGCGTTCCCACTGAGTGTGCTGCCGAGATAATTTAGGCGACATGTATTTACTCCAACATTAACCTATCAATTTTCACAAGATTATGCAATTCAAAACTTGAGCAAAAACGAAAGTGATCATAAATTGGATAAGAACGAGTCTATTCATTTATTGCAGCCGAGGGTTAACAATAAGACTATTGGAAATGTAAAATGTGATCAAGTTATCTCCGCGATATCCGAAAATATTGTAAGCATGAACACCGAGAGCAGCGTGTGAGACAGTGCATTGTTGACATCACATTGCGAAGAGTGTAATCGCAATTCAGCCGAGACCTCTGCATTTGTTAATCCTCTCGTGTTGCAACTAATAGCGACTTGTCGAATTTTTCGGGTCAATATTTGCTTTTAATTCCGCTACCAATTCAGCCTCTGCTTCCTTGCGACATTTGGAACCGGGCATAGAAATTGCTGTGGGATTTAAACAACTTAAGCAGCTGACTTTTGTTTCAATTAAGTATCTTGAAAATTATGTTCACGAAACGTTCTGGGATCAGAATTTAAATAGGAAAATCTCAAATACTCTCCCACCTCATGAAAATATTTAACTTAAAAGTTGTACAACTAATTCCCATTATTAACGACCAAAATAAAACCAATTAAACTTCTAAAAAATTTCATTGGAGAGTTGCATATTTGCACGTGTCCTATCTGTGTGTCAAGGGTGAATGTCAGGATTCCCAAACCCCGTAGAACTCACTGGTCATCCCTCAGGTCCCAAGTTCTCATGGTTTAATTTCAAATTGCGTGGCATATAAAATGAACGTATATACCCAGATAATAATAATATACAGCCATTAAGGTGTAGGAATGATATCTGTAGAAATGCTTGTCATTTAAAATCATTAAATGGTTGCAATCTTAAGGCATGGTGTCAACAGCTTTTTCCTTATATTCAATCACATTAACAGTCATCCTCGGTTATTATTAGTAATTACTCAGTTTTTTGGCCATTTTGTTGGAGAACGCACTTGTTTGGTATCAAACTTCTGGTATTTCTAAATATGGAACGTAAAGAGTGGTTAAATTAGGAAAATACTCTCTACTGAAGTGGTTTTTAGTGAGATTAAGGATGGTCAGTATAAGTTTAATAGAGTCAATATAAGAAGATGCACAGCTAATTAATACAAAGTAATTTTTTTTTTAGAACCAGGCAGTCCAAAGACAAAAAAATCTCTATCAAGAAACCAGCCTCAATTGTTTAACTTGAATACATATTTCTATCTTTAAAATTGAATAACCTAATGTTGACCTGTATTGCACATTTAGAAGTTGACTCAATTAAAAGGTACTGTCTCGTAGTTTCTTGAAATGAATGTGTGTTTCAATTTCAATGCTAGAGACTGCATCATTTTGTATTTTGACCGTTCAACATTTGTACAATTTGGAAATACAAGGACCTTATCACATATTAACGTCAGTATCAATGACTTATGCTTAAGTGAAGGAGGTAGGAAATATTGTTGGTGGATACAAGTACAGAATTACAATGAAGAACGGATGATGAGTGTAAAATAATAGCCATTTAAAGAAGAGAACTGGTGCAGCTTTGTTATATGTACTATCATGAAGTAAAAAAAATACTCTTCTTGTTAAAAAAAGGGGGACAGGAGACATAAGTGCACAAAAAACATCGGTAGTGCAACTCACCAGTAGTTTTATTATTATAGACAAAGAGTGGTTTTGATAATTTCATATTTTCAATGGAAGCAGAAAATTGAGAAGTGAGTTGAAAGCAAATTGAATTATCCCACATACAACTTTGAAATAATCACTAGAAAAGCTAACAAAATTATCAAGCCATGTTAATGTTCCATTAGTACATGGATGTGTGAAATAACTTATTGAAAGCTCACAAATTTCCTTCATGGAAAAACTGCAGAATAGTCTTCTTGATGGTGTTCCAGCATCCATGAAAAAATTCAAATGTGGCCAACAAATGTTTGGAAATTAATTATTACTCAAGAGTACATGCTGGTTCAATCAATTAGAAATGCACCAATGGCAAGGAATCCATTCAGTACATTCCAACTAAAAATATAACCACTATAATATCCATCCTATACATAATATCGTATTATCGAAACATTTTAATTGCTGCCTACAAAAAATCAGTATGATGTCTACTAAAATTAATTTTCTACATTTATACTCATAAAGAAGTTCAAATCAATACTTTTTGGTCTTCTGGTTAGCACAGAATCATCACTTTGGGAAGTTCAGATCCAGTCTAGTTCAAGTTCCGAGTGGATATCACATAATAGTGCATTCATTAATAGACTTATGTTATAAATTTGACAAGCTATTACTAGGTACGATATCTCCAAGTTATTTTTAAAGCAATTAGTTGAAAAAATTATAAGTGCAGACCCTCAAGTTACATAAAATCAACTCTCCAAGGCATTTCAAGTCAGAGTTGTGGAAATTTGACAATTTTGCAGTCTTAAGTTGTTAAATTGAAAATGAGCTTGCATTTTTGTCAATTGGATGCTTGGATGTTATAAAAGGCAAGGAGTCCCAAATGAAATAATGTTTAGATTCTGTTGACACTGAACAAGGAGGAAAGTGAAGCAACATCTAATTTTCAGACTCTTATTTTCAATCATCAACAAGACAGCATAATTATTAAAAAATTCTATTTAACAGATGAGGTATTTATCCTTTCACGGAAAATACAGTTCTGGGTGCAAATTTGATTAATTTTTAAAAGCCAAAATTTCAGATAAAATTTTCCAGGGGAAAATTTTACTGGAGTCAACTTGTTACTGAAATCTAGGAACATCAATATTTACACTAATATGTCACCAGTGGTACCGCATTGCAGTGACCAAGTAGAAGCTAAATAATTATATTAAACATGTTTAACTAAATGCCCCCTAGTGTGAATAAAACTATATTGTGAACTAGTGCCATGGAGCATCACCAATTATATTTTTTAAACAGATTTCCTTTGCAATCTAAGACTCAAATATTTCTGTTAATGCATCTCTTACTTTGCAGATTTCTAATATTTACAAAAATTCTTTTCCAATTGGTCGGATATTTTTCCCCAACACTCCATTCATCAACAAATTTTAATTTGGCTGGACATAATGCCTCCAAAATGTAATTTGTAGCCTGTTTTTTCTCATTACAGCTCTTTATTATTTGAAAAAAATTGTTTTGAAAGAGTAACTTGTATGCATTTTTTACTTGTCTAGGGTAAACACAATTTTTTTCATCATTTTCAGGTTGACGACAACATGGATAAAAGGGTACCGCTGTTTTGTCAATTACTGATGGTTTTAGCAACATCATCATGTGCATATGCTCAAAATGCTCAGGGTGATGATTTGGGTTCACTCATAGATTACGTCTTCACATCCCCAGCAACAAATGATGGCACCTGTGAGTGTGTACCTTATTACCTATGCCAGAACAATTCTATTGTCATTGATGGTAATGGCCTCCTTGATATACGGTAAGATTTTAGGTCTCTTTGTGCATCTGTAGAAAAGCATGACATCTTAAACATATTGTTGTGAACTTGACCAGATAATACTTAACAAAACCGAACGAACAATCACCTGATTAATTAAGTATACTTATTGTCAAAGATACTTTTCCGAGTATGAATATGCACTGAGTAATATTTATTTTTGTATTTAAACCAATATATTTCCACAAATGTCATGAAAATTTCTTATGATATACTACAGTATGACTTAGGTCTTAAGTCACGGTCTTTTAAAACTTGGAAGAGAAAAACTGCAACATATATATAAGTTTTGAGAGCTATAGCTCTAAAACTAAAATGAAATATCACAATCGTACGTTAACTCAAATGCCACAGAGAAGCTTTGAATATTTCATTTCCCGATTCCTTTAATTTTACTGTTTACAAAAGTATTAATTTTCCTCATGTTATCCTTAGTGAATGAGCTTTCAGAGCTGAACTGAAGACAAGGAGTCCATAATTAGATATAAATGTTTGGATTGAGTATTCTCACATGCAGATTAACAGATAAAATTTTTAAAGTAGATCTGCCCACAAGCCTTATTAGACAATCAGTATTCTGAAAATTTCACCAAAGCAACTCTTTGCAGCTTAATCCATCAGAAGTTTCAGTAACTGTATTTTTCATACTATTCTTCTAGTTACTATTCCTTTAAGAAAATAGAACTCTTATGGACTATGCTTGCATTTTCAGTAGAACAAAAACATTTGAAATGTGAAGGAATTACCATTTTTAAAACTAATATCTAATGTTTTATGACACAATGTTATTTACTCTGACAATTTAACTAAATCTTTCCGCATTATCTCTCCACATACATATTTGTAAGAGGAAAATGTCAAAATGTTGGCAATTATTGATGGGTTTATTAGGTAATGAGATGTTGATAATTAGCCATCAAAAAATCATTGTGGATATTTTAGAATTAAATAAGGCCTAATGTAAACATTTGATGACCAACCGTTAACATATATTTTTTCATTAGTTTTACCAGCACTGAGTGTTGAATTTTCCCAAATACTTAAAGCTTCCTTAGCAACAATGACCCCATTTCAATATATTATTTCTATGTATTTCAATGTCAGTAATGAATTTGATTTTATGTTATGAATTACCCTTTAGGGATATATATAACGTAATAAATTAGTAGTGATTCTAGAAACAAATCAGGTAGTTGGTGATCACAAATCAAAATTTGTTTTTAGTTATGTAAAATCAATAAAAAAAATATTTATTTGATAGTTGTGTCCATCCAAAAACCTGCCTTAACTGGCAGATTACCTAATAATAAAGTAAATCAACAACATAGTTCAATATTTATTTTATCAAGAACACAATGTATACATCCACTGTTCTTAATAAAATAAATATTGAACATGAACTTCCACAAAGTTGAGCCTAAAACAATAGAAAACACCATAGTTGTTCCTCAGAGAATGTAGCCAAACCTAAACTGCCATAAATAATAATTTACCTTGCAATGATTGCTAACTAGCCATACATGTCAATTTCCAGATCTCTGTGGAATAATAGAACAATTCCACCAGTCCATACCCCCTAACCAGGTTGAGGAGGTATTTGAACAACTAACAACGCCAAAATATAAAACCCAATCTGCATAGTTAGACATAATAAGATTAACTCTTTAAGTATTTAAAGCATTATTTAAGTCCTAAGATTTGTTTACTGCAACCCTCCATTCTCCTCTATTCAGTATTGTAATTCCCTCTAACCCTTGATAGCTTCTCGTTTCACACTGTCCGATGAATTTATCTCTGGGTCTTCTTTGTGTGATCTTCTATCAGTATTTCCTTTCTACGTTTCTAACTAATCCAAGGTGCCTCTCATCAAATCCTGGTGTATCCAATTCACATAGCTCTTTGCTGTAAAGTTCTTCAAATGTTCTCTTCATCTTCTACCTATATCCTAAGTTATACTGCTGCCAAGGTAGATTAAGGAGTCCAATTACTCTTCTTTCACTCTTCAAATTGTGATATCTGCCTTCAGCTTCTCTGTTCCACACACAAGTTTTAATTTTTCTAGTTTATGCTCATATTATCCCCAAAGAACTCTGTGCATTGCATTGAATTTTGCTTGTGGGTCAACTTGTGTTGCTGCAACTACTGTGATGTCATTTGGGAACCACAGCATGGTAAAATCTTTTCTATATGCCTTGACCCCTTTGATACTCAATTCTTGTAGTTCTTTTATTGCCTATCCTGGTTAATTGTTGAATAGTGCTGGGGAGAGATTCTTTGTCTAACTCCTTTATTTTGCTTCTTTTTTTCCATTTTTGATTTGCACATTTGTTGCTTGATTTTTTTTGTAAAGATGGATTATTCTTAAGCTGTTATAGTCCATTCCAAGCACTTCTATTATCTTCAAAATCTTGTTCCACTTGGTGTTGTATAAGAGCTCCTCCAAGTCCCACTAATTCCACTTATAATGGCTTATTTATTTTTTTTGCCAGTTCCCCTGAGTATTACCTCTCTTGCTCCTCAGTTGGTCCTGAATCTGAAATGGTTTACTGTGAGGCTCTCTTCTATCTTTCCTTCTACAGTAGTCCAGAACAAATTCAGGAACTCCATTGCTATGGTTCTAAGGGATTTGTAAACATCAAACAAACATTTTTATTTACTTGTTGCTATGACAAGCTTGTTCTAATTTCCACTTTCAACTGATAGCCTGGTTGTTGAGCTCTGATGTACATAAATGCAATTGGATTCCAAAGGTATGACTGACATAAGTTTTGAACTGCCAGTTGTTATCAATCAAGGCCAATTACGTTATTATCAAAATATTTTCCCACCTTTATCAAAAAAAACAAAACTGGAGCAATATGAAATTTCTACCATTTAGCTAACTTTCAATGCAGAGTCCCAAAGCTCGTAAGTGCACTCATGGTGGGCTCAATTCAGAGTGAATTTTTGAAGACTGATCCCATTGCTACAGCAGCTAGCACCACCAAAACTAATTTTTCTAGAAAAAATTTCTTGAAAGTTTTCTAAATTTTCTTCTGGAAAGAAGAAAAAATTCCAACTAAAAGTTCAAATAGTGTAACTATCTGGATACCAGGACTTTGTGGAAATAACATAGAAAGGTGCTGCCTCCTAAACATGAATGTGACAATTCCACAGCTGAAGAATTTTGCTCTAGGTTAGCTCTACCCTTGTCAATATACACCAACCTTCAGTTTTATAACTTTGGAAATGAAATCAAAGTTCTTTGAGATTTCAGCTGGTATTACGAACTTTTTGTGAGTCTCACAATAACTAGGTTCAGAAATGATTAATTCATATGTGGAAAATTTAAAATGCCTTACATAAAAATAAGCTTTCCATGATACCCCCCATGATCTCAGATAAGGTATTGGACCTTTGGTTACAGAAAACAAAAAAATGTTGTTTCATGATAATTGCTTATGATTTTTGATAATGATGTTGTCTTATGAATGTGCAATATTGATGTTTACAAAAACAAATTCTTTTATATTTTTGAGGGGATAAAGAAATTACTGTAAACACAGAAAGAAACAGAAGGACCTAAAAAGAGATAAGTAATAAACCAAGGCAGCCAACTATTAGGGCAAAAAATGCATGGTAAAAGGCACATGCAAGGATATGGGGATATAATCAACTAAGATCATTAGAATTTAAATATACAAGGAACGTAGCAACGGTCGTGAATCAATGTACAAAAGTTACGGTCCCGGCATTTATAAGATCATTAGGTTGACAACATTCTAATGGAACTGCTTCTAGGGTTCTACAGCTTCAAAAAATGGATGATATTTTATGGGCTAATTCTTAGCATTTATGAGGGAGGAATTTGGTCAGAAGATTTTGTTAGATGAGTGTTAGTTCCCATCTCAAAAAAGGGAAACGCAACCATATGTGAGGACTACAGAACAATATGTTTGATTTCAAACACAGCTTAAGTGCTATTTAGGTTTGCCAATAAAAGGTTAACGAAAAGGGTAAATGATTACTTCAGGGATCATCAATTTGGGTTCAGGAAGGAGAGAGGTATGTGTGATGCCACAGAAGTAATTAGGTCTCTAATAGACAACAAATTTGAATATTTTGTTGCTTTATGGATAACAATGTGTTTGAAAAGATATTAAATCAGGTGGAATATACAAATATTTTACAGAAAGGAGGGTTACATGACTTATCCACTGCATGTAAATGTCTCAAACTGCTCAGGTAAGAGCAGAGTTGGAGAGTCAGGATGGGCAGTTTTAAGAGGAGGGGTTTGACATGAATAACTGGCAATAGGAATAAAAGTCATTAGGGTTTGAAAATCGGTTAGATTTGCAGATGAGAAAGTTTGCTTTTGTTTGCCTGTTGGGCAAGGAGTCACAAGCATTGCTAAGCACATTAGAAAGTCTGTTCAATAAGTATAGAATGAGAATCAATGTAAACAAATAAAAGGTTAAGAGTTTTCAAGAAAGAGGATGTCTTTAAGTTAAATGTAATGTTAAAATAGAAGAACAAAACTTAAAGCAGGTGGAGCAGTTCACTTATCTTGAAAGTGTTTTAGTACAAAATTCACAAGAAGTAGGGAGTTGACAAGAGAAGCTGAGTAAGGATGTTAATAAAAGACTAGGGAAAACTTTTTCTAATCTTAAGCATTTCTCTATCTCCATCTGTAAACCAAATGCAGGAATCAAACCAGAAATAATCATAACTTTATACATTGATCAAATTGTAGAACCTATAACCAATTAGCTCTATTTTAAAAAATTCAAAATACAACCTAAAACAGCTATGCACGAGTAGTGAAATCCTTTTTATGTTAAACTTCAACACTTAAAATTTTTAAATGTATATATAATTCAGGTTTCACTCAAAATTAGTGCATTAAGAGAAAATGGATGGTATGTAAACAAACAATACATATTTTATACATTGAAAAGCTGTTTTACCCTGGGTTTTTAATGAACAAATGGTAAACATCAATAAACTCAAAGCATCAAATTAACCTAAGCCAATGACAAGAGGTTGGTTTTAAAATAAGTAGGAAGCATAATTGCTGTTTCAAACAATTCAAATGATGTAAACAAAGTCACTGCATAAGTTGTGGACACCAGATACTGCACAGCCATGAAAGGATAATATATTCAGTTTCAATGAACTCAAACGGCTACTTTGGTAAAAATAACAAAAATCCATACAAATAATATTAAAATCCTAAGTAGGAACAGAATTTCATACTTATATTATATAATTTTACCTACAGATAAGTTTGTAAATAATCAAATAGTTTTCTCAATTCACAGCATGAAAGATGAGCACTGCGCTAACTACTTGGATGTGTGTTGTGAAGCTCCTTTGGACGAAAAAATTATTCCGGAAACAGTAACTATCAAAGACGGATGCGGACACAGGAATCCAGAAGGTGTGGGATTTCGTATAACAGGAGGTACTGATGGGGAAGCACAGTTTGCAGAATTCCCTTGGATGACAGCAGTTTTAAGAAAAGAGCGTTCATCCTCACCACATGGGCAAAATGCCCAGACAATGAATGTGTTTCAGTGTGGTGGAGCCCTCATCCACCCAAGCGTTGTGCTGACAGCCGCCCACTGCGTTGTGGGGTAAGTTAAATTGATTGGGATGGACTAGTTGAAACTTAACTGAACTACTTGAAACTTAGTTTTTCATAAATGACATTCCTTTTAGGTTTGCAACCACTACACCTTGATATAGCCAATGTACATAAGTGCTAGTGGATTCAATGCCCCACTAATAGTAATAATGTTAGACTTTACACAAAGAGATGCTTCTTTAGAATGTTATTTTTTCATCTATCATAAAAAATGTTACTTATCTATTTGGTTGAATCACTGGGAAGATAATGAATCCCCAAGTGCATCTAATGTAAATAATTACTTAAGTATAGCCTAATTTTTACTTAATAAAATTCTGTAAATCCCCAATAATTTTCATAATTAAAAGATCCCCCTGACACATTAAGTACTTTGTCTAAGAAAAACATCATTAGATAATGTGTATTAGTATAAACAGAAAGAAACAGAAATATAAGTTATCAATGAACCTTCATGTGTATACAAATGTGCAGCACTGAGCTGAGCTACTATGGCACTCTGGTTTACATTTCACATGAATTCCACTTCACTTATTTATAAAATAAATTTTGAAATATGTGTTTTAACAAACAAAATGTTCATTAAATGAAGAACACAATGTATATTTCCACTGTTCTTTATTTTCGTACGACTAGTTTCAATTCACTGCTAAGGCATCATCATCAGGTACAAGTTGCAGTCCAATTTGTACCTGATGATGATGACGCCTAAGCGTTGAAACTAGTTGTACGAAAATGAAGAACAGTGAAAATATACATTGTGCTCTTCATTTAATGAACATGAACTTCCACAAAGTTGAGCCTGAAACAATTGAATATTGAAAACGAAATTATATGACCACGACCAACAACACTAAGTTTTCTAACTCAAAGGAAGAGCTTGTTACTTCACAATATACCTTTATATTTTCACCTAGTAATTTAGAAATGGATATCTCTTCCAATTATGCAAACAAACACAAAATTTTGGTTGAAGTTATTTCCTATCAAAATGAGTCATGTGTCAAATTGGGATTATGGCACTTCACACAGGAAACGACCACCAAATCTGAAAGTAAGAGCTGGTGAATGGGACACTCAAACTAGGAATGAGTTATTTGGTCATCAGGACAGGGATGTGGCTGAGATCATCATCCATGAAGATTACTATGCCGGAGCCCTTTACAATGATGTAGCTCTACTTCTACTAACCCATCGTATTGAACCAGCAGAAAATATTGGCTACGCATGCTTGCCAAGCCAAAACGAAATCCCAAGAGGTGGCACGCGTTGTTTTGCAAGTGGATGGGGGAAGGATGTTTTTGGTAAGCAGAAATATTAATAACTTTGAGAAATTAATGTCTTATTTACTAGAGCCAGAACAGAGTAATCTATTCTTTATATTATTTTGGTCAAGAGTTTAATCAATTATTAAGGGACTAAATACTTTCCGTAAAAAGTATGCATTTTATAACCGAATGATGTTGTTTCAAAAGAATAATAAGTTGTTCATGGATTATGAAAGTGCATTAGAAACAATTTAATTTATTAGCCAGTGCTTTGTTTTTTCATTCAGTAAAATATTTTTTGCCAGTTATTCTAAATATTTGGGATGCCTTGCAATATTTCCTAGTGCCTTTCTATTCCCTAAAGGGAATAGAAAGTTGCACTCTTTAACGTCTTTACGACAACATAACTCTTATTTAGAAAATTGAAATAAAAATTGAATTTATAATTGTACAACAGCTACAGTGTTCCATAAATGTTTTTTATAATTTTTGCATTGCTAAAATATTTATATTACAAGAACAAGAAGCTATTGAGATCTTTCTTTTTCAATTATAACTAATATCAACTATCCTTTGTAGTTTCCTTGACCCCATATAACAATTGTAAGAAAAGCTGCAAAAATATGGATTGATTTAAAACTTCATCAAGTAATATTCACACTAAACTAATAACATTATATGGTTTTCTCCTTGAAGCAATTATACATATAGTGATAGAGTACGTGAGAGTACATGTGCCCAGTACTAGCATATCATAAGTTTAACGGAACAGACATTAATGAAACAAATCTTCCATTTGCCTGCCTGTGTGATGGCTGATAGCTTTATAAGGCTGCCCACATGAAAAAATTGTATAGTAGCAGTTCTGACTCAATATGTGAGGGAGGGAAGCAGAAAATTTGTAACTTAGTGGCACTAGTGAGAATTGCTAGATCTTAAAATGTGATATAATATTTCAAGCAATCCAACCCAGTGACCAATATAAATGATAGTTTGAGAAGGGCCATTTATGCAAAAATTGTCAATAATCTCATATAATTTCTCTACACTTATGATATGATGATGCACTTTTGTAAAAATATGATAGTAATAATATAGTAAAAAACAAAGTAAAAGGTAAATTTAACATCATTCAAAACAATTATAACTTCAATCTATGCTTTCCTAATGTTTCATACATGAAAGCCATAAAAAATTGCTCCCTAAGTCAATATCACCTAATTTATAACTAACTGCAGTTTGCAGTTAAATTGTGCCAACTGCACCTAATGGCAGTGTGAATTCTATTCATTAAGGTTCTTTCTAAAATGTCATCAAGGAAAATATAGGAATATCCATTTATGCATTTCACCTTATTAGTCTAAAACATATTTTCTTTGGCCAACAGAAAAATTTGAGACAAATCATTTTTGTTAAATTCTATTGCCATTTTCTTGAGTTTCCATGTTCAAAACTGCTTCTGCAAAACTATTTTGCTATTGCATTTACTAGTTACATTAATGAAGTTCACTAACTTTCACATTTTGTTAATTCCTTAATATAAATGAAATCAAACAGTAGAATCACTGACCAAGCCACAATATTAACACATTGATCAAATTTTCAATTCAAGGTACACCTAAATTTCTTGTATAATAAATATGTTAAATATAACTTCATATTGAAATACTTTTAGACAACATTTTTCAAAATTCAAGCTCTTTTTCTTTATATTATCATTTTTTGTTCAGGCTACAAGAATTATTAGGTGGTGAATGCACTACCTATTAGTAATGAATAATAATAATACTTTGGTACTGATGAAAATTTTCAAAAGAAAACTCTCAGAGCCTAAGTACATCAAAAATACTATTTACTAGAATAATTCAGCTTGAAAAGATAATATACTCTAAAAAATAGTAAAATATATTTATAAAATAGTACAGAATCTCTATATCTTTAATGCAAAGGAGAGTGGTTTCTATGTTTGGAATTTTCTTAATTTTGGCTCCTATATTAGATAAATTATAATGCATGTACTTTAATGTAAATATTATTCTTCTGAATATGGCCTCCAGTTTATGTCCACAGGACATTTCATTGGTTATCAATGGCTATCCACAACACATAATTAACCTTATGAGTTGTGTATAATGTTAATAAAATTTATATTAAGGTCGAATTGAATAGTTTGCGATTTCCTGTATTTTTAAAAACTTTTCTATAGTCTGATTGCTACTTCTAGATTATTGCAAAATTTGTTTTGAAACACTCCACTTTCCTTGAAATTGAACACCTACTTTTAGGGTTATCCCTTTTATCAATAGAACAGTTCTAATTTTTTTTTCTAAACATATCATGCAAGGCTATTAATCGTATTTGATACTGTAGGCTAATTATTTCTTGGGAGTTTGTACTGTTTCCTTTAAGAAAATATATAATGCATGAAAGCAGTTTTAAATTTGATGCTTAATTTCTTTAATTTAGCAGCAGTATAGCTGACCCTTTATTTAGATTTAACATCTAGCAACCTTTAGTAAAGTATCTCTCCTAACTTGCTCATTAAATACAGGATATCATATCTACTACCTTTAATAAAAATTTTAAAAAGATTATTTATTAAATAAAGAATAAATGAGGTTTTGTCCTCGCAAAACTGCAATGCAATGGTTATGCAGAGAGATATTGGGAAAAAACTTCCAATGGAGTTCATCCTCAATGCTAAGGGAAATGTAAAATGCCAAAAGTAATAACTAATTAAAGACCTCTACAATCATAAATATTAACATTGGATAATCAGGACATTTAGAATGAAACATTGAAATTTTTAACTGAATAATCAAAATTTTAAAAATTCCTCGGGAGAAGTCAGGAAAATCATTAAATAAAGGAGTCATGAATACACTACTTCTTCAAGGATAATTCTCAATATACTACCTAACACTGAAACCATATGTACTCTAATGTCCAAGACATAAAAAGTTCGGAGCTGTTCTGACATAGAGAGAAAAGGGTCTTGAAATAGCCAATTTTTACCTAGTAAGTGTCTGATTTTGTGGTTGATTTTTATATTACGGTGGGTGAAATTTGGAGAGGAAATAGGAGGAAGATGCCCCTGAACTGACATTAAACAATACTACCTACAATACATTTTCATATAGATTGATCTGAAATCATAATGAACTTGTAATGCATTAAACAAGTCTAATCCTTTCATTCAGATTAGTAGTAAACAAAAATTTTAAAAATTGCATATGTACTATATTTTCATTTCAATCAAATACTACAAGTATACACCAAATATGATAACAGATAGTCCTTAAAGATGTAACCTTTAAATTATTAGAGACCATTTATGGTGAAATTAGCTGATTAAACCATTTGAAATGATTTAGTGCAGTTAACTGAAATAAGCCAGTTTAACATAGCTGCGTTGGGCCAGTTGAGTGGCCGTTCAGAACTTAGGCAAATTAACTGAAGTTGTTGATATAAATGTGTCATCTGCATTAGAGATGTCATGTCATACATTTCAGAAGATAGATCATATAAATTAAGCTAAATGGACCTGATATAGACTAATGTGTTATGCTGTTTTCTACAGTTTAAAGTTGGTGCCTCTTAGTGAGTATACCTATAAATCTATTTCACCATTATGGTAATAGTAACCAAGATAAGATGACTCCCAGAAGATTATTTCCATATATCCCCTGGTGAACTCAATATAAAGAAAACTATGATTCATTCCATATGATTTTTTCTGATCTAAAAAGTTCCTGCAATTACTTGCTGGATTTGTAAAGCTTAGCACATTAGGTAAAGTTATTCAAATATGATTGACTATAGTAGTGAATTCAAATTTTTGAATTTCATGCCAGGGTTAATATAGAATATTAACATTAGTGAGAGATTCTTTAGGATATGAGACTAAAATTTTCATATTTTGTTTGCTATCTGTCCATTTTGTTTTGTGAAAAATTAATCATACAACTTTTAGGGAATTAGCAAAAACATTTCAAATCAAGAAAAAGCCTTGAAATTGTTCTTCTTGTGATGCATGTATGTCCATGTCATGAGTGGCAGCTGACCAGACTTGACCATTTCCATCAGGACAATTGCCTAATTGCAATGATAAATTCTTAAAGAAATAAAAATTGATCAGATAACTGAGAGGAAATTTCCATTTTTTTATCCACAGGAATATTGTCAAGTCTAATAATTTTTTCACTGAAAATTATGACATTAGTGCCTTCCCTTGTAGATGATGGCAAAATAATGATCAAGGAAGCACAAAGCAATGAATGCATCACTTGTACCATAATTATGAACATCTGAAATACAGAAATGGGAACTGATATTTTCAGTAATGGCTCCAGAATTTTTAATGGACAAATTTTATGTATTGGGACTTTAGCTGTAAACAATAACTTAGTATTATGAAACTTCCAAGGAGTTTTAATAATACTATGGAAATCTCCTGTGATTAGGAACTTCACATTTCCATTCTTTATCAAGGGAATCATTACCATTCTTTACCAGGTAAATAAGCTAGTTGGTAAGTAGACCGAAAATTCTAACTAATGTATATATGTTGATAATGATTTCATACATGTCTGGACTTGGCAATAATACTCTCAGAAAATATTTGCTTTGCCTGGAAAGATATTACTTTAGACTGTTTTAGGGGAAAGGAATGATGATTTATAAAAAAAAAACAAAAAGAATATTTTTAAATTGCTTAAATTGAAGATCAATATCACCCTGGCCATGAACAAAAATTCTGTGGCAGGTGTGGAGAGGTATTTTTTTGAAATTGAAAATTCACATTTAGCAGAATATTAGTGAATAAGTATACCTGTAGTTGCTATATCTTTCAAGCTTAAGAGCATTAAGAGTTGTTAAGTACTTAAGCTTGTAATTCTGATGGCTGTAGCTGAATTTGAAAATACTATAGATGAAGTACTTAAATTTGGATTGTCAAAATGCATCATATTAAACATTACACTAGAAGTATTACCTAAAATGTTTTCATGGCTTGAATAAAATTAATTAGCCTTGGTATCTATTTTGTCACTCATACTTCACCTAAAATTTTTATTATTATAAGTGAATTGAGGCTCTCTCTGCTGTGATGCTTGCATTCAATGGCCACCTACCACTATATCAGCTTAGAGTCCTAGATCACAACTTCTACAAAAGGCATATCTCATGTTTGCATCTCCCTATATACTCGTATTCCAGATATTTACAGAATGCAATCATCTTGAATCATCATCTCCCACAATGCTTATTAGCTGAATATTACAAAGAAAGCATTAAGAGTTTACATATTCATAGAATCACCACATAATTAACATTATCTTAATTATACATAAATATGTATGTGTTGTCAATTCAGGAGTAAGCAGTTGATTTCACTCTCTGGTAACTATTTTTTTTGTTATTCAGTGATAAAGCATTAAAATATACCTATTCCATGATCCACTACATTTGAAATGGATAAATATTACAAATATTATCTACCTGCTACAAGAGAGTTCATGTAACTTGCTCATCTTTATATAAAAGATTAAAAATGATTTATAATTTTCTTATTAATCAATCTAAATATATGATTAAACAAGCTTTTCTATCATTATTTAAGGGAAAGAAGGAAGGTACCAAGTAATATTGAAAAAGGTGGATTTGCCCATAGTGGAAAGACCTCAGTGTGTGGAATCATTACGACGAACCCGTCTAGGACCTCATTTTAAACTTCATTCATCATTCCTCTGTGCAGGCGGTGAACGAGGAAGGGATACATGCAAGGTAAGGAAGGTCAACACTCTAAGAATACTGTTATAAAGGTAGTAAAGTATCCGGTCATTTTCTTGGTGTTTTCTCTGGTAATACCAAATTTCTAAAATTAAAATAAACTGAATAGTGTGCATTATATATGAAAAGGAGATTGAAGGAATTCAAACTGGTAATATGTAAAACTGCTAATGAAATATCATAAATGCATACTCTTTGTGTTGTCAATATTTGAATCCCCCCAATAACAGGTGCATTCATTGAATGGTAATGTAATTAAATTATGGTTATTTAGTATGAGAATCACATAACTTTTCCAAGACCATCTATAATACCTTTCCAGGTACATACTTTTCATCATTCCAGTAAGCGCAAAGTTTCCTCTACCTTGGAGAACCACATTCCTGGGGGTAACCCAGGCTTAATTTCAATTTTTATTGATATAGTTTTTGAATGGAAAAAGTCATCAATTAATTGTTTCTTTTAGTTTATAAGGTTCTAAAAACTATTGCCTGAAATGGATTTGGTCCACCTAATTCTTGCATTAAGATAATAATTTATTATTGTCAGTCTACAGTACTATTTTTAGGTTGTATTTCTATTGCTATATCATTAAGTCAACAAACTTAGGTTCAGCTATCTTTTATGTATCACGAAAAAATTTGGCATTTGAATAATTGGAGTAAAAATTGAGATTTCTCTTAACATATAATAATGGGCATCTGCAAAAATTATATTATGGGAAAGGCGTACATACACTTCCAGACAAACACTAACATACATTGGGACTATAGATAATACCAGAGTAGCAATTTTTTTCAATTTTAGGAAAGAGAGGAGATGTTCCATCTGTTGTTCTAGCTTGAAATTTGGTAAATGTGAACATTTTTGCATGTCACCCATGTTGTAAAAAAATAGAAAAACGGCCAGAGTTAAAACCTCAGAAAGCTTTTTATTGTTAATTGGAAAACCATTAATTAATGATATCTAAAATCATTATTAGAAGGATACATAATAGAGCAAAACAATATCTTGCAAAAGATTAATTGGGCTTAGAAGGGGAAGGGAACACATGAAGGTAAAGCAGTTATGAGAATATGAAATTTAATTCACTATTTTTACATGCTTTCTTTAGGAAGGCATTTGACAAGAGGAGAATGAACAACCTGTTGAAAGTGTTGTAGAAAATAGGGATAGATTAACCTGTTCATGAACCAGGCCACACAAGTAACAGAAGCAGGAAGAGAACTGGAATCGGCAGGGGATGAAAAGAATGATTTATTATCTCCGACTGTATTTTACTTTTCTCTTATCAAAATGTTAAGGGGAATATGGGAAGGGATTAAGCTAGGAATAAAAATGGATAGTAAGGTGGTGTTTATCAAATTGTCAGATGATCAACCAATAGTTAATAGGACAACCACAGTATTGCAGATTTATGGAGTGATTGACCAGATTAATGGGAGAAGTATGATGAAGATAAAGTGAAATAAATGAGATTCTCATAAAAGTGAGTTGCCAGATTAAACATTAAAATAGGAGGGAATAGACTAGGGCAGGTAACACAGAAGTGACAGGAATAACTGGAGAATAATGAATAGCACATTCATATAATTTGTCACTGCTCTTTTTAAAAGTAAACCACTGCTATCATTGTGACAGGAAATCATTGAACAATGTTAAGAGCACTACCAGAAATATTTATATTTGATTGGCTGCCAACCCCACATTGTCAACAGAAAAATTGCACATGAGATATGTTTGTGCATGAGAGGTTCTGCAAAATCACAATTGCCTCAGGAAAATCAATGTGAAGTGTTTCTCATTCTTTACGAAGGTGAGACCGAGCCCCATGTGACTTTTTCTTGTTCCCCAAATGAAGAAACTATTTCTTAGCTTTCCCATTAAAAATTATTGTTCATTCTCAGAATCAAACTGAACTTGCTTAAATTCCAGCAGCTGCCACTGGCACAATACCGGTTTAAAATCAGTGAAATAGTTACCAAATACACATTTCAGAAATAATATAAGCAAAGTAAATTTTTGCTCAAATGATACAAATGAAAAAATTATGATCACCAATTATTGAAGGGGCACTTAAAAAATATAATTAAATTTCCGTTGGCTGATTTATTTCATGATTGTGATTTTGATTTATGGCTTCCTCCCACTGGATAACATGGGAAAGCTTATCAACTTAAGAGGATATTACACCTAATTTTTCTAGCCCTCTAAATAGGATGGAACTAATCTAGAAAATGTTATATCTTACTCTAGCACTTTTGGGTTAAGTCATAAAACTTAAAACTTCTTCAAATAAAAGCTATGACATTCATACAAAGTTTGACACTATATTATGGGTTCAGTACAATTTCAAGTTCAATGAAACCAAGCAGAGTAAAAATAAAATTAATTAAGTATTTTATTTTCTCAATTTCAAGATCATATTGATTGACCAAGACCAACAGTGGGTAGAGATAGTCCAGATCAATTGCATAGAGCTAGCACAAGTGTACCTTGTTGAAGGGAATATTTCAAATATAACTGCTGCCTCGTCCCAAGTTAAGCCTAAAGAAAATTAGTAGTTACAACTTAACATTACCATGAAAATTATTGTCTTTTTGAAGGTAATAATATTTAAAGGCCCCCTAAGGTCTGAATTTTGATTATTAATATTATTAGAATAACATAACTTCCTAGACAATTTATAATTTTGTTGGAGCCATAGGAGGTGGATTACAATATTAAAGAGAGAGGTAGCTCTTCAGCAGGTGGTCAATTTGTCAAAAGAGGAGTTTCCTGAATCCATTTTCTTATTCTTGAGCTAAATGTATTTGTCAAAGTTTAGATTTTTCATTTTTCAAAAGTTAATATTCTGCATAAGGTGATCTACTGGTTAAGGTAGATTTTTGGATGGACAAATCTATAGTATATGAAATTTAATAAAAACTATAAATAATCTAATAACAGTGTTTTAGCACATTATTCCAGCAGTGTATTTATCATGTCAGAATATGATAACTTTAGCATGAATTATCTCCAGTGAATGTAACTATCATGGCATTTCTTTTAATAGGGAGATGGAGGAAGTCCTCTGGTGTGTCCCATACCAGGTCACCCAGGAAGGTACATGCAGTCAGGCATTGTGGCATGGGGAATTGGTTGTGGCGAAAGTGGCACACCAGGAGTGTATGCCAATGTTGCTCGTTTTAGAAACTGGATTGATGAACAGCTGGTGTACAACAACCTGGATACTTCTTACTACCGATATTAAATATAGAACCAAAGGAAGTGCACAGCTCTGAATGCAGTACAAAATATCTATTACTATAACATCTTTATCATATGTGTCCGTTTATGATGAACAAATGATTTTGTTCAACTCATCCTACTGGATGAAAACACAGCTTAACTTTGAAAGAAGATATTGTAACTCATTACATGGGAGATTAAATGAATTCCAAGTTCCAATCATTATGAACTTTTATACCTATTTATAAAATAAAGATTTCAAGCATATGGGTCACTTAAAAATATTTCATTCCAAAACTAAAATTTGTCAACAGATACTGGTCAGGGTCATCAAATAATAATACTGAGCTAGACCCTTCCTATGGTAACTGTCTGTCTAGCAATTCTTAGTCGGCATTCATAATGAACTTTTCATACAAAATTATACCTCTGGTTTTAACTATGTATTAAAAAGCCCACCTATTTACGATTGAATTATAAGCAAAACCAATTGAGTCCACTCACACTTAAAATGCTACCAAACATTTATTGAACAATACTCTAAACGAGTGGAAGCATAGGAAATTCCTCCTAGTTTGTGGCAAATTAAGGGAGATGAAATCACATTTCTGGGTGTATCATTTACTCATTTACGCATTGGGTACAATTTTCAGGAAATGATTTTATTCAGAGGAATAAATGCGTTCTTCTGAAATTTGAAGGCTAATAAAATATCAATACTAAAATCCTACATTCCAATCCCAAAAATTATACAAAATCCAAATTAATTAAGGCAACACAATGTTAACCTCACAGCATATTTTGAAATAAAAATTTTACAATATGCTTTCAGAGAAAAAATGTAAAATTGCTGCAAAACAACATTTATTGAATCTGAAGATGTGGGCCTTAAATGCTGGTACGAATGCAGTGAAGCAAAGTAATGATAATAATACTTTATTGGTCCAAATATTGTTCACAATTTAAAAAATATAGGACATTCTTGAAGCATACAATTACATAAGCATATTACAATCTAAAGCAAAGAAGAAGCATGCATATGTGGGTCACTTAAAATCTTTTTTTTATCATTTAAAAATTCATCTTTATGGTAGCAAATTTTCGCCAGTAGAAATATTTAAACTTAGTTTTTGGTGTACTTAAAGTCATGGTATTTTGTATGTAAACAAAAAAAATACCGGGACCATAAACTTGATTGGCACTAAGTGATAACTTAGTGCCTTATTATCACTTAGTGCCAATCAAGTTCACGGTCCCGGTATTTTTTTGTTTAGATTGATTCACGACCGTAGCTACGTTCCTTGTATATTTAAATTCATGGTATTTTGTTACGTATTTGAGGAATGACTATCCAATTTCATCCTTAAATGGAAGGATCCCCTATCAAACATTGCTATGGATGAATCATATAATCTTTTTCAGTATTATAAACAATCAATAGTTCACTGACAATTATCTCCAGAAGACGTTATCATCACTTAAATTAGGCTACAAATTTCTAATGCAATAAAGTAATATAAAAACATCGCCCAATTACGAAACAATCGCAGTTTTTGCCATTTATCTAGTTTTTTTAATACATTCATTTCAATTAAGATGGTTATTAATGAGGAGACCAGCAACACAGGTCAGTCCACTTGTTGCACTTGTTTATCACCACCACATACATCAATAGGATGCATATATACCTCTTTTTAAATTTAATATAATTAGTTCTGTGTACATTTAGGGGTGGTTTGCTACTATCAAAACAAGTCAACATTTGTGATATAGATTCATTTATCATTTTGCAATATTTAAAAATATATTTCCATCAACGCATAGAGAATAATTTCTTTTTTTGAAGTATGTAATGGTAAGTCATTTATATAAATATATATGTATCAATGTATATACATATATATGAAACCATAACCAGCACAGGAAAATGAACTGGCCCCCTTACTGTCATGTGTGAATTTTACACGCCATCAGGCTTAGTACTGGGAGAGCTTTAACATTTTGTACCAAACCGACCTTTGGATTGATTACTGTGTTTATGGTTAAATATATATTTATACATAGTAAAAATAAAAAATGTATATTGTAAAGAGAAATAATCCAATATAATCCCTTGTGGAAACCCAATTTTCATGGTTTTTAGTTGCCATGTTTATTAATCTTCAAAGTTACATATGCTTAGATAATCTACAAAGGTCCTCTCCACATAGCACCCCAAATAAGGGATTGGGATACCACTAAAAAATCCTGTCACCTCCGGGATTCAAACATGAGCCCTTGGGGTGGGTTGCCAGTGCATTAGCCATCACTCCATTGTGATCCTCTTATGTTACTGGTATTTTTTAATTACCCAGACTTTTGGAATGACTTCAAGAATTTTCAGATAACAAGTAAAGATAACTCTCCAATATTTCCTAGACAAATTTTGTAGCTGTAAACATCTATGGTGTACCTAAAATTCTACAGAAGAGCTTGTTTTACCTTATACTAAACAAATGGCACCTTCTCTGGTGCATCCTTCAGTCCTCTTGGCAGTCGAAAACTCCAGAAAACTTTCTTTCACCAAATTGCAAAACACTTTCTGATAAATAATACTGCATAGGATTTTCCTCATTTTAATGTATGAAAACATAGATTGATGTAATAATTAAGATCTAAGATTAAAAAATTCAGTATTGGCTAAAGATGAAATTCATTATTACTTCACCAAAAATAATGAAAGCATTAAGAATAGCCAACATTGCATTAAATATTACTATCCCTTTTAAAACTTAACTGATTTAGGTTTTTAGGGGTTTCTCATTTGCTAAATTTGAAAAATCTCAAAGATGAAACACTAAATTGCAAATACTGCACACCAAACTTTTGAAAAAAGCTAATTGAATTTGCAGAAATATTTCTATTGGGTCTGTTGAGTGTCACATTCTTCACGAAGTGTCCTGGCACATACAACAACTTTACTTGCTTTGCAACAATTTCAGAGCATAATAATCATTGAGTATATCAGCATAAGAAAACTTAGTTTCATGGTGCTTCCTTTCAATCTTGCTTCAAAATGAAGAGATACTTCAAGCTATACAAACATCAATCCCATACCTCATCTTCCTTCAATGTGTCGGCAAGAGTTTTGAAATACTTTCTAGTAAAGTCACACCATGGAAATATTTCCACATGGCTAGTGTGGAGATATTTTAATGTGCGGCCAATTACAAAAATGAAAGAAAAACACAAAATCACTCCAATTTCAGCTCTGGAAAGTGCATTTGTGCTTGAAGGAGAAAGAAAGGACCCAATAGTCCCCTAATTTTCAGCGCCTAATTTTTTTGATATTAGAGATAAAATAAATTATCAATGAGCACTTCTCATCATGCAATACATTATAGCAAGCTTATACCAAAATATTTCTGTATCACAATTGCTCAAACTTTAGGATATAGGAGCTGCCTTGTGAGTTTGGCTTCACACAGCTAGTATATTACACACCACTTCAGAGTTATGAGCATTCTCCTGAAAAAGCACTATGCTGCTTAGGTGCAAATAAAGACAAACATGAATCTGCCAATAATCCCTGCATGGATATCAAGTTCTTTTCACTTATTTAATCCTGCAATTTTGAATGTTTACTTCTGTGTAGCAATCCTCTCTAGCCTCATCTATTAAGCCAGTTTTCAGATTGATTTGTTCAATTTTTAAAGATATTGACCACAAAAATTCTGTGTGTTTCCATGGGAAAGAAAAACCAGAATCGTTCATATTTATCATAAATGACATCACACAAATATGTATTTCAGTTGCAAATTTCAATGCCAGGAAAGCAAAACAATGCACAGCACTGTGTTGGTTTGCTACACACAACACTATGCAAGCAACACCACCAAACCACAGCTGTGTATCAAAAACATGCAAAGCTCACTGACCAGGCATTTCCAACACAAGGGTTCAACCTCAATGTAGTTAAAGTTGGCTGCATATTATTATGGAAAACAGTATGATGAATCCGTACTGAGCCCAAGACAAGTCAAGGGGGTCCTGTGCAACTAATATCAAGAACCACTGACAATTATTCTGAGAAACGAGGTATTTTTTAAATATAGGCTTAAACTTAAGGCTCTATGGCCCCTGGCTCACAATAAATCGTTAAAATCAAGCTAGATATCAGCACTAAATTACAGTTCCCAATGTTATATTTCCATGATCAAATGGTTAGAGAGATCACTTTCAAAGTCAAATGCCATGTGTTAGAGCCCCAACATCGCTGACTCTTTTTCTCGCTTTGACATTGTACATAATAATACAAAGAGTTTAATTGTCATTATTTACAAATGTTATATTCTTATTAAACAATTGAAAATACAACAATGAAAAATGGCTTTCAAGGAACAAATCTTTGTTCCTAGCTAATTTTTTTATCAAATATATTCTAAATCGCTGCCATTACACAGAACTGTATCATGCGGAAATTCAGAAAGAATGATTTAAGTTTACAAGTGAACGTTTGAAAATGTGAAAATTGGCAAGCAGGATTTCAGCAAAGTAACAAATTTCACAACAAAATGGTCCTCAACATCAGTTACCTAGTGTCACTATGGCAAATTATTTGCATGATTCTCAATAACTTATAGCATGGGTTAGGCGAGCCTTATTAACATTGCTCCACACACTAACATTGATAAGAAAAGGGTTATTAGAAGTAAATGAATATTTCAAAAAGCATTAATGGGCATTGCGTAATAACTTGAGCGCAGAGTCACTGTAACTTGAATGCACAGCACATTTCGGAGGGGTTTTACACTAGGTAATGAGTATAGGAACAAATAATTTAGAAGTTTCCTCATTTCAAGCCTATATTTTATTTGCAAGAAGTAATCACACTTTCAGAACCATACGCCAGAATCATTAACGTTTGCAACACCTTTATATGAGCTGAAGAATAATGGATAACATTTAAGTGAACTGAATTGCAAATACGGTTGAAACTTTAAAAATCTTACATTCAGTAGGGATATGCAAAGGGCATTTAGGATCCCCTAATATACGGAATCATACGGGATTTTCACCAAAAAATACATAAAATTGAGGTGCATTTAAAATGAATAATTCCACAAGCTATTTTTTTCTTTAATATTTTAATTATCTGAATGCTACGCTTAATTCAGGCAACAAATATTAACCTATTTTGTTTACTCCTTATAATAATTGTTACAGGTAAAAGTTTAAGGAATGCCCCAGCATTTGATGATTTGTGTTAGTGCCATAGTACATATATTCCTCATTACTTAGTGTTTAAAAGATAAAAGAGCTTAACATCATTTTACAATTTCTCTGGCTCAATTTATCTTTTACAAGTCTTCCACCTTGGCATCTACTTTTTATCACTTCATAAAAGATATTTTAGTGTAAACCTCACGATTTATCAAAATTTCATAACATAATTGGAAGAATTAATTCCCTAAAACCATCTTGTAACACACCTAATCTCAGGAAATGACAAAAAAAATGAATCTCAGAATGAGATCAGAAAGAAAATAATTTGATAAATCACAGGAAAGAATGTCTTCAAACATCTCGCTAAATAAAGACGGGAAAAGAGAAAGATCTACAATGATTTATAATGGCAATAACTTTCAGAGTATGGAATTCAAAGACCCTAATTTAAAGCTATAAATTCTTTTAATTCTTTGAGAAATAAATTGAGCATCAAAGTCAACTATACACTTCGAAATTAAAAATATAATAATAACTAAACCAAAATCTGGGACAGAAAATTTTTGAAAGTATGACTGATATGGAGAAAACCATATAAATAACTCTATTTACACATCAAGAGAGATATAAAGTGGCTGGAGGACTGTAATGATCAACAACAAAGAGCACGTCATTTTCTTTATAAGTACATATCAACTGATGACATTATCTCTAAGCAACCATTTGTAACACAAAAGATAAATGTTTTGTATTATCAGCGCTCTAAGTTGATGTCATTTACTTTCAATATTTAGATAACACATTATCTGAATGCAGGAGAAATCACAGCAACCAGTTGTAGCCAATAATTTTCTTGTATTTCAGGTTTTCATCCTTTTTTATATGCCATATATGTAACTAATAGAACCAGGTATGACTTCATAGAAATTATGAATAACCATCACTAAAGTTTTACTTTGTAGATGCCACAAGTTAATTTGATCTCAAATATAGGACAATGCATATTAATACACTTTAGAGTGATAACAAACATAAACACAGGACTATAGTGCAGGGTAGCAAAATGTGTTGCGCCATGTTTTGAAAAATAAAACTTCTGGAATCAACCAAGTTATCATTTTAGTTAAGCACATGTGTGGCTACCATTAACTAGTAACCCTATATTTGCCTTCTGGGGAGCTTTCTACTCAAAATGTGAAATTTTACATGTAGGAAGGTTCCATTGCCTGTGTGTCACAGAAGAACACATGAACAATTTCAAATAAATTTTGGTGATCTAATCCCTCTGTTATGAAAAACGTACTCTCAAGAAATTTTAAGAATTTCACTTTTTGCAAGAAACTGGGGATAGTAAAGCGAATACTGAAGTATAATGACAAAATACGTTTAGTATAATTAGGTGCTGCAGAATATGAGTTCTGAATGTTCCCCAATTTGGTCCTTTGAGATATTTTTTCCAACTACTAACTGGGAAATGACACATGGTTTGAAGGGAAACACAAATCATTAACTAAAATATTCATTATACTTGATCAGCACGTAAAATACGAATCGTGAAATGAATACCCTTGCACGTGACTATATTTCACTTTGACGACTGAGTAACAAATTAACAAGAGTTTTAGGAAAGTATTCACATCACTGGTAATAGGAATTCTTATTTTTATATTTCTCACATAGCCGCTTACCATTTATGACTGATAAGTAAGAATAAATAAATATTTTACTTACATCAAAAGGTGGATATAAATTACTGACGTACAAGATGGTTATCACCGACAAGCCCACTATGCCAAATGTTAAACAAATTCCACAAAATAACCACCAACGGTTGATCCCAAAGTCTGAAGGTTTTCCTGAGAATATGAAATTGGCATCACAATCAATACTTTTTATAAGCAGAGTTTTACAATAGGTCTTTTCCTATGTTGAGCGTAATTAGCTCATTTTTTAATTTAAGAGGACATGATGTTCATATTTAACTGCCAATGTTACATAAATTCGTCCTTCTGCACGATAATATGGACTACAAACTTATTTTTAAATAAACAAATGTTGACAGTATTTTGCATTTATTAATACAGCTAGGCATGAGCTGTCTTCCGAACGTGCTTGAGAAGAATTATAAAGTTAATACCTCTTTTAACAAGATTCAGATGATCGCCATCCTTAAACCCGGCCTCCCCCAAAGTTTTCATGGACTCACGCAGTAGATTATCCTTTGCAATAAGCACATAACCAGGGTCTCTACGAATTCCCTAGGAAGGAAGAATATGTCCTTAAATCCTTAAAATACATTAACATCCTTCTACAAATAATATGGTCAACATACAATTAAAACTTACCTTAAAGGCACAATAATTATCAATTAGACTGCCGACAGTATCTGTATAATACACTCGTTGTTCGTGGTAGCCGCCGATCGGGCCAGACGACCTACATTCAATTACCACAGTAATACTCATGGCTGCGTCGTGTAATATAACTAGTGTATAATTCAGTTGACACTGTGTCAAAAATTCGCAATGCAATGAACAAATACTACTTAGGCACTTTGTCGTCCACGATTGAGAGCCTTCTTGAAACTGTTAGACACTAACAAGCGCTTGTACAGCAAAATTCACCCCCTAAGTTCGCTTCATATGGTAGAATGAAGCTTTCATGTACCGGAGGATATTTCATAAAACAATGACGATCTCAAATTAAACTAACTAAGTGACTCGAAAGCGATGATGAACGTTCACAACCCCATCATGTGAATTAACTGTCCGCCATTGACTCCTTATCTGCTTCAAAGCATCATGGGTAAGGAACACAGTATCGGTGACGTCACATAATTAGAGTAAATACAAAGTAGACTGATGTGCCAGTGGCGTGCTGTGTTTGAGCTCAGTGATTTCACTCAATTTTGTAATGGATAACAATAAAATACAGGTTAGTGTATTTGTGTATGTGTTTATTAATGTACTTGCATTACCGCAACCATGATTTTGATTGTATTCAGAAATGTTTCAAATAATTGAATGCATAATTATTGACATTTGCGTACCCTTGTTAGTTTTCATTTTTATGAATGGCCTCATATGCACGTTGTAGGTTACGTATAGTGTGGAAATTGTCACTCGCTATTTCCCATGGCCAAATTTTTAGTTAATTTGTTTATTTTCATTTCAGCTTGTTGGTGCACCGTGTGGCCACCACGGCCCATATACATTTTATAAAGCATTTAAGTACTGCAAAAATGGCAAATTTAAGATATTAGCGTTGAGTGAATTCTTTTTTGTGAAAATTTGGAGTGACTCGGATTTAGTGAGTATCGGTGAACTACAACTACTTTGGGAAGACAAAAATAGCGACCAAGTGTTATCAAGTTTACGTTTGTATTTCCTGCCTGAAAATACTCCGGAAGGGAGGAGTGACGATCATGGCGAAGTGAGTACTTTTCTAGTTGTATTTATGTTGTGAGGCTAGTACGGTTATAAATATTATTTTAAATTCAAGTTTTAAACGTTGCATGATTGAATGTCTGCAGGAAAATTTGTGATAATTTTTCAATGTATTTTATTGGTTAAAGAATAAAACCACGTGCATGCATTAAATTGGGCTTTATTTGGCTAATACGAGTGAAGCCATTTAATTGAGTGCCGTAACGATGTAATTCGTGAAGATGGCGACTTGATTGTTCATTTCTTGAATTGATTATACAATTGCGAAACTGTTATCTCCTCTTATATCGTTATTATTTGAAGTATTTGCATTTACTCCACTCATATTGCGTGTGACTGACTAATGCCTTATGTTAATCGTTAATTAATCAACTTAAATAGTAATCATCATATTGCAATTGTCATCTACGTTGATACGATAAATTTTTCGTTGATGGAATAAGACGTGAACACAATATTGATTCCTCAATTACCAGACTCGACGAGCCTATAATAGGGGTTATGTGCTGGAACGGAAAGAGGTTGCCCTTGAGCTTAGCGTCCACCTCGGGAAGCCAGCTTGCATCTAGAAAATCAAATTTCTATTGCAGCAACAAAATATTTCGTGCATGAAGCGATAAAATTTGGTTATTCATTTCAGACTTTAAACAAATTATGAATTGTTCGGTATGGAATATTAATTGGTTTCATCATTTCATTTTCGATGTTGTTTATTTGAACAATGTTATGTTAATAGAATCTTAATTTGTGATATATGATTAATAATTATCAAAAAGTGTTTTGTTGCTAATATGTCCGTTCAATTTTTTATTTCCTTGTTTCGACTATTTTATTTTTAATATTTTCATTATTATAGTTTAGTGATGAAAATATTCAGCCCATTTTTTATTTATTTCTAAAGGTACATTTCATTAAAATTTCTTCAAATTGGAAATTTTCGAACATTTATATGATTTTTGTGATGGATTCACATTTGTTAAAATCCCGTTATAGTTATTTGTGTTTGTGCCAAATCGTTATTATGAATTGTGTAATTGTTCGCACTATAGTATGTTCTGTGTCGTTTAGATCTTCCCATCCTATGTCATTGTATGGCTTGGTGTTACTCGTTTTGGGATTGGCGGGGTGAATAATTTAGCGATATACGGCCTGATGCATTGTTTGAAATAGGTGTTTTTTGATACAGTTTGTTTGGTTTTGTTATTTAATAATAATAATTGATCAATTTATTAGGAATTTTAGTAATTTGTGTTTTCATTTGAGGTTTTCAATTGTCTTGGATAAGCATTTGAGAGGAGCCATGACACACTGGTGACACAGTCGCGAATTTTAGTGCCGCCCCATATTCTGTTGGCGTTGAGCGGCTGTAGGCCCCCTTCCCTTACTTCTTTTCACTCTCCCCTCATCGCCAGGTCTCTTTCGCCCCACTCCTCTTTACCCCTTCCATTATCTCCCTCACTTGCCTATTACTATACCCTTCCCCCATCCTCCCTCTGCTTTTCTATACCTTCCCAATCCCCTTCCTTTTAACTACTCTCACCCCAAACTTCAACCTCTGCTTCCCCCACTCCTTCAGACATCTCCCTTCCCCCGACCGCACTTCCATAAGCCTTTCCTCCTCCCTCCACTCGCTTTTGGACTCTCGCTGTATGAACATGGCCGTAAATAGCCTTTTGCCGAGCTTTGGAGAATCGCTAATCAGGCTGGGGCTCTGGTGAAGCTGCATGGTGCATTGCATTTCTGTAACAGAGACAGCCTGGGCCATTTTGAACTAACATTTATAAATATAATGTAAGGATTTAAGCTGAGACTTTGAACCCGAAGAAATGTCTGAAATGAAAGCAGCTATTTTGAGCCTCATATGTATTCACATTTCAAAGAGAACAAACCGATTTGCACTGATGTTTGTATGGTGCATTTAAATATTGAAGTGTCATATTCAGGATCCAAAAAGATTATTTGTTATTGAATGCAGTTATCCTGAAAACCTCTTGGCCTTGAGATATTACACGGTTATCGATTGATTTCCACATTTTAGCTCGTGTTTGGCCCAGCGAGCTTTATGTAGGGAAGGAATGAATCGTTTTAGGTTGCTCGAACGTTAATTTCTCCCAATTGCTGCGATTTCTTTTAGATGTACGCGTCATCGTTTGTAATTCTGTTTATAATTCATGTTGCCCTCCACCCAATGAACACCAAGCTTCCAATCTCAATGGAGATTGAGGGAGGGAGGGTTCGGGTAAAAGGTGGGAGGCATGAGGATGAGGGAGGCCGGAGTGGGATTTGAGACCAACAGCGGCCAGAGTAGGGGTAGTTTGGACGGGGGTGTGGGGCCAGGGAGTGGTGGATGGATGGATTCCACCAGCGGGAGGTAGCTGCTACGTTGCCAGATTTCACGTCAAGTTGGTATCTGACTGCAATTATTATGTCGCTGCACATATTCGTGTGTGGCATGTTTAGTAGAATCGAGGTAAATGACTGGGCAAACATAGAGATGGAGATATATTGTTTCCGCGTTGCACGCATTGCTATTAGCGTCGCCCAGAAGATAATTTCATCTGGTCAAACTAATTAATAAAAGTACAAGTTCATTACTCGGTTGCTGCTCATTGCGTCTGTTTGAACCAATTTATAATAAAATTCCCAAGGTTATGCTTTTGAGTTGTAAATTAATTTGGCGGTGGCACCTTAGCTTATGGCGCCAGAACTAGCATTTCGGCGTCAGCAGCTTATTCCTAAGCGGGCACGGGACGACTGTGGGTGTGTAGATTATTACGAAACCAGCGTGGTTGCGGTGCGCCGCGCTGTGAGCGTCGGCTCATTCGTCTATGGAATTAACTGATTTGTCCTCACTTTTTTAATCTTAAAAATCCATTGATTAAACATTCGTGCGTGGCAACTGCGCTTCATCTAACTCTTCCCCTTTCATATTCTCTCTCTCTCGAGGCCATTTCAGCATTGATTTCGTGTATTGATTTAATTTAACGGGGATAATTAAACAAATCACGAAAAGTTAGTGAAGACCAGAAAGTCCAAGGTGTACCTAAACGGTTCCTTCTATGCGTTATATTTTGGAATCGCCGTTTTCGAGTTTCTGATATGAAATGGACTGACTAGATTGACCAATCTTTTTGTTTCTTTTATGTTTAGATCAGTAGAGGCAGTATTCGGCACATTGGTAGCGTGTTAAATATTTGTTAAGTCATGGAAATCGGAATCTTTTCATCGCTATAGACTCATACGCATTTGCCATCTAATACTTACTGCTTTGTCGTTTATTTACTTCGTGGTATTTCGTTCCATGAAGTTACCGATGACGATCTGCAAATTGAGTGTTATTTTTTATAACTTATTGGCCCTGTTAAAAAAGTTTTTATTGCCTTTGCCGTGTGTATTTACAATTATTTTGCTCATGTGCATGCACTTGTTTCGAATGAGGCGTATGGCTTGAAAATAATGCAAACTTGGAAATTATTTCGATATGGGAGAACGAATTTTAAAGAAAAATTTTCCGGGTCACGTCAGCGCTGCCATTAGTGCGGCGTTGCCCATGTTTTTGCATACTGATGCACTCTGTTTGGAAACACGTAGGGGCCCCATGGCCGTCGGGAGCCGCCACCTAGACGAGGTGAAATCTGGTGGAACATAGGCCTATTGTTGCGAAAGGAGATTAGTGGTAAGGTGCGCCCTAGCTGCGACGGCGATCGAGTTCCGAATGTTCTATTCACCTTGTAGTTCGAGTTTTTTCTGCGCTTAAAAAAGAATGTCCGTTCACTTGCACGTAATTGATAACATGCCTCAACAATAGAAAAGTTTCATTGCTGTTTTGTCGCATTAGTCCACATCACGTTTTCGAATATGCGAATGCTGCCATCCTTTTGATATTTGGTCGTTAGAAATGAATTTTTCAGAAGATACGGATAAATTCCCGCCTTTAGTTTCGCATGTTTCTGGGACCATGCGAGATACGACCTTGAGGTCGTCACCTTATTCCAGCGAGGCGTTTATTTCGTTTTCGTCGACCTCAGCTTTCGCGCCAAGTTTTGGATTATTTTCCCGCGAGGATGAGATATGCATGTTTTCCTTTTTCCACCGACTATTATCAAGGACGGTGTCAAAATATATGTCTCCTCTGGTTTATTAATTCATATGTAATTCTGAATGAAACAGGACCATTAGCAGTGCCAGCCATAGATCGCGGTCATTTGCTAGATACCTCCAGTCATTCCAAGCCAGTGAGTTAACTCCTAGAAAAATGTTGTCGAAGGCATTGGTTTGATATCCCTTTCGAAAACTTGTGATTACAACTCCTCTCTCTCCGCCGGAGGATAAGGATAGCTGGGTGACGAGAGTGAGAAGTTGCCGTTCAAAGTCGATAATACTGTTTGTATCAGATGTTCATTGTTATGTAGCTGGTCGAAAATAAACGTCGTTCATCGTAAATAAATGCTTATTGTTTTCTTGGCCTGTCGAAATATAATCATTCCATGCTGGGATGTCGTTCTTTTGCCTGGTTGGTAGTTGGCCTTCGTTGGTTCGCCTTCGGTTAAGCGTCGTTTGTAGTTTTATATCCAATTCTGAGAAAAGACAGAAGAGCGTTTCTCCCGTTCGGCGGGTTTATATATTATTAGTATGAATTCCCTTAAGTCGTATTTTATGTCTTTCTTTCTCGCAGAATTCCTATTAATGATATGTTGATTTTTAAAATGGAATATATATATATATATATATATATATATTTTTTATTTTCATGTTTAGTAGCTTGGCATCGGGGAATCATACGGAATTGATAATTCTCATGAAGGGGAACAAACACACAAAATTAGCTGGTTACGCCGCATTCTATTTTAAATAACTTTAACTGTGAGCCACGAAAAATTCTGTCATTTTTAAATGAGTCTTTCTATGCGCATGTTATGTTGATTTATCGAGATTGCTATTTTAAGCAGTGGTAATTAAAACTTAAGGGGGTAACTTAGCACAAGCCTTTCAAAATTTCGGTAAGATATAAACTTCAAGAAAAACGAAACGTGGTTTACTAATTTTGGGGTAGTAAAATGAGTCAGCTGTTTATTCCCCCCTGCCACACACCCTAGCGGTGGCTTGCAGGGTATTTAAATAAATAAATTAATTAATTGTTTAAGAAATTGAATTAATGTAGCGTATTCTGGGTTTGCAAACATTCTTGTTAGTACTCCCTCTGTATTAAGTCGTCCAACATACAAATACCACATTATTAATATGGGCGCGTAAATATTCTTTCTCAATAGGTTTTGCTTGTATTTGCCACTGATGGTGGTGAATAAACACTGTTCTTGATATTAAGGTCAGAATTTCTTTTTCCGTCGTTACCTGAATTATGAAAACCGAATAATACCCTAGGTTTATTTGATGTTTATTTCATTGTGATAGCAAAACCAAAAGCCACCTACCGTTTTTCCCATTGCAACTCTTGGGAAGTTAATTTCCATGTTTCACTCTTTACTTTTTATTTTGTCTGCAGTATATTTTACATCCATTTCATCGTGATAACTCGAATTAGAAAACACTTTGATTTTTGCTCTTTAGTTTCTAGGGAAGTTAATTTCCATATTTTACTCTTTCCCTTTCCATATTTTTGTCATTTCTACGCTGGTCGCATTTATTTTGGAATTTATCGTTCTTATGTAAATTGAACTATGTAAAATCAAGACAGTAAATACCGTCAGCAGACAGAAAACTAACTAATACGCCAATGGTGTGCGATTTTAAAGACAGAATGAGCGTTTAATTGTATTTCTCTCATTTGTAACCAGGTTCGTTTTTCTATTGGTATTTCATACTGATCTCCATTTTAAGGGAAGGCATAATGACCCACACAACTTGAATTTTTTTGTCTTGGTGTGGTTTGTTAGCACACTTTATGACGGTGTATAAAAATTTCAAATTTGGAATAATGGACAAGTATATTTATTCCAGCTGCTGATGTCACTATGGCGGGAAAAATTCATCGTTCCTAACTGCGTTCAGTTGATCCATTATACCCGTAGAATCAGGGGAATCAAATAATTCCGGGGTTAGTTACTTTGGGAGCTCTTGTTGGGATTTGATGTAAGCCTTTAGGCCATAGTGACATCGGGTCCCTTGATTCAAGGTCAGAGTTAAACAGTTGTTTCCTTCCAGTTTCTTTTATTTTTCCGCCATCTAAATGGTCATAAACCGTCTTTTTTTGTTTTGCGCACGAGTTTATTAGGAGCAAGATGATGAGCTAGTGATTTAGTCGCTTGCCATGGGAAATTTAATACATTTCCAGTACAAATAAGTGCAATCCTTTATTTACCAACCTGTGTTATGTTGCATGTTAATGTTTTTCATATGTTTACTTTATATCAAACTAAAGTAACACAACAAGTTATTTTTTTAGTTACGTAATGTTGTTAAACTGCAGCCTTTCAATCCTAACACTATGCAATTTATAGTTCCAAAAAGGTTTCGTTTAGTTACTCAGCGAAATGAAATATCAGCCTGCTAAATGATAGGTAAAGATTAGTGGCAATAATTCCATATTCGTGTGTAGATTATATATTTGTATATATGTCTATAAAACACAGTAATCAACCCGAAGGTCGGTTTAGTAGGTGATGGTAGAGCTCACTCATGTACCAAGCCCAACGGCGTGTGAATATTCACACATCAGGGTAGGGGGGCCAGTTCCTTTCCCTGTGCCGGTTATGGTTTCCCAGGAAGATATGGTACCCGAGCTTGGGTAGAGCTGCAGGTGCCCGGGTGAGTGCCTTGCCCGGGAATCGAACCCGGGACCCTCCGGTCAGTAGTCCAACGCTCTACCCACTAGATCACTGCGACCCGCATACATGTAAAAATATTTCTACACACACACACGATGTTCTGTATACTATTTATATGTGTGTGTTAATGTATACAAGGTACACGCGTGGTTATTGCATTCAAGGCCGCGCATGTCGATCAGGTTCTTCGACAGCCCTGGTAAGTCTACCACGTAAAAAACCGATGGAATAAGGACTCGACGCCAACCCCCCTTGTTTCGTAGTCGAATGGTACAATGGTGTAAAGTTAAATGTTTATGTTTTCCGTCTAAAGATTTTTCTATTTCTTTGGTGTATATTAATCAACTGCATAATTATTCATTATTATAAATTATTAAGCTGTGTTCTAAACGCTTTTTTGCCGTTTGAGTTCAATTTCCCAAGGTTTAATTTTCATCCTTTCGAAATTGAAAGCCTAGTACTATCAGTACCGTAAATATTGCTATTTTTTATAGGCGTATTTCAGTTGCTTTTAAAATTTATGGCATGGCGCTAGTGGCGTTAGTTCTGCTATGCGTGGTTTCGAAAAAAATGAAAAGAAAAATGTTGGTTGAGACTGTGCCAGGGAAAAGAAATTTGGCGTTCTCAAACCTTTCAAGTTTCTAGTTTTTATTTGTATCGAAAATATACGCAGCTTCATTCTTCTTCTTTTATTTTCTATTTTCGAAAACTGTTTCATCAAATTTACGTCTCCTGGAATACTACCAAATTCAAGGCTGGAGATGAGACTGTTGGTCTAAATGTTAAGGGCCGTTACGCAAAATGTAAAGGTAAATGTTTGAATAGATTTCTGCTCCATGGTCTAAAATGCAGTTTATCTTGAGTGATTTTGCTGATAAAAGTGTGCCTAACCACCTTTTCGCGGCGTATTGTGCATATGCTGTTTTCTTTCTTGGCTACCCGCCATCTACCCCATGACGGTTTCCTGCCCGCAATCGTCCGCACCGAATTGTGTTTGATTCAGGTTAGGTGGTGTTTTGTTAGCCCTGAGGAAATGACTCGTGAAAACGTCGCCTATTTTAATTTTTGATTACATGATTCCTCCAGCAGTTGGCTTCTACAACTGCTGGAGTTCTAACTGCTATATTGATTTGCTCCCAATTATTTTTGCCTTGTCAATGCACCTTTAATTGGCGTAACCAAAAGTTGTCAGTCATACTACGAATTGATATTAATTATTGCCAACTTTATTATTAAATTAATTTGACGAGAAACTATTCACCGGAAATCTAATTTTCCGTGCTATTTGTTAATGCGTCATAATATTTTTACGCTTTCATAGTACTTTCGTATACATACGTGTGTTCTAAAATATGTTAACTGCCAAAACTGAATCCTTAAATCGTCTTTTGAATGATGTCTCGTTCTGTGTCCTTTTCGAAGAATCAATCAGTCCGATGAGTGTAGATTGTAACGGTTTTCAGCTTGAGTTCATGCTTCAAATGTTTGAATTGTATATATGTTGACTTTTTTTAATCTATTTTACTAATGAATTCCATGGGAAGATATACATAATTATTATAGGTACTAGGTTTGGTGTAAATTTGGAGTCAATCCATTGTAGCTGAGAGTATTGCGTATAGGTTTTCTCGTTCTCTGTAACTTAGAAATGATGCCATAGAAGCACAATTTTTGGGACGGGATTTATCATTTTCACGTGATGAAAGATAATGGATGCTCCAAATAATTTCGTTCAGCGCTGAAATAATTACCTACTGTACTCACGATCATCATTTCAATGTGGAATCTAATTTTATTTTCTGGGAGGGGGAGCGGGATGAATCACTCGGTAAAAACGGGATGAGGAGAGGATTAGAGCGTTAGACAAGTAGAACGGTGGACAAGTTCTTGCGTGATATCTGGTCGGCCGTTGCTGCTAACTCGCGATTCCTAACCCTTCCGTAAAGGAAGGAAGACCGTAAAATGGAACGCCCATGTAACATAAGATGCCGTATTTTATATCCCATTTTGGAAATCATCATGTGGGAATTCTTAAATGTCCAAAGCGACCCTTAACAACGGTAATTAAGCTGGATGTATTTAGTGTGAAACTTTTAAGGTCTCGGTGTTTAAATCTATGCCAGTCAATTCATCGGTTTTCCGTTGATTTGGGAAGTATGTGGAGCGGGGTTTGGGGATTGATATATAATGTACTGGAAAAACGTTACTTTGACTGGCATTCATTCATTCAGTCATTCATCTTCGCTCTTACCAGTTTTTACCGATTGTATTGTGGTTATAAAATCATCATACTTTGTACCGAAGAGGTTTTTGGGGAATCTTTTCAGCCAGAAAGCACCAAACACAACGAAGCGGTATTTCAACGAAAATTAATGATATCGATTCGTCACTTTTACTTAAACCCGTTAAAATTGAATTTATTGTTGAATTTCTAAAAGTATTTCTTCAACTGAGGCTTTTAAAGGTAGTTTTTTTCTAACTACTATTAATATTGATAATGATTACTCAATAAAAATCTTAGTAATGGAAATTAGTTCCTATGTAAAGGTGTCAAACCAATCTTCCAGTCGATATCCCTGTCGGAATTTTACAAAATGTACCGTATTTTGAGTATTGCCAAATAAATTCTAGTTTACTACGCCCAATTTGCTTAGTGTGTGTGTATATATATATATATATATATATATATATATATATACACACACACACACACATATAGATATATTACGAGCAGACCATGCCATTCTCTGCTAGGCTGTAGGATATGAATGTAGGTGTAAACACGTTTCATCTATCCATCCACCTGACATCTGTGTGTATATCGTAAAATTTACCTGCACCTCGACCTAGTCCCAATGGGTGTGCCATCTCGCTCGGTGCGACTCGGTAGTAAGAAGTTGCCCAGCGGGACAAGAACTTCAAAATAAATTTAAAAAACATTCCGGCTACGGGTGCCTGGAGTGGGAAGGGCGGATCACCCTACGCGACGCGTCAGACCTAAGGGCAGGTGGTCCAAGGTGATGTGGGCCGTTGGAGTGGGGGGCTAGCAGTTTCTTTCTCGCCGCAGACTAGGGCTGTGTGATGTTCTATTTTGACCGTTACGGAGCGATTTAAATCCGGTACGGCAAAAAATTTTGGCATATCGACATTTCAATGTGTGTGAACGATTTGCATCGCATTCGCCCGACCAATCACACCATCATTTCGCATCGATTTGTATCCCATCTTTTGCTATGAGTGCTATATCATAATAAGTAATTTAATTAGAATACCTGTATAACTGCCCGCTCATTTTCTCGTCATGGATATCTTTTAGGTTCAACGCCCGATGCCAGAAATAGAATATCACACGGAAGGTATTTGCATCGAAATATCGCGTTTGCGCCGTATTCATTTGTAGATTGACGCACCTGTACAATAGCGCATGTACATTACACATCACAGTGTGCATATCTAAATATCGCACGACCAGGCCAGATTTTAATTACTCAATAGAGATTTAACTTACCAAACAACAGGAAAAATCTTTTTTTTTCTTGTTGACCTTTCCTCTCTCAGTTTATCTTATAACCCCATACAACGGAAGCTTTGTATGTTCCAATTTAATTTACGAGGTAGTTAATTTGCAAGTGTAAGTGGTAATAAATCTTAGAAAATGCTGCCTTAAGGCAGTTTTACACGAGGCATTACATTGCCAAAATTAATGCCATTGGTGACCTGGAGTCTTTTTTTGCTCGATGAATGATGTTTAGTGATATTCCTGCGCTGAAAGTTTACGTTATATCATTAACTTACACCAGAATTCCAGCCTAGCTGTTTTAGACGGAAGGGTAGTTGTGTTTAGTTTATTGGCGCCGTTCCCTTCCAGATTGAGAATAATTAATAAAACCTAATTTTCATTTCTTTTCATTGAACTTTGCCCCATTTTATAGTAATTTAATTCAAAACTGCCCCACCGTTTCGCTCTTCTGTGACATTAATTCGTACTCATGTGTTCCTCCTGAGACTACTAGTATTATTCCTCGTTTTTGTCTTCGACCACATTCCCCCTTGATTTTCAAGCGCTATCTCCTCCTATCTCCCTGTTATTTCTTCCTCTCAAACTGTTAATATCTTCTCAAGAGTTTATTAGGCATTTATGCCTATCCTTACGTATGCAACTTTCCAAACATGGACGGCTGGGGGGTTATGTGCGTCGTTTTTGGACTTCACATCTCAGGGCATTTAACTGTACCCACACAGTGACACCATCGATAATAGACGCAGAAGTATAAACAAATTTAACTAAAATTTACGACTGTTTGGACTGGTTTAAAATACGACTGGAAGTCACGTGATGCATACTGCGCAAAATGAATTACAACTACAGAACTACGATATCCAATCTACTTCCAATGGTTGACAATATAAACTGGAAGTCCTGAAACGAAGTGATTACACATCAAAATTGCCATCACGGACGTCGTTCGCTCCTAGCGTTCAATCATTTACGGGGTAATGTGATCAAAAGTAGTGTATCAGAAGTTTGAATAGCTTCCACAATAAAATATGCTTTAATACAACCGTGGCTTCCTCTGTAAAATATACTTTAATGCAACCTTGGTTTTAAATTAGATATATTATCATTTACCAGTTAATAATGTATTTAGTGGAAAAATGCAGTTATATTTACTCATTTACTAATATGTTTAAATTACACACGGTACCGCCTAAATATTCTGAATTTAAAAATAGCGCGTGTTCTAATTTTGATTGCATGACCTTTATTTCGCTGACTATATCTTATTACACGGCATTATCGTCTTGCACATGGTCATTCGAAGGAATTTGCCTAAGGTAATGTCTCATGTAAAGCGATCATTACAAACGAGGCATAGAGATACAATTAAAAAGTGTAAGCTTATGTACCATGATAGTCATATATAGTATTAAACATGACACTTATAGCAAGGAGCTAACTAAATCAAATACGCAATCAGTTGCAATTGTTATCTTCCTAAGATCTCATGTAAACTCTGTTTGTAGTTAAAAAGAATGTTAATGTTCACCATTTAATTTTGACAAAGGTAATACTGTTGAACTGTTTTGTCCTGGAAAAAAAATGTTCACTTACCAGATGGGAATCCCCTCATACTGTATTTTGTGATCATTTCGAGTGTGACATCAAGGTCTGATTGGTATATGTACAAAGTAAATTAAGCACGTCACGTCAGACGGAAGTGGGGGTCTCCATGAAATGGGTTGCCATGAAGCAAGTGGCAAGCGGTTGCCTCGGGCCCTAAACTGCGGCCAAATTTAAGCGTGCGGGCGGAGCGACTAGTCACGCAAGCCGTATCCACTGTCCCTGTCCATTTATTTAGTTTTGTTCTGTGTACTTTTTGCTCCCTCGGTCTTTCGACATTGTCTTCGAATGTTATTGACATTTGCAATCGGCTATCTACTGGACCAATGTCTATGGAACTTGTTTTGAATTCTTTTTTCAAATCTCCTCCATCCCCTATTTTCCAGAACATAATTTTCATTTATATTGGCATTCTTTTGTTGCGCTGGGTCTCAGAATTCCGAGAGATACTAAATACAGATTCGTTGATATACCAAGAACCATGGCGGTTAATACTTAATTACCACTGTTGAAGTATTCTTCTAAGTAAGATTATTTGCAGTCTTAAGTGGAAAATTTCATTTAATGACTATATTTCATGGTGAGAACTAAGAATGCGTCGGTCGCTGTGCATGTTTGAATTTTTCCGAAATGTGCAAATTGTTTCCACCCAATAAAATTATCCGCATACTCGGTGGATATCCCTGAATAAAGATTGCGCTACAATAGGGTATTTTAAGGTAGTTTAGTTGTCATTGTAATAATGACAACTAAAATTAATGTAGATGTAATAATACCATGCTTTCCGATCCATCCCAGAGCATGATTATTTTTCCTCCTGGTTGGTATGTTCGTGATCGAACAAGGTTCGTTGTTTATATTGCTAATAATTATTAGGGATACAGGCTCGACGATGTAAATAATGGAAAACGTAGCGTGCTGACCTTATGGCACTCCCATTTTGAATCGAACGTGTTCAAGCGCAGAAGTATATACTTTGATCAAAACAGTAGAATAAATAATGCATCTGTAATGGAACGAAGCCTCTGCTACTTCTTAGTCTTCCCAAACACCCGACCCAAAATATTTAAATGAGGTATTGCTGTTGGTTTTTTTTAAATGCCGCGAAAATGTATTAGATATGAAAATATAATGTATTCCTCTCTCGTGCCCATTCTCTCTTCGCGATCTCGGTGACGGCTCAGCGTCGCGAGCCCCCCCCTCCGTCGATATCAATCCAATATTTCAGGAGTACATACCGGCCAGCCGGCTGCTTTCGGGAGGCGGGTGGGAAGGGTTTGGGTGGCACGCGCCTAGCGTCGTGTACGCGGGGAGAGGCATAAAGGTAGGGTAGCCTGGCGTCCCATCATTTTGGACCGTTTGTTATTGCAACTCGGGCTTGCTCACGCTCGGCCCGCGCTGCACAAGCGTCGTCCGCTGCTGCAGAATCAATAAAATCCCGCTATGAGCGCCAATACAAAAGCCCTTTGCTAGTTTGTACTCGATAAGATCGTTGTGCGATATGACCGGTTAGGGTGTGAACAGCTCTGGAGATGTAATCCCGCTTATTGAACGTGTTTTCTACTTATATCTGTGCATTGTACAGTGAAAAGAGTAAATGGTTCTAAAATACATGTAAGATGTTTAATCGTGCTCCCATGTTTTATTAGCTGCTTTTAATTGATACATTTTCGACATATGCTTCTTTCGAAAGTGATTTCAGGAACGTTTAACTGTCGAATACGGGGTCGGCCATAATTTATCCGTATTCCTTTCCAGATAACATTTCTTTCGTTAATCTCCATATATTGATTAGTCTAAATCTGCTTTTAAATAACGAAATCCGATTTTCCATCATGTGTAACATTGCTTGTATATATTTTAAATGTAAATTAAAAATTTTAATATCACTTCCCAAATGAATTAAGTTGCCGTGTTTGTGTCCGAAATGTGAACGAATGAATTCTATGTAAAGAGTTTATTATGGTTAATTTTTTAAATTGTTTAATCGGACGCATATTTCCTTGACTATTGGGTTTTGTCAAGGCCCTAGGTCGCCAACGGCTGTGCCGCAAAGCATTATAAATGTTTTTTTCATGTACAGTCTGCTTGGGAGTGCTGTTAAACCTCATGTCGAGAATATGAATTCTTCTTGAGAAATTCACTCTATATTTTTATGTTCATTTACTTGTTGTTTCAGCATGCATAATGGTCAAAGAATAGGATAATCAATAATACTCGCGGTGAAATTATTTTATTGAGCACGTGAATGCCTTTGCGTCGAACGCTTGCCGCATTGGAAATTTAATCCATTTAATCCGAGTGTAGAATTCTTTACCAACAGTGATCTCCTTCAGGGAATTCCATTTGCACTTCAGGCCCCACCCAACTACCATCCTAACGGGAATCGGTCTACAAGTAAATCTAAAGGCTCACATTACCGAGGGTGTCACGGGGTGCAATCTTATTTTTTTATTTATTTATGTAACTCGTATTGGGGTAGGTAAAAAAGGTGGATCTAGGCCTGGCTTATAAGGAGGACCAGGATCACGCTTGATATTGATTTTAGCAACAGCTTTTTCGATTAGCGTTATCATGGTTCACCGACCAACCTGTAATTTTTAAATATGGCCTGTTTCGATTGATATGGCCTTGGAATGTTTTTCAGTGAATTCATTGAGTATGCGACATTTCAGTTCTGTGGTAGTACGGCATGTTCATACGCAAGCCATTTCCTAAATTTCGGAAAATGAATGGTTTTATGGGTGTTGATAATGGCGTATATTTTCACATAGAGCTTTTCAATTCGCTCGTAGGATCCAAAAATGTAACAACGTTTTTCCAGCCATGATAACCTTCGAAAGTTACTCCTAATATATTTGTAATATCAATTTCAACAGTGAACAAACCTGAACGCAAACACCCAGTTGTTCCGGTGCCCGTTCCCGTGTTCCATTGCGGTGTTATTGTTTTCTTCCGCATGGGTAGTGACTGCAGCTCCATGAACACTTACCTCTAATATTGGCTGCCTCTCCTCTTTCAGCATTTTAAACAATCTAACTGTACTTTAAGGAAGAGTCTGACTCTACACAAGCATCCTGTTGCATACATAGATCTCGGCTGATGATTTTTTCAGAGCGTGTCACTTTCATCGTTGTCGTAGGCGAACTGAACATGTTACAGATTGGCAACGGACACAATACTTGAGTCAAATCATTGAAACATGTTTCACATGCTAAACGTTAAAATATTGAAGTGAAAGAAGTAACTTGGTAATTCAATGCAAACTTTTTTAAAACTCAATATAGGCTTGTGTGAAATTACAAAGTTATTCTATTTCAATCTGCTGAGTAAATTTCATACACCAGAGACGACAAAAAACTACACGATAATCTAACAATGTAGCATGAAATTAAGTTTTTTTCGTGATAAAGTATGCGAATAAAAATGCATGATCATGCCGTTTTCTGCGTGCACCACTAAACACATGGCGCCGGGATGGTACTCATACATACTTCGTAGGTTCGAAAGAGCAGATCTTATGATGTGAATATCACTATCACGAGGCAATTGTGGAGGGACTTCTTGTAACGGCGGGCGTTCGGCCAATTTTCGAAACGTGTTCTTTAATTGGGTTCTTAATTTTAACTTTGGTGTCACACCTACATTATTTTTACTAAAAAGTTTCAATGTCGTTTTGATGAAAAAATCTTCTTCGTAAATATTGTTGTATTAAAATGTTTCTTGTCCCTTTTGGTTGCACCAGAATGTTTTACTTTGCTTGCCCCATATTAAAAAAAACAGATGGTGAACTCATTCCATAGATTAGTTTTTAGTTTCTTTGTTACATTCTTTAGGTTTCGAAGAAATTATGGACACCAATGTCTCTTTAACCAGCACCTTCCTTTAACATCCAATTTATGTTTAATGCTATTATTGCCACGTCCTTTTTGGAAATTTCATCATATTTAGTTGCGCTAACGGTACACGCATTATTCAAAATTCGTCATTATTATTTCGGGTGCAGCTGCTGGAAACTTGGCTTATTCCTTTCAACGTTTAACCGCATCTTGGGCAATTTTGCCCTATGGAAGTGTCTATATTGGCACATATATCGTTGGAACCTCGGAAGTTTCAACAAACAACCTCGTTGGTCACATATGAGAAGTTATTTATTTTCTAAGACTTCAAAGAGGACTTATACAAGGAAACATTGTGGAGGAGTAAACAAATGTTAGGAAACACAAGCCACTTCAAGCATATCTTTAGTAATATTTTCAGACGTTCTGGTGACTCCTAAGCATATTCCTGCAATGAAAAACGTGACAATGTTAACGGAAAAACTTATTCGTGATTTTGCTATTTTTTTTGTAGGCTTTCGTTAAATATTACCCATCGTCACCTAAGATCTAGAATATAAAAGCGCACTTGTGTTGCTAAAATGATACACATGCTCGCATGAGCATGGTCATAAATTCTAACTCGGCGATAAGCCGAGGAATAAACGGTCTCCATGGGTGAGTTGTTTCTGAAGCATGCTTCCATGTCGGCAAACAAGAATTCTTCGAATGCGAACGGCATGCTGAATAATTCGCCTGGAAATAGTATCCGTTATTACTTTCGAAGGGATCGTAAATGCTAATAAAATATCTTTGGAAATATTACTCGAGTAAAATATTGAACGAATTGCTACTTTTTCGTTTGTAGAAGGTGACCTATACTAGTAACTCCATAGTTCGAATACAAAGTATTGAGTCAAGAATCAAGCGACTTAAGAATTAATATATTTATTTATTTATATACCCTGCAACCCACCGCTAGGGTGTGTGGCACGGGGTGAATACACACCAGAATAATTTTACCCGAACATGGCCCTACCGCGATAGAACAATGTTATTATGATCCCCTATCGTTCGTGGAAAAAATGATATCTTAAATCGATCTGTTCTACATCTAATCTATAATTTTATTAGCATGATCTCCCCTGCCGTAGTTCGATGGGGAGAATAATATATTTTCAAAATCACTGCTAAAGAGACCTTCCAATTTATGCAAGAGCTTCAATCTGTAACCTTCGCTGCGCGAGTGATTCCCAGCCTGGCTGCTCTGATATTATGGATACGCTATTAAGTTTATCAAAACAACGTTTTACAAATCTAGATCCTCTACGCTGCGCGCGATCCAATTCGGTAATTAATCCAACTTGTGAGGATTCCATATACTTGCACCATATTCTAAATGAGGCTTAACCAACGACAGAAAGCATTTCTCTTTGACCTTGACATCACATTTACCTAGTACTCTTTTAATAAATCTTAATTTTTGTTAGCTTGTCCACATATTCCCCATATGAGAAAACACCCTGCTACACACCCTAGCGGTGGCTTGTAGGGTACCAAAATATCAAATAATAGTCTAATAACAAATAATAATTTCATGTGACTAGTCATTCTAAATTTAATTGCTTTGTTATACTTTATTGCACGTTATGCTTTATTGTTTATTATTTTTCGTCGCAAAAAAACAACGCTGTAGATCAAAGATATTTTGTAGCACTTATAATTACTGCATTATGTTGAAGAATTTATCCTATATCATGATATCATTGAAGAATGAATTAGGACAGTTTACTGTTCCATTCGTCAGCTTTTTTTTCAATATAGTATGACGTCCTTACTCATTCGTATTCGCTGAAGTCAGACCGAAAAAGGAACCCCTCCTAGACCAAAACTCGTTAATAAGGAAAATAAATTAACTTTAAGCCAGATTCAGAGCCGAATAGTTCTTGGTTTAATTTCGTTTAGGAATGACTAATTTAGAGCAAAGATTTATTTATTTTTTTTGTTTATGTACCCTTCAAGGCAGCGCTAGAGTGTGTGGCAATGGGTGAATACACACCAAACTAAACTCGGTGAAATATTCTAATTGTTGCAAATCTTTATTATAAATTTAAGCTGAATGCTCTTCATTATTTCAATTTAGTGTGAGCTCTGGTCGAAGTATTTATCTCCAATTGCTAAAATATAAATGATTAGCGCAGTGGCGATCCGAAAATGTTTAATAATGTTTACCCGGAACTGGCGTTCAGTGGTACGCTAATGGACTTGTGCTTTCGATTGTCAAGAGTATTTTGCGGACGGACAGGAAAGGCATTTCACTCCAAAATCTGCCTGCGGGAATTTTTTTGGCATGCGGAAAATGAAAACTCGAGGTGTACATTGAATTGGTTGCAAATAATGATACCACTGAGTAATAAGCCCCTCCCCAATTCTCTATGATTTTCCTACTACCGAGGAATAAGAAGGTAACATCACATGAGCCTCTGTTTTTGTACCGGTTTCGCTTCTCACATTTCGGGCCCGGCCTCACCCCACCCACCCATATCGTGGGTGTCACGTGTGTTTTACTGCAAGGTCATACCTTAAAAGTTCTTAATTTGCAATTTATTTTTCTTGTTGTCATTTTCTTCATCTGTCCACGCTTGGTCATTTTTAGATGTTAGTGCTATTGAATGTTTTTCAATTGAATTTTGAATATTCAACATCTCTCAGAAAAGGGAATTGAAAAACCAAAATTACTACAAAATTCTATTAGAAGATTACTAGGTAAATGTGATGAAAAGGTCAAAGAGAAATGTTATCTGTCGTTGGTTATGGCTCATTCAGAAAATACTGCAAGAAAATGGGATCCTCACAAGTTGGATGAATTACCGAATTGGATCGCGTGCGGTGTAGAGGATCTAGATTTGTAAAAGGTTTTTATGATAAACTTAGTAACGTATCCATAATATTAGAGCTGTCAGGCTGGGAATCACTTGCGCAGTGAAAGTTACAGATTGAAGCTCTTTCATCAATTGGAATTAGGTCTCTTTCGCAGTTATTTTGAAAATGTATTATTCTCCCCATCGTACTACGGTAGGGGAGATCATGCTGATAAATTTATAGAGATTAAGTATAGAACAGATCGATTTAAGATATCATTTTTTCCGCGAACGATAGGGGATCATAATAACCTTGTTCTATCGCGGTTGGGTCATGTTCGGGTAAAATTATTCTGATGTATATTCACACCCTGGCGGTGGCTTGCAGGGTATATGTAAATAAAAAATAAAATAAATAAATGCCTGATATGTTTAAACGGTTCAACTGCTTAAATCTTCGGTATTACCAATCCTACCAACGTCATTTGGGAAACACCTGCAGTAGTGTATTGGTTTAAAAAACTATTTATATGATAGAAATACGCTTAAATAAGAAAAATACTTGTTATGCTTATTGAGAATTTATGGCATAATATTCAGAAAATCATAATGTAATGATTTTAGGTTGTTATTTTTGCTGGACTGAGATTTAGTGGCGCAATATACCTCTCATAAAGTGAGAACTGCCAAGACAGTTGCGCTGTAATATTGTAAGCGTCAAATCCGATACTCACAGTCTATCCGTAAAGGAAATCGCATGTTTTGGAACTAGGTCGAGAAAAATGTCTTGGGTTACTCAAGTTCCTCATCGGTTCTTGGAAAGTAGGGGAAAGGTTCGAATTTCTTTGAAAATATCGGTAGTATGACGTATAACTCGGGACTAGTATATGTGAATCGGTAATTCCTGATGAAAACTACGATTTTTTTTATGTTTGACAGCATTCCAAGTTTATCATAGGGTATCGCACGAGTGGGGTCTAGTTTAAAACCAAAACTCTAGTCGGATATATTTAGTCATACCAATGACTGCTTAAGTATTCATGTGATGATCCACAGCAAAATCAATCGGGTTCCAAATACTGGGAAGAAAAATCTTGAAAAAGTATTTTACATTCGTCAAGAATTTCGGGAATTGTAATGAATGCACCAATAAGTTGTGGAACCATTGTGAGAAATATTGTGCGCAAAAAGGATGGGAAGTAATTAGTAGAAAGTCTTGAAGCTTATTTATCAGTTTTTAATTCCTTGCCTCTTTTATCCGAATTTATAATGAATTAATAAGTCACGATTTACGAGAGAGGGAACGTAGAATATGGCACGTGGTAAGAATGTCTTCCTTCTGACTGGTAACAATGCTTTACGTGAATACCAGGAAATGAGCCAACGTTGTTAAATTCTGCTAATAGTAAGTTTAACTGAATAATTCATTGGTTGATGACGAAACATTTCACCAAGCGATGTTTTTTCTGTCGCATACACAAAGCTACTGCAATAATCTTTAATTCATTATATTGCAAAAATTGAGTTATGGAAATCGAGGATTTCGAAAAAAGATTTCAACATATGAAAATGACATAAAGAAGATTTTTAATGGCTCCTTGATTATCTCCTACGAAAACCAGCCGACTTCTGTGGATGTGTAGTTCATTCTTTTTCAGTTTAACTCGAAGACAAAAAACCTTTGGAAAATCTTGCTATCCAGCTGCGCATCCAAAACTGTTTTTTGAAAGGGAACGCAAGCCTCTCGCTGATAAAAAGAGCACGCCTTGAAGTCATACTCTGCGCTCTTATCTAAGGCTAGAGTAGATAAACATGAAAAGATAACATAATCGTAAAAACGAATGCATGCGGCGCCGTAGAAGGCACCAAAAATATCCTTCCTGTACGAGAACTTTAGTGTCGACGTGCTTTTTCTGTTAACAATTCATCTTCTTTAGTTATTGGAAAATAAAATGCATTATAATCAGTTTTGCTAACTTGCTTGCACAGTTTCATTTGGCCTACGATCAATGAACGGTGTTTTCAAAGGAAATGAAGTGTCTTTCTTCAGGTATTAAATAAACCTGTTACTGCCGTTGTGAATTTCTACCTACCAACCTTAACTCATTTAAGTTAGAAGCTAGATTTCTCATTCGTTGATTGAAAGGAGATAGGGGACAGAGTTAGACACGAGCGCTCATTAAGTTAGTTGATTAGGAATATGGTCGTATGTGCACATTGGCCCGTTAATATGAGGAAAAATAATGATACTGGAGGCGCTGTATTGAAACATAGGAGCACACACTGAGTATGGTTAGTGTAACGGTTAATCTTGTCTACGGTTTCACTTCAATTTTGGCCATGAGGGAAAACATATTTGAGCAGAATGATATTTTGTTTCATCTTCTGTTATCATAAACCATTCAATCAGCTTATAATCGAATAATTGTGATAGCTTGCACACAATACAGTCGCACGGGGCGTTAACTGTGAGTCTCTTGGTGCAAGTTGTGTAGAGTTAACTAACAAGTAAAGTGTACTTTAAAGGCGACGCCGTTTCTCTCTGGTATTCTTGCTCTCCCCCTATTCCTATCTATCCCCCCACCCCCTCAACGAATCTGGTTACCCGTAATGGCGCGAATGAACGTATGTTTCCTTCCCTAAATTCGACACTGTTATAAGAATTGGAATGACATGCAATTCTCACCGAGCAGCTCAGTCGTCCGATAAATGACCGGATGATCAGGTCGTTGTTGTTACAAATCGTCGTGCATGCATGTTCATTCATACCCCACACTCCGTTTTTAGGAGTCGGCGAACTCTTGATTTTACAGTAGGTTATTTCGGGAAACAATTACTTTTGCAAATCACGATTTGCGGTTTATTATAGTATAGACTAAGCTTGAACTGTTTCAGGGGAAAGGGTTTCTGTTAAATTGAGTTATCCCTTTTTTTATTATTATCGCTTTTTCTAGCTTGAGAAACTGGGAATGAATTTTAAAGTAACTATGTACTTCTAAAACAAATGCTGGTTCCCGTACGTGAAATAAAATTCTTTATCTTTTCCGCCTTTCCCTTCTGCTCAGTATTCTCCCTTCCGGAGATGCCTTTCAGCTTGTCCTTGCCGTGCAGCAAAGCCTCACCGTATTCTGAATTCTATTATTCGTAGAATCCATCTACTGTCTTCCTCTCCTACCTCAAGCTTAGGCTTAGACTTTTAAGCTTAGTTAGTTGTCATTGAAAAAATAAACGTTTCCCTCTTTGTGATAAACAATTCCTTAAATATGTTCTAAGGACCATAATACGTGATAGGGCGGTGATAATGCGCTTTTTGGCCATTGTTAGGCTGGCTTTTACCCTTTTATATAGTCTTTTATCGATGGATTAGAAATATGCCTAATTCTTGGTGAGTGTTGGCGGAACTACTTGCCACTACTCAACATTATTCCTTCTATTACCGTCGTCAGCATTCCATCGCCACTCATAACCTACATTATCCACTAGTCCTGCCTCTTCGGATTTCTCTCAACAGTCATCTCTCTTCTCCCAACATGGCTAGAACTTCATCGTTCGTTTACCTTTCCGTGCATATAATTTTTCCAATCTTTTTCATACAAACAATTTCAAGAGCCTCCAATGTTATTATACACCCGTTATTTTGCATCACCGACCATAAATCTATCTATCAATGAGCTATACAAATTTGCGCACCAATTGAAAGTTTTCAGCTGACTTTTCTTCGTACCTTTGCCTGAAGTACCTGTCTTCAATAATCTTTCTACTCCAAAACTATAAAGATATGACTTTTAGTTAGCAGCTTGCGTGGGCTTTCAAAATGCCAATGCCAACCTTCGGGGTTAAAATACGTGGGCCATTGTTTTCGATTTCACTTAATGGCTATTAGCTGCAACTCATAGAATGAAAGATTTCAGGACAGCATTCATGCTGTATTTTACTCAGCCCTATCTCCCTTAACATTTAGCGACCTAAGGTCTGATTAGAATTTTTTAAAGTGTAAAACTAGCTGATACTACGGGGGCGGACTGAAAGTCAATTAGTACTCGTTTAAATTGCTTGCCATAGTAAATGTTTGCGTGAAGCATGAATATCGTTATTGCAGGAAACGTCTTCAACTCGATGTTCGAGTTGAATCAGTGAAAATGGACTTCTCCTCTGTTAGAGCAGGCGAAAATCAAAAGAAAGTAGAGAGCTACGTAATTCAAACTTTCTTGTGTAGTCTGTGATTTTTCCAGTCCGGATTTTGTACAAAGCCTATCTGGAGGCTACTCTAGGATTTGTACCCAGGATCCTTCGATTAGTATTCGAATACTCTTTTTACTAGAAACTTTCACCGCCATCGTTTCTAGTTTCCATTATTGTCTCTATAGAATAATTCTCTGTTTTCCTTAGCCCCCGCATAAATGCTGGTCATGATCTTACATTTGTAAAGGTTATCATTATTATAATAGTACTTAGGATAAAGTTGTTTTGTGATTACTCAGTGTGTACAAATATAATTTGAATCGTGGAGTGCTCGATTCTTTAGGCTAGCCTGTGTGTACATTTTGGCCGTTCACGTGAGGAAAATCGTGATAAGAATTTACTACCAATTCCCCAGCTTAGCTCTTGGGTCACTATTTCGTAACGACACGGCGATAGGAAATTCTTTTATTAAGAAAAATGCCGCTGTAAAAAATAATAAAAAACACTGATTCAATTAAAATCAAGGGCATTACACCCAGGAAAGCAATGGAGTGTGAAAAGCGATAAAATTTTCCCGTTGTTTTGCTGAGTCTCGAGTTAATTGTCTGGCATAGTAATGGGCGAAGGGAATCTTAACGAATATCTTTTAATGCCTTGTATAAAATGATATCCGTGTTTATGTTACTTAAGCGATCGTATCCTGTGGGCGTGACGTGAGAGTGCATTGGGCCTGAATCATAAACCTTGTAATAAACCTATATAAATCGGTTGAATTATTTGAAACTTATTGGTCCAAAAGTATACAAATTTTAAATATTGCTTCCCCTGACTTCCCACGCACTTTCATAAACAAAGTCGCAAAATATTGTAGGCAAATCATCTTCGATATTTAATATTGTTTTATTTAATTCTATGGAAGCACCTTAATATTTATGCCGTGTGTCAATCACTCTGGTTAATTCAAGTGGAAAGTAAACGGCTAAAGATATTGCAATACTGCTGAAATAATGTTTTCGCATTTGTGTGACCATTTCAGAGTGTAGTAAATGTGTGCGGTTACTTTGTTAACTTGCTTTGGCTCTCATTGGCCACGGCTAAAGGGCACGTATTCGGCAAGGAGGCAAAATCATATTTTAGCAGATTTTTCAAAAGTGGAATGTACGACCCATCGCAGTGGAGATTTTCTGAGGCCATGAAAAAATTATTCTCTGCACACTGCAACATATCCTTGTTCGTATAATTATACATTATAAGAGCAACGTTTTGTGCAGTAATTATAGGTACATATACTCCCTTAAAAATTATCAAGTTCTATGCAGAAAACCGTGAGCATGGAGTCGATGTTCCTATGACACAAAGTACTAAAATAATTTAATAACATTTGGCGTGAAAAGGAACTTTCACTCATAATAGCTCGTAATAATACATTTCAAATTCAGGAAAAACAAGTTCTCTTTTGAAGCATTTGCATATTTTTTAATTTTTTTTCCAGTTTCCGGGTTGACCTCTCACATCTGTGATACTGAGTCTCTTGTTTATTCTATTGGTCATATTCTTGGAAGTGTTCTGCCTTAGGGTTGCAATGAAAAGTTCTGGCGTAATTTATCGCGCTTATATCACTTGTCTCATTTCTGCATCAGTGGTTGGCATTTCAAATGAATCGTCATTTTTTTATTTCAGTTAGTTGTGTTGCCATCACATACGTATTTCTTGTTAAGGTTGGCCATAATAGTCGTAGTTTAACTTATTAGAATGCTGCCTTCCCGAGTGATGTCCCAGTCTGTCGTCTTACTTTATGGTCAACTTGAAGTTTATAAAATAAGGATAAGGAAAATCGTCACGAATTATTCACCGTCAAAATCGTCACTTATTTTTCTTTTAGACGTTCATATTAGAGATGAATTGATGACCGAATGTCTTATTTAGCTGTTTTTTTACATACTTTGAATTTACCAATTTAATGGTACATATTTACATAAGTTGCAAATGGCCGCGTGATGTTTACATGGATGTAGGGAGGAAGCTTAGGATCTCATTTCCCAGGGATTCGCAAACAAATTGAAGCTTGTCAATCATATGTGCGCAGAAATCGGGTATGAGTCATAAATACACACGTTCGAATTTTATTTTTCCAGTCGCTGATAAACTCGCCTCGTGGCTAGCTTGGCTCATCCTTATCGTTTCCCAGAAAGTATTTCTAGCACGTCATTGATATAACAAAGGACTTCATTTCCGCGATTTGCTATTGCAATGGTGTTCGACTAGAAAATCAGAGTGAACTTGGATTAAAGGAAAACGTCATCGGACACAATGCCTCGTTACTCAGAACATCTGTTTAGTAGAATATTTTCGTTGTTCTTCTAAAATGTAAGAATTTAAATGGTGAGGTGGCACAGTTTACCGAGAATTGTAATTCCGAGTGCTGTTTCCGTTCCTTTTATTTTTAATGTTGGTCAGATGCATTAACGGATTTACACACCATTTGTTCGTGTTTCTGTTATCGCGTTATCTTGGGAACAGAAAGCAGTAAATAGGAAAGTTAAAATGTGACGTATTTGTCAGCATTAGTAGTGCTTATGTGGAAAGCTTATAGTTGTTCCTCTGCATTTACTACATTGATTTATTTAAACCTTTGAAAGTTTTGAAACCTGTGTGAATTAGGTTCTAAATAACATAAACATTTCAAGTAGTCAAGGGTAGTTGACGTTTCTAATTACCAGAAACCATTATTCTGATTATCTGAAACTTGGCTTGCATTTCTAAAAGTACTAATAGGGTGAATATATTTGTGCGAAAAATGCCACCTTTGTATAATGTTGATTAACGCACTTTCGCCAGCGTTTTTCCGAAGCCAACTGGAACGTAGGCGAGTCTTTTATATTTTTGTTAACACACATAAATAAAATCCTGAATAAAAATAATCATCGACGCCATTACACGAAAACCTTCACAAACATTTTGTGTCAACATGGTGTTTAAAAGAGGTACTGAAAAGCGTTTCATGTCGTGCAAAATAACTAATAAGTTTTATTTTTTCGATGCCAGCGTTGCTAAATAATCGTAAGTTAATGATTCTCAGTAAAGCTTAAAAGGTGAATATTACCCTAACATATATATTTTATCTTCTGAATGTATATATTTACCCCTGATATCAACTGTTGAACATATATAGTACTAACCGGCATTTAGGTATATATTGTTATCTGTCTAGTGAAATTTATGAAAATTAATTAATTTTGATTTGATCCTTTGCTCTCAATATAATGGTCATTCTTAGTTTTACAATATCCAATTACATGAATTTCAACCTAAACGGCCTTAGCGGCAACTAAATTTTCACCGTTTTCATGCATTGTTGATCTTGCTTGTTTAATTATGTTTGGCTAGTTTAGACCTTCTGCAGCTAAGCTCGAGGTTCACTTCACAAGGCCTTATGGTAAATTTTAAGAAACTGCGGGATTTGCCGCGAAAGTAGCTTTTTACGGAGGCAACCGTTAAATGTACATTATAATGCAGCAATTCAGTGTAAAAATCATTCGTCTTGACCGGGATTCTAATCCGAATGCCTCGATGCCCGGTCAAGTGCTTTAGCCAGTTAAGCTACTGAGGCCCCCTCCTAACTCTCCGAGATTTTGGGAGCTTTAGAGGAACAAGATGTTGTGATGAAATGCCGTGCATGCAATGTCACAGGTATTCTTGCTCATGCAGGTGAAGCGAAGTCCAGTCAAAGGTGAAGCGAAATTTATACACTAAAGTATTTTACTAATGGTAAATTCTCAGAAACTGATGGAGATGCCGCGACAGCAACGATTAACGGTGTCATCCACTAAAGGTGCATTTCAATATGTGTTCAATGTGCAACAATTTCAGAGTGAAAAAATATTTTCACCTTGACCGGAATTCGAACCTGGCCTTATAGTAGTCTCGATATGAATATCGGTCAAATAGTTTTGATTTTAGAATACTTCAGTGTATCTACCGTCGGAAAGAATAATTCTCGGATCGTTAAACCTCAAGTTTAACGAAGTTATCGTTATCTTGACATGTTATCAATCATTATCTTAACATTTCACCAATGCACATCACATTTCTAATAAGGTATCATGACTTTATTATTTTATTTTTACTAACTTTCTTGCGTGTGGGTCGTGAGCAACCCGTTCTTATCCATTGGTAAGTCTCGCCAGTGTTTGCCTAGTGCCGGGAGACCCTTCAGCAATTCAAATGCGAATTTTGAAAATGCAGAGACCCATGTTCATGGCTCACGAAGTCAATTAATTCTGGTGTCAGATTTTATTCCAAATTTATTTCTCTCGTTTTCTCATCGGAAGTGGCAAGTGACCTCGAGTTGTTTTGACCATGTACGATTAAGCTGATTTTAAAAGCGTAGCAGGATTCGCACCAAGGTACTCAAAGAACGGATACAGAAAATCATGTTTAGAATTCGATAGAAATGTGAAATTGAAAACTGACGAAGCCTATCCGAAAATTCATAACTTTGCTTCAACGTAACCGCCGTATCCACAACCAAATCCCACATTGGGTTATCCTTAAAAGACTTCATATTGGATTCTATGGTCTCAGGCTCAACTTTGTGGAGGTTCATGTTCGTTTTAAATGAATATACTTTGTAACTTCCACACAATTTGTGTGGAAGTTACAAAGTATATTCATTTAAAACGAGACTTCATATTCGTTGGCTATTCCTATGGCTTTGTTAGGTCGTCCTTGATCATTGCCCGGTTTTTGTCCATCGATAGTACCCAACTGGAAAAACCTTTAAACATGACGTAGTCATTTTGTCAGTAAGCATGAATTCTCTTTTGAATATATGGGGATTAACTGAGTCTTCAATATTCCATTATTAGACGGATCTAGCATCTCAATATAATCGATAAATACACGGTTCTCTAAAGATAGGTTTAAGGTTTGATCCCTGGAATAATACTCGTACGTCGTTCATCTGTTGATGCTGTAAACTAGTGAGGTATCCATTTGAATCAATTTCACGTTATTGCTCTTTATATTTAATTATTTTTCCTCTAGCCGGTTGAATTCAATTCGCGGATAGAAACACGAATCTGTATCGTATGCAGTTTTTGGATAAATCCGACATTTAATGTGAATCAATCCCGGCTCTCCTGATGTTAAAATCGTTTCTGGGCCGTACTCTGGGAACTTGTAATAATGAATCTCAGAGATCGTCAATCGTGCATAGTTTTATTCTTTCGGTGGAACACAGACCCCCTCCCCAAATGTGGCAGAGTACCTAAATATTTTTTCCCGAAATACGGAGTTACGGAGTATGCATGCGTTAGGTGCCCCGGTGCACCACTCTCGGTGATGGTTCCCGAAACTTATCCTAATATTTGGTGGTCCACCCTAGAAAAAATAAATATAAAACTATGCAGTGCTTGATGTTGAAGAGAAGCATCTGAGGGTCGTGTGTGGTTATAAAATTCAAAACATCCCTCCGTCTAATATTCATTCGTAGTGGAAGGTTTTAATCGCTCAACACCTCGTGCTTTCTGTTTTTAAAATCGTGTGCCAGACCCAAGAAAGACCGCTGACAAGTGAAATTAATGGGTGTTTGACCTCCAGAAAAAACTATATGTTACAAATATATACGAATAAGATACTGATAAAAGAAGTTTATGTTATTAAAGTAGTTTTTTCTGTTTATTTTTGCCTTATGACTTATAACCAGTTCTATTTAGGGGCTATAATGGGTTTTAAAAACCTTGTTATATTTTTTGTTTGCTTTAGATTCTATTTATACACGTTTAAAGTGAGTTGTATCTCATTTTCTTCGGTGCAGATATGTGCATTCGTCACATTCATTAGGTAGCAGACGATTTTAATATTTTATATGTTTATTTTAATATTTATTTGGATTTCATCGGGTTCCAAATCTTTTTATCATTGTTTATTTATTATAGAGAATGGTATTTGTGATACCCTGCACATAGTATATACAAATTGGTTGGGAATTCCTGGGAAATGTGTTAACTACTTCCGAGCTCTCTAGAACTCGCCCTTCTAGGACTCAAACGTTTGAGATCACTTTGTTTCCTCTGTTATGTTTACATGCCTTATTTAAATTACAGAGTAACTTCGGAGGATCAAAAATTTTGGAAACGTGTTGCTTTGATTTCGACTCATTGAGAAATGATTATTTACTCGTACATTACTCCTAGGCCGAGGCTATTGAAAAAGGACTGAAGATAAACGGTTATGCCATTTGTAATATGCGTTCTCATGTGCATTGAATGTCAACCCGGAATTTTCAGTATTTAGCGCCCTGGGTGATTAATTCGAAGGTCACGGGTTTGAACACCAAGATGGGGTTCGAACCAGCTGCATACGATACGCTGATGAACCCAGCTTATGTTTAGTTGCGTTGCCGATGCAAAAAATGTCTTCAGTCATCGTTAGACACGAATCAAATATTTTACAAATTCTAGCATTCAAATTTTGAGAGCCCTACGAAAGCCCAGTAATCTCAGATTGGTTTCATGGGAACAGCGATATCTAGCCTCGCTTTTCCTAATGAAAAAAGAGCAATCCGTTTCGGTAAGTACAGGGCGAATGAGTAGTAGGGTGGAGCGCGCGCGCTTCTGTGGGAGAAAGCGAATGCGGAAAGGGATTCAGACGGCATCGCAGAGGACGACCGAGAGTGAGGAGGGGAGAGTGGACATTGAGACGGAGTGAGAAGTTGGCGAGGGAGTAGAGAGGTAAAGGAGTTGTCGGAGGGGGAGGGAGCGAAGGGGAGATAACACGCACGGTGGCAGCATGTTGTGGCGCTTGGGTTCGTCAGAGGGGCGGTGGTGGGAGAAAGGGAGGTGGCGGAGCGGTCCGGAGAGAGTGGTGTGGGAAGGCAGCTGTGTAGGATCGACATGGTGGGCGTTGCGCTGGCGGAGGTCGTTGGGGGGGGGGGGGAGGGGGTTGGAGACGGCGGGGTACAAAGGATATGAATGAAAGGGGAGTGAGTGAGAGAGAAGGAAAGAGCCGCGGGACGAAAGAGGTTTTGTCAGAGAGCGCGGGAGGAGGCCAGTCAGTCGATCGTGAGCGTGAGGTGGTGTGGGTTCGTAGTGTGGCGGGTGGGGGGAGGAGAATCGCTTGGCGGGCGGGGGCGAATCGGATTAGGGAAAAAACATGAGCCGGCGTTTGCCCTGTGATTCACTTCTCCTCCGAGCGCCAGGGAGGGTATATATACATGAGCGTTTCGATCAGCGTCGGAATAAAATGCATTTCTCATGCCGTCGCTTAGGAGTGATTTTTTGTAGACGTTAGTCCAGATGGAGAGAGGTGTCCGTCCATCCTGCGGTGCGACGCTGGAGAAAGATGATTTAAATTGCTTTTCTTTTTTTTTAAGGCTTCCTTTGCGAATTAGGGCCTGAATGTGTGAAGCAGTTTTTTGGCATCATCAAAAACCTCCTTGGGCGGGTAGACAACTGTTAATTGACTCACTCTGTTTGATACTCCCGGTTTATCTTCCTCACCATCCATTTCCCCATTATGTCATATAACCGTTGCCAAATTATATTAAATGTTCACTTAGGCACTCGGGTTTATCTCATTGTTGTAGATTTTAGTGGTAAGCTTTTAAACATGGCAATAATACCCATGGTATGGCCCGTGAATCCATGGAGGGATTTATTTATTTAGTGGGGACATAATCTTGCGCACCGGTGGTAAGTCTCAGCCAGTTCATCGCAGTCTTTTATTGAGGTTCATTTATGACAAACGTGTACCATTGTGATAGGAGACAATGGGAAAAAATTAATCATTCGGGAGCTCTTTATGCTTGATAAAATTTTAATGACTGCTGATTTTTCGAATCAACCGTAAAAATTATGAAACATCCCTATCACCAAACATTGACTCCTGACAGATAATGAACCCGGGAGGAAGTGGCGAGCCTCTTATCGCCATTAAATAAATGCATTTGCATCAGTTTACGTTTGGGAAGAATTCGTGGCACCAGGGCCTTCAAAAGAGAACTAAAAGTTCTTTAAGAAGGTAATTAATTTTTATTAGTTGCTTATATGATTTTGAGAAGACTTACGAAATAAAAGAGTGGGAGAAAACCTGAATGAATGTACGTCTTGAAGAGCGATAAGCCTCTTCTTCCAAGGAATTAGATGGTACAATTACGGGAGCGGCATAATGATAACGTTTATGAGGTTGAGATAGACTTCTTTATCACCTCTGCTTTTGACGTAAGCACAAAGGAAATGGCAGAGTAGACACGAGAATGACAGTGGGTTTGCAGAAAGAGATTAGTCATTTGCTTAGCCAAGGTGTTTTTGGGTCAAGAGTAGTCTTGATGTGTAATCAAGCCCTGCCACACACCCCAGTGGTTGCTCACGGGGTAGATACTCAATAATCTAAACTAAGGACATTGCAGTTATCGAGGGACGCATTTGCTGAATCATACCGAAATGTACGTGTTGTAAAGGTGCAAGAAGCCAAAATTTATTTAATTCAGCGTTAGATAGCTAAACACGAAATCAGTTGGATGAGTATTTATTCGGGAATAGTTTTAAAAAATGTTTGAAACGTGTTTGAAAAATAATTTTCAAAAAAATGAACAATTCAGAGCGCACTGAGGGGAAAGCTTGACAAACTGAGAGAGTTTTAAAATAAGGTAAATGGAGGATGGAATTTTCTGTGTAAATTTAAAGTAAAATATAGACATACTTGGCACAATGTACCATGAAATTCATTTCAAAGTAGTTCGATTTGGCGTCTCTGATTTTTCATTTTGCAATTCATTTGTGTCCGTTTCTGATTGTGAGATTTTGCTGCCCAAAGACAGTTGTCACTGAATAGCTCATTAACCAGCAATTTCTTTGAGATGTCGATTTTATCGAAAATAACCAATGCAGTGTTTCCATTTCAGCCTCATACTTGCATGAAATATTGGTTTAATATTTCTGTACAAGTTTTTCTAAACTTTTCTGAGTGCAGAAAAACATAATTAGTTTATCAGAGCGTAAAGCACACCTCTTGTAAAAATAAATATGGCTTAATTTATACATTAAAATGAAATATGCTTTAATTAATGGCATAGTGACCGTAATATTGCAGCATGTTATGTGATTGTAATAAAACTTGTATGTTTAATTAATTTTTAAATAAGTGACAACTTTCTAAATTGAAATTCCTCAAAAGAATAATTCCAAAATGTATGCCCTAATCATAGCTCTAAATCAAGTCCCAAAGATAGAGAATCAACTCAACATATCCTTTTTCGAAGTCCTTGGAATAGGCTATTTTGGATTTGAATCAGAAAACCATAATCCCAACATGTTCAATCGTTTTTTTCCTTAACATTTAATCTTCTTCGACGAGTAGACCTTACATAAATCGATCTAAATTTGTCAGAGAAAACAATTCTCCTGCATGTTTTGCTTTTCTTCAGTTGTGTTAGTGACGAAGTGCAAGCGAAGGAAACAAACACTTCTGAACTCACTTTTTCGTCGTATTTTATACAACTTCTTCCTGTTTACTCCACATGACGCACCGGCGCATAATATTAGCTCATCTCTCCCCTTCCTTTACGTATAATATCCTGAAGTACATTCACTCTATTCCTGCTTAGCTCGTGATCATTCCTCTTGGGATGAAACAATAATTGATACTTTAATACTTAATAAAATTCATGATCACTTATTGAACCGCTTTCATATTAGTGAGAGGAAGATAATTTTCACATCAAAACTTTCCTCATCTTGCGGGACAGATAGTTTGATTACGGGCCTATAAACTTACGAGGTAAACCAAAAAAGGTGTACTGCACCCGTTTGGTACCATTCATGGGTCCTACCGTATTCCAAACAGGTACGTGCCCCTTTAGCAAGTGCGACATGTTATGCTGATATTCTTTTTAAAATTATGAATGAGAATGTTCCAGTTTTTTGAAAAATATACAAATGTTTGATTATTTTAATAACAAATGTATTTGATTAATAATTATCGGAATACTTATAATTTCGGACTTTACCCCATCACTTGCCAAGAGCTGCGGGCCTCTGTTTCTCTGCTGTTTCTGTTTGTTTCATTACTGTTTTTTTTTCAATATTAGCATCTTAGTCACCTCGCCAAATTTCCTCCCAATGAATAACCTGATCTCAGCAGTCTCCACGGAGTTCAATGACTTACATCTGTTTTCTGCTATTTATATATCTACCGTTGCTTTTCCTGCAGAAAAATGGCAGTATAAATAATTTACAGAGCCTTGTGAACGTACCATACTTAACCCACTACACGGTGGATTTTCTGCGGTTATAGAATAAGCAGTAGTTTGGTTATTTATTGTTTCAAAATTACCCACCAGTCGTGCAATTTCAATTTCAGAAGGCTTGTTTTGTTTGCCGAAACATACTTCAGGGCACTAGTTAGTATATAACGATAGTTAAAGTGATTAGAAAACGGTGGTACCAAACCTGTAAATTGATGTAAGTAATTTTGCCCAATGTGTAAAATTTACTGCCATTCCTTTTCTTAATGCTATCGGTCTCCAAGTTTACGCGAAAGTTCATTTCGGATCCTGAAATACGCGAGTCTATTTTCATATTCCCACATGTCTGCCCACTCTTACTGACCTGCAAGCCCGTAGATTAATGGATTACCCAAATTAATAATTAACACTGTAGCTAGCATGTGAAAAATATAATAATACCTATGGCCCTGTTAAGTGGAGTCGTGTATGGTGCTACTAATAGATGTTTTGACAGTATGGTGAATTACATAATGACGATCGAAGATGTATTGTCATGTGTGATGAAAGTTCCTTGATCCCAACGTAGAACCCTGCACGAATGCATCCGTCCTAAGTATAGATTAATTGTAATTTGTTCTATTTTTGATACTTTCTTGCGCATGACTTGCCACGGAATTTTCTTTATTGCGTGAAGATTTATTGGCGTTAACCTTTTCCTTCGGCATAATCTACCCTGGCCTTTATTTGTGACGAAAAGATTTTCGGAGAATTAATTGTGCATCGTCTCCATTTGAAAAGGTCTCGTCACATTCCTATGTTAGCGCAGAAAAGGGGAAACAAGATCAGGAACTAAAATTTTGCTGTGCATTGTAGGTCATTTCATAACCATTTCCATCGTCATGCTTAAAATTCACCAAGCCTATAATTAGGAATCCACCATTTGAATCCGTAAGGACTGGTGTGCATATCGAAATTTTAATGCCTGCGTAAAATCCACTAAATTGATTTTCTATAACATTGAGTTTCACGAAAATTACTAACGTAATTTTCTTGGTAAAATTATTGATTAAGATGTTATACGGGAATTTCGTTATAACTTACGGTAACACTCGAGTATGTACGTTGGAGGAGAAACTTCACGAACAGGTCACCTATCTGGAAAATTGTGAAAACCTGAAAAGTTACGGAATTTTTAGGGGTTGTAGAAAACCTGGAACATTAAGAAAACTTAAAGAATAATCACCAAAATATTTTTTTTTCATTTATATTTTTGAAGCAATACCGAAACGTGTCAGGTGCTCTATAGAAGAAGGCGATATTATTAATTCTTCGCAAGATTTTCCTCTTCGCCTCCCTAAGTACATATAGCTAGATGCACGAATAAGTGCGATTCTTGTTATTGCTTCTGGGCCATCCTCAGATTATTACATAAATCTTCGCGTGACCGCTGTCTATAATCTGAATAATAGTGATCAAGGTGTGAGTACATCGGTGGAGGATTAATAATTCACCCTTTTTAAAACAGCAATGAACTCATAACTTTTCCCTTATAAGTACTTGTTGAAATGTATTATGTAAAATTATTTTTTATTATGGTAAAGTTAACCCTTATAGTTTCACTTAGTGTGCTAAAATTTATAACTTACACACAATTATCATGGAAGATATGAAGACTATCTTGGAAGTGTTTTGGACCAAGATGATAGATGTAGTAGAGATATAAGAACAGTTGTTTTAGGCAAATAAGCTTTTACAAGGAGGAGGAAGTTGATGGCAGGGACGTTGAGTAAGGACGCTTTTGAGGTGTGGATGTGTAGAGAGATGGAAAGAGCGAAGTGGACGGAAAGGAAAACAAACGAAGTAGTATCGTACTAGATATGGTAAAGGGAGGAGAGAAGGTGTTGGGAGACATTCAAAGGAAGTAAGAAATGTGGATGTACAACAGTTTGATCGCTGACGAAGGCAGTGCTTAAGCCAAGAGAACATTATACACGCGAGGCACATGAAAGACAAGGCATTTCGTACGGAAGAAAGGGAGGCAAAAAGTATGTGGAATGGAGGAAGGGTTTATTTAAATACAAGGTGTCGGGTTGTGTAGGCGAAACTTAGAATGGTGCCACTCAATTTTTGTGTATCCAAAACCTACCTCAAACGGTTAGACTACAGTAATAATAACATGTACAGTATTAAAGTCGGTTTATCCATAGTCCTTTAATGTAGATTTTAGGGTAGGTTGTGAAAAACTGATTTTTAGCCTGGGAAACTTGGAAAACACCTAACCAAGATTAGGGAAGGAATGGAGATGTTGAAATACATAGGCGAAGCAAAACTTAAACATGAAACGGAACCTGGTAGTCAAATTTCAGCGCCACAGATAGTCATTTGTGTTGCTTATTTTTTCTTGGAGTGTGTCTTTTTATGAGGCGACTTTAAATCACACTAAACAAAGAATAGCTTAAGAATTAACCATGCTCCCACAGTATAACTTGTGGTCAGCCGCGACCTCTATTTCAAGCGCCGGAAACGAGTAATTTACCTCCTAATAACTCTTACTTGGTATTCTGTTGCAATTCAGAGACATCACGATGCGTTTAAATTTCTAGCCCGCACAAATTCAACATCTTGTATGATTTCCTCCTCTGCCGTGAGATTGGAGAATGTAGGAAAATGAAGTGCTCATGTTGTACTTGAAATTAAACCATTGAGAAATACATTACAGCAAAGAGGCGAGTAATTGGTTATCAAAAGATGTTTCAGCTATTGTTTAAGTCCATTTACTATGGTTCTTCCCTATGTTAGGCTGGTAGCGAAAGTCCCGTTGTTGTAATTAAGGTCAGATAAAAGTATTTTATTTATTTTGTGGAAAATTGCCAATTTTAATTAATAAAAAGTATTTTCAAACCAAATAACTTATTTCATAGATTTTTAACGTGTGTTCGTAGTCGGTTGTCAACTTTTTTATTATGAAATTGGGCTAGTTGTTTTTTAAAACCACTTATGTTCATTTTTAGGAATATTTTGTTTCAAAATATAGTTTAATCATTAGTTTAAGAGCTAATCGTTTATGTTTTTACTATGCTGATGAGTAATTCATTTCTATTTCATTAATCTCTCTACTTGGATCATTTTTTTCCGATATTTTACATGGAAACAATTTTTTCGATGATGGTGTAATTAGGAACCATCAAACGCAAGATATGAATGCATTAGAAATAATTAACTTCGGCGTGCACTTTGAGGAAAGGTGGACAGTGCCAGTCGGCAGGGAATAACGAGGGAGAGGTTTCCATATTTGTGACGTCATATGCTTCGATCGCTGTGCGATATAACCAGTCTTTTGTTCTCGCGTCGAATGGCAGACAGCCCAAAAATTGAATATGTAATCTTTGAGCAAAATTGTAGCGATTTCGAAATTTCCATGGTGAAAACATATTTTTATTCGCTGTCTTATTCGTAAAAGTTTATTCTTTCAAAACTGTGCCTTTTGGTATAGCTTTTCCCCGCACGTTTAGCTCTTGCGGACGCCACCGCCCTCTAGGATAATCAAGTGAATTTTAACTGTCGTTTTAAGGCTATTGTTTCTTGAAAATTGTTGATGAGTTGCATGTGGCATTCATGTAATATATTAGGGAGCGGCGTACGTCTGCTCCATATTGACGTGAGTGTGAGATTGGAGGAAAAAGGATTGCAAACGGGAAAAAAACACGTGATGATCATGGATTGCGCGGTCCCTGTACTTATCCATTCCCTTAAAATCGGAAAGATGCTTTCCGGAAAATATTCCGTCTTATTTTAACCGATGGTGCAATATATTTTGTTGACCTACTGAAAATAACATGCCCTCTCATTATCCAAATTATCGATCGTTTTTTTGGCGCTATAAAACCAAACATTCGCAATAAACATTGGCCATATTTTTACCCTCGATGAATGTTATAGAAGCGCTCCAAACCCTGTTTTTATGCAATATTAAAATCATAAACGCAGTAATCAACCCGAAGGTCGGTTTAGTAGGTGATGACAAAGTTTATCCAGTTTTAAGCCCAACGTGCGTGTGAAATTCACATACCAGGATAGGGGGGGCAGTTCCTTTCCCTGTGCCGGTTATGGTTTCCCAGGAAGATCTGGTACTCGTGGAGCTGCAGGTGCCCAGAGTGCCTTGCCCGGGAATCAAACCCGAGACTCTCCGGTCAGTAATCCAACGCTCTACCCCCTGGACTACCGAGACCCTTTTTATGCAATATTTTAATTAGATTTTGTATGTCCTAGCGATTAAATTGGCTGGTTATGATGCATTGCCATTTCTTGGTACTGCGTAAGCATAGGAACTCTTGCTAATAGAACGTAGGTGATTTTATTATAACTGTTATTTATCTGATGCAAGCGAAGGAAGTCACATTGTTTGCGCCACCGTTATCACATAAATGTAGTGGCACTTGAGTTATTTTCCTTTTAAAATATTCGTCGTTCACCCATAAAAGGTTTTCCATGACGTCAGGTTACAAGATCCCTGCTACGTTTCTCTTTGCACCAGTTGAAGTATAAATGCGCTTTGTGGCGGTGAGCCTATTCTTAGCGTCCATATCTCATCTCAAGGCGTTCAGTTCCGTGCTTCTGACCGAAGTCTTAACTATTCTGATGGATCTCGTTCATTGCTCGCTTGTGACTTTAGTTTGTCTGAAACCAAAGCTAAATACTTGTATCTCTGTAAATTATTTCCTAAATGTGCTGTGTGGCGTATTCGACTTAATGAAATGGACGGCCTTTGCTAAATTTTTATTGAAGTTTTATTTTAAATGGCTTTAACATTGACAAGAACTAATTGTGGTTGACAGCATGACATGCCGAACAAGAACCGAACTTCCATGGTTTTTTTCAATATTTTTTCGTCAGTATCAATCGGTAGCAAACGCGCAGTTATTATTCTAATAACACGCGTCACTAAATCTTCGTCGACACAAATTTCAGTCGTCTTTTCTCAGCTCTTCTAAGTCGAGTATTGTGTACAGTGATGAAATGCGTTGTCTTGGCATTCATTCAGTACCCTCTCCGCGGCCGTGACGTAACGGTGGATGATGAGTTGTAATTGGACTCTCAGTTTGATGCAGTCAAATATTTTCTAGAAGTCGTTTTAGAGGAAGCATATCCCCTTCCATCCAAGGAATTAGGTGTCTCTATTTGGGATTGAGACGATGCAGAAAACAACTGGATAGTTCCAAGAACCGAGATTCCGACATACTGGGCGTGGCTAATTCGGTTGTACTGGTTCTTACGTGTATCTAATTTTATGGCGTGGATTAGGGACGAAGCCTTGGGGGATTGCTAAAACATTTGGAAACGTCGAACTCTCCAAACAACCAGTTAGATTTGAAGTGAAAAGATAAGGTTAGCAAATGACCAACAGTTTCGTATTGATTGGCTGGAAGTAGATAGCATTAGCAAATATTGTATCAACGGCATGCGATGTGTCATCTCCGAGTGGGATTTCTATTTTATCAAGATACATAGTCTGTCAACGTTTCCTTGAGTAATTCCTTCGTGACCACCTTTCCAGAAACTCGCGTACCTTTTAATTTGTATTATTCATTCTTTGTGTCAGATTCTTAATTAAGCGGCGGTAATTTGTGTGCATTCTGTGACTCGTTGGGGATATACTGAGAAGATGAGAACACACTTCTTGTGGAGTTATATCAATTTCGCCAGAGGAATTGAAATTTCAGTTTTACCTAAACATTCTTTTCGAAGCATTGGTCTAGTAAATAGTGTCAATGTCAGAGATATGGAGAAATACACGTGTATTGGTGTTTGCTCCCATAATGGAAATTTCGTTGTATTCGTTGTCATTGGCTCGAAAAACAAAAGTGGTTTGTGGAATTAAAAATTATCGTGGTTTTTTATTGTTCTGATGCAAAAATCTTGAGTGTGTTACGCGGCCAATTTCTTGAATGGATGGGAAGTGGACTCATGGCTAAATAGTTCTTCAAGTAGAAGCTTGGTCTCTGATTCACATTACCCGTGGTCCCTAGCACATGTTATTACTGTTTTCATGTTTAATGCTACTAATTAATATTCAGTTTGTTATTGCTTTCTCACAAATGGCAAATATTTGTGCTTGAGTCGGGCGTAGGAGTTGGTCATAAAATGGCAACTTGGAAAGGGAATTCAGAATGAGAATGGAATTGTTTACTGCTGTATTCAGCTTTCCCTTTTTGACTTTCTGTTCCACGGAAATTTCAAGTCACGGCAGTAATTCACTCCCGTGCTCACTGAGTGGTGGTAAATAATAGATTTCTTCCAGTGCGCTAAAATGTGTATGTGTACCACTCGGCTTACGATAAGTTTTTATTTTGTTATTGGGGCTTAAATTTAATATTTTGTCTCGAATGCATTTTCAGTCTAGTTAAACCATAAATAAAGGCGCGGCTTTGAATAAATTATTTAATGTTTTGATTTCGTGTATTTCACACGTTTATGATTAATGGTAGACTAGGTAAGTTTTTCATATCTTATAATGTCATCACTAGCTCACCTTCAGCGTGCAGCAGTGTACTCCTTTTAAATTTTTTCTCAATACACGGACAAGGGTGTTTGCGCAAGATTTCTTTGCAGATGATTCAGCTCAAACGGCCGCACGTGATAGATAAGGAATCGTCAGTCCTCAAAATGGATATTGCAAATAATCCCCGGATATAATAATACCACTTGCTCACATGGAAATTTATAATGCATAAAGCACTCGGCCGGATATCGAGGGATCCGGGTTCGAATCCCGGTCAAGGCGAATGATTTTTACTCTCTGAAATTGTTGCATTATAATACACAAGTAGCGGATGACTCCGTTAATAGTTACTGTTGCGGCATCTCCCGCAGTTTCTTCACATGGAAATTTGATGGCAGAGTTGAAATTTACTGATATTTTTCAGTTTTTAGTGGTTATGCGTGTGTGAAAAATTAATAAGTAGGATAATAAAGGTTATACCTAATTTGGCATAATGTTTTCATTTATCTTCTTTTCACTGTTGATTAAATCTAAATATTATGAAATGTGTCTGTTTTCATTTCGAGCACCTTATATTTTTCGGTTATTCGTTTTTCTTTCTAAGCCCAAGGGAAAGTTTTCCTGAACGTTGAAAATGAGTCCTATTAATGATATCGACAAAGTTTCGAATATTAATTGAATTCTTCTCTGAAATGCCACCAAAAATTTATAAAGTTAGATCAAAATACTACAATTTTGTGATAGAAAGTTTATTTTCTGTAATTTTTTATCTGAGAAATTGTTAATTTTTGGCCTTCAACTGCCGAAATCATCATATAATATTTTGTACTTGACTCTTAGAGTAGGTTACTTGGACAAAGAAGTGTGTAGTTCTTCTGTGTTGTGAGTTAAAATATGATGAGTTTTCCTTAAGATGCAATTTGCATGGCCATTGCATGTGTGAAGTGTTCACGCTTCCCCAAGTATGTTGGGAAATGTGAATAATGATTTAAACGAAGGAGCGAGACATCGCCAGTCAACGAAAACATAGAGCAACACGTACAAATGACCCTCGCACTTATCAACTTCCTCTGGGGAAAGAACGAAATCGGTTCCTTCCTTGCCCTGAGGAAGGTGGTGTGACCACTGAAAATTTGGAATGCGGGTGTCATTTTTATGTGTTTATCTGTGTTTTTCTTGGCTGGCGAAATCTCGCTCCTTCGTTTATATTGCATTACATCTACATACTACCCCGCAAGCCGCCGCAAGGGTGTGTGGCGGGGGGTGTTAGGTCACCACCCAAAAAAATGAAAAAAGAAAAACCGCATTCAAAACTAACACATACATGCAAACCCATATCCACAGTAGTGCAAACATTCATAGAAACATCCTATCATCCTACACGCATGCAAACACACATACACCTACCTTCACTCCACAAGCAAGTACATATGCTTAATTATAACAAATAATTGGATCTAAGGATGCAGCAAGAAACCAATCTAAGAATGTGCTAGGAAGATTTAAATAAGTAGCAAGGTGTAATATCACCACCACAAGAACGTGCAACATAAAACGCTCTCCTACCCAAGGTGAGGAATTTGGCCCAACGCTTCAGGGATTAAGGGAGATGAAATCAAGTAAGGCCATGGGATTGGACAACATTCCTGTGGAACAACTAAAAGGTTTAGGAAAATGTGGGAGGAAGAGCCTGTATGGACTGATTCGTAGTATCTATGAGGAAGGATTCTGGCCGGAAGATTTGTGAAATCAGTTTTAGTTCCTATTCCGTAAAAGGCAAAGGCTACATCATGTGAGAGCTACAGAATAATAAGTTTGATTTCCCACGCAGCTAAAGTTGTCTTCAGGGTCATCAACAAAAGGATGGAGAGTCGGTCAAATGATTACTTAGGGGATGACCAGTTTGAGTTTAGGAAGGGGAGAGGCACGCGTGATGCCATTGCAGTAATGAGATACTTATCGAGAGGAATATAGAATACAGTGAGTTCGTTTTAGAATACAATAAGAAGAGGAATATAGAAAAGAGTTCGTAGATTTCGAAAAGGCGTATGGTAGAGTGACTTGGGAAAAACTAATGGATATATTACTGAAAATAAGACAGGACGCTTATCCACAACCTGTATATTTCTCAGACTCTTCAGTTGCGAGTGGGGAACGGAGAGCCCGAATGGGCAAACTTAGGAAGAGGTGTAGGGGCTCAAAAGTAATTCATAAAATCAGTTAGGTTTGCTGATGACCAAGCATTAGTTTCTCAGTCGGCCAAGGGGTTGCAAGCATTGCTGAGTGAATTGGAGGTTCGGTGCGATAGATATGGGATGAGAATCAATATTAATAAAACAAAGGTTATGCGATTTTCCAGAAAGAAAAGTGCTAAGCTAAATGTTAAAATAGGCGGGGAAAGAATGGAGCAGGTAGAGCAGTTTACATATCTCGGAAGTGTTTTGGACCAATACGTCAAAGTAGTAGGGACGTAAGGAGAAGAGTTGCGCTAGGCAAGGAGGGAGTTGATGACGGGGACGTTGAGTAGGGAGGTTAAGAAAAGACTTATAAAAACTTTGATATGGAGCGTAGCTATGTACGGCGCGGAAACATGGTCGTTGAATCAGGAGGATAGACGTAGATTGGAGGCTTTTGAAATATGGGTGTGGAGAATAATGGTGAAGATGAAATGGACCGAAAGGAAAACAAAGGAGGAAGTACTGGAGATGATGGGTGAGGAGAGGGGTTTGTTGGGAGAGATCCTATGGAGGCAGGAAATATGGTTGATAGGCGTATTAAGCGGTAGTGGTATGTTGAAGAAGGTAATAGAGGGGAGAATGTTAGGCAAACGAGGAAAGGGCAGGAACAAGATATGGGTAGTGGAATGTTATCCGTAGGGTATTCTTATTTCGGGAGAGAGCAATGTTCCAGTGAACGCTGTTTTCCTTGACCATTAAAAAGCCTTCTAGTACCTCATGGTAAACAACCCACATAGGTAGATATAAAATATGGCACAGATATCCAAAATACCGTGTTCGGATTTAAGACTTGAATAGTCGGGTACAAAGAGAAGCCTTAGATGGAGTTCACCCAAATGAAGTAGATGTTACTTCAGGTGTTCCCCAGGGTAGTTTTATCGGACTTCTTTTATTCCTACTTAACGTTAACGACATTGACTCCGTAGTCACTGTAAGATACGTTTATTTGCCGACGATGCAGTGGTTTACCGTGATATCCGTATTCCTGAGGACACAGCAGCTTTACCAGATGACCTTAATGCTGTGCAAAACTGGTGCGACACTTGGCAGTTAGAATTAAACTTAAAGAAATGCGCAGTAATGAATTTTTGGAAAAAGAACGATTCCCTCCAGGACGACTACTGCTTCGGAAACACTGAAATGAAATATGTAGACCAGATTAAATACTTAGTCGTGCCCTCATTCACGCCCTCCCCTGGCTAAACACGTATTATGTGACTGTGGATATGTGGACAAGCTAACAAAAATTGAGGCCTTATAAGAAGAGTGCTGGTAAATGTGATGAAAAGGTCAAAAAGAGGTGTCATCTTTCGCCGTTTTGGCTGCTTCATTTAGAATATGTGGACAGTATATGGTATCTTTACGAAATTGGATTGATTGCCCAATTGGATAGAGTACAGCGTTGAGGAGCTACATTTGTAAAGCGTTGTTATTTTAAACTTAGTAGCGTATCCAAAATATTAGAGCAGGTAGCTTGGGATCACTCACAGGGCGAAGGTTAAGCAATAAATTATATCTATTGCATAAATTGGAAAGTTGTGTCTTTAACAAAGATATTGAAAATGTATTATTACCCCCATCGTACTACGATAGGAGAGATCATGTCAATAAAATTAGAGAGATTAAGTTTAGAACAGATAGATTTAAGATGTCAGTTTTGCACGAACGGTAGCGGATCATATTAGCATTGTCCGATCGCGGTAGGAGTCATAATCGGGTCAAAAGTAATCTGGTGTATATTCCCTTACTCACTCCACTCAGTACTCCCTTCCACACACCCTAGCGGTGGCTTACAGGGTACTAAAATATCAATCCATTATAATCTCCAGGCCATCCCCTAGTAAATCTGCAACAGTGTTATATATCGTGCTATAAATATTTGTGTGAGCTATCAAGTTGGTAATGCATTTACAAATTTCAACTTTATATTAGCTTTTATCTTTTTGTTTTGAATATATATATGAAAGCATTATGGCGGTCATGGGGTATTTTTTAGCGTTATTAGGTAATAGAAAGTTCATGTTGTACATTTATTGGCTCTGAAAAGCAGAAAAAAATCTGCGCTACTTACTTGTGCAGTTTAAAGGATCGTCCTGTTTGGTTCTTAGGATTAGAAAGTCCATCCGCTCTTCTGTCAGTGATGGGCTTCACACGATTGTGCCCTTAGAACTAAATGAAATGGGTCTGAAATGTGATGGAAATGCTCATCATTCCTTGAATTCAGTGGTGAACATGCTTCCCTTCCAGGACGAAGTCCTTGCCATTTCGGAAAAGGTGGTTCTTCGAGTTGAAGACCTGCTCACATGGATCACGGAGGATGCCACGTGGACTCGAGGTCTTCAGCCCTCTGTCTGGGACAGTGGCGTCACCACGGACGAATCGGCATTACCAAACGATCCTCTGGCATCTTCGGGGGCTGAAGACGCCCCAAAACCGGAGAGCGAAGCCTCCGACCCCTCGGCACCCACCGTAACCAGTACCTCTACGGAGGACCCCTCGAATCCCATCCCCCCCGCAAGCACCGACCAGGCCTGCCCATCGCCTTCGGCCAAGGCCGAACCCACGACCAGCCCCACCGAGTCAACTACGCTCCCCAGCGCGCCAGAAGCCACCGCGGTCAGTAATTCCTCGGTGGAGTTGATCTCTCTTCCAACCAGGGAAAATCACCTGAACTCAACGCTCGACTTCCGGGATGTAATACGCGAAAAGCAGAAGTTGCTGCAGCAGCAGATGGAGATAAAGCAGGAGGGTAAGAGATGCCATGTTGATTCTTTTAGTTTTAATATACCCATGTAAAAGGATGACAGACGACGTCACAAGCATGGGGGAAGTCAGCAAATTATTCCATGTATTAAATAAAAAATAACTCATGCCATGCGGAGCATGCTGATGGAGGCGACACACTGGGTATTTGACCAGTTTGTCGCTATCCCCCGCCTATTTATTTCTCTTTCTTTCAATTCTCTCTCTCTCAAATTTCGCCCCAAAATAAAGACGACCATCTATCTCTCTCTCTTGCACCCTACCCCTGACTCGATAGTAAATAAGCAGTAGTCCATTTGAGTGGAAGGTTGACCACTATTCGCAGTATATTTTTGAAGCTGAGGTATATTTGAATTCTTTTCGTTAAGCGTGTGTTGCCTGTCAGAAAAATTGTATTTGTTAGTCTTCATGAGTTCTAGTAATTATAAATCAGTTGCAAATATACATTACATCATCGAACTGTCTTCAGCTTAAGATGGATGATATGCCAGTATTTAGAGAAAAGTAATGGCGTACAACGTATTGAGGCCAACTCCTCTTTGTTGAAATATGCCATAATGATAAAATTTAGTTTTAAATTTTGTACAAACTTGATTGCATATTACGCGTTCCGATACAAATGAATAATTTTCAAGGTGATAAGACCCTTTAATACATAACAAAATTTTAATAAACTTTTATCGAATGGGGTTTTTTTATAATCTGTGGCATTACCATTATAACTCCGTCTACTTTGCAAATATGTTGTGATTTATGGCTCGCACTTGCTTATCCGTACTGTGCTGAGAATAAATATATTTTTGATAGGTGCTGTCGGAAAAACTGCATAATTACCATTTCTCTACTTCATGTCGAAATTTCATGAATATTCGAAGGGATAATTGGCGTCGTATAATTGTTGCCAGACGGCGATATAGGTCGCAAACAATGTCAAATCTGAAAGTAATCGGCGTTTAAGACAAAAAAATCTAAATATCTAAGCGTCTGAATGATTTTCCAGGTCTCAAAGGTGGTAGCCCATTTGTAGGAGTTCTTCATGACTTAACATTCCTTTCTAAATTTCGAAAACTGCTCAATTAATTACAACATGCAGTGTTAACATAGAAAATCCCTAATTTCAAAAGTTCTTTATAAGTGGTAAGTGGAGTATTTTTATTTTAGAAATTCTAGTGTTACATTGCATAAAAGGAAATCCACCTGAACTTTCACTTAAGAATCAATCCCTCAGATCATTCAGCTGCCGCGTAAGTCCAGACGCGCTAGAGCACAGCTGGGTGTAAAATGACCACAGTGGGTTGGCTCTAACTATGGTAGTACCCAGAGAATCACGTATTGTGGTTCAATAAATTAGAAAGCTAAGTGCTATAACTGGAATGTGGTATGTGTTTTAGCCATGGGGCTCTCTTTTCCAGCTACAATAAATATTTCAAATAACTTATAAATTCCGAATTTTGACAGCCAAATGTTTTTAAGCTAAGTCATATATTAGCATCCCGAGAAAGTTTTAAACAGATCACAGAAAGGAGTTAAGGTATGCTTTGTTTAAAAGGTAAATTCATATTATTATTGAACGCGTACGCATAAATGAATTAAAAGAGTCAAAAAAGTTTTAAATGCCTTCTCAGTTTCAAAAGTGAGACTAGTATGCAGAAATCAATTATTCAGTTATATATTCTATTCAGGTTATTTGGCGCCAAAAGCTTCGTAAATATTAGGCCCAATCGCTGGTTCGCCCTCAAAACACATTTCTCCAGTAAAAGGGGCTACCGATCACGAACGCATGCGTTGGGAATATACATTTTTGAGTCCGAATGTGCAGCAAATTGAAGACGCTTGCGTGGACTCGGCTTTTGGAGTGAAAGTTAGTGGAGTCCGCTTTTTCTCTTCAAGTAGTGACCTTGAGATTCCGCCGTCTTTAGAGACAGTTGCCCCGAGGCACTTTCCCGGTCAATCTTTTTCAACATTTTAGAAATGCCTCTTCATTTAGTGTAGTGGTTGTAGCTTGGCTGCCCACGTGTATTTAGGTCTGCTTTTGTATCCAACCATTAATACCACTGTGGTGTCTTCATATTTTAATAATTTGTCAGAAATGTACTTATAAGAAATTTAGCTCCTACTTATTTCCTTGTCCTTTAACATTTCTGTAAGTACTGACTTTTAATAATCAAACCACTTTACTTTTCAACATAGTTTATGTGGAAAAGTAAAGTGGTTTGATTATTAAAAGTCAGTATGAAGATTTTCCACCAAGTTACGCCAGAAACTGTTTTACTTCTGTAAGTAATTTTTTTGTGGAAAATGAATCGGACACAGGTTATCGTACGTTATTGGAGCTGTTTTGGAGGAAAATTGAGATAACGCCGATTCAAGTATATTTTGAATGCGAGGCGTGGATGATATTTAAGCCCACCAGTAAGGTAGAACACGTTCCCCGACAAACCTAAAGGTCACGAGTTCAGATTACTGGTTAAAGTTACGCAGGGTTTTCCCTCTTCCAGGATTCACCTTTCCTAAAAATACCAACCATGATTCTGGGCAAGCGCGTATCCAGACCACGAGCCTGGTAGGGTCACGGTGATGATGATGAGCTGATGATTGAACGTAAACAAAAGGAAGTGCATGGTTTCAGGACTGTAGGGCTTGCATCCGAAACACTAGATGTTTCGACCTGACAATTTCTTCGTTTTTATTTGAAATCTATATATAAAAATATATTTATATTTGTCCACTAGTGCCAACTTCATATATATTATTATTCACGTCCGTGAGACTTTCACAGAAGTGTTATACACTTAAATATAATATTTGGACGGCACAATAGAACACAACAATAAACTAGATTACACGTACAAGGACACGTTTCAGAAAGCTTAAACTTTCTAAAATGCGAATGCCCTTTTACGTGTTCTTTATTTTTGTGTTCTGTTGTGCCATCCAAAGGGTAGAGCGTTGGACTACTGACTGGAGGGCCCGGATTCGATTCCCAGTCAAACCTCTCCCGGCACCCTCAGAGCCATCAACAAGCTTTGACGTACCTTAGGTTTAGGCATAATTTACCTTTAACCATGCAAACCACCGGGAAGATATATGACAAGGGAAAATGATTGCGAGAATGACAGGCCCTTAATATAGAGTGGATTATTGGAAGAAATCCAAAGGAGGCACGTGAAAGGTGGATATGGTATATTTTGATTGGAGATGGGATGTTGAATGATGTAATAGAGGAGAGAACGTTAGGCAAGCAAGGAAGGGGTTGAAAAAGGATTGGCACGTTTGACGGAAGGAAGTACGAGTAATTGAAGGGTTAATGAAATGAAATCTTAGATATTTTTTGTTAGGAGATGAAAATAAATGTATTCAGTTTGTACCCATCCAAAACCAACCTGTTAGCATATTATTAATAATAATCTCAAAACGACACATATCAGCCCGAAATGCGGTTTGATAGGTTAGTGTAGAAGTCACGAAATACTAAGCTCAACGTTTAGTGATAGTCACACTTAATGTGGCCAGTTCCACGGAAAAAAAACTCTTGCACGTTTTTGTTTCCCGTTCATATCCACTGCTCTGCTGGCCACCTACCTTCCTCTCTTCTACTCCTGCTCATAGTCCCTATCTATACGTATGGTTAAGTTGCCTACTGAAGTAAAGGGTTACGTTAGTTATTAACTGCAGTCTCCCGGTTAAAGTAGGATTTTAATCTGCCCTGGGACTAAATTCTGCTATAGGTTTAATTCTCGCCTAACACGAAATTAAATTGCCCCAAACATTCCTCGCACTTTATATATCCATCCTTCATTCCGTCCAATATGCGTAATCTTCATCCTCTACTACTTCCCATACTCAGCAATTTCCTCGCTGTCAGTCCTTGCACGACCATACAAAACTAGATCACGTCAAACCGATCACTTATAATTGTTTACCTTATTGGTGTCCCCTGATACCAACTCCTTCCTGTTTGCCAGAGCTTCTATATGTTGGATACCTTATGCAGTTCTTCTTTTAAAGCCGCACTACGTTGTCAATTTTTCTAAAACACTTTATTAATAAATGTACCGTTTGCGAAATAAATGAACTACCTGCTCTAGTTTATGAGTGCTCCCCGACTTGATTGAAGAGCTTAAACTTCCTTTTCTAAGAACTTCATCACCTACATATTCAGTTTATTGATTCTCATCCCATACCTATCGCACTGGTTCTGTAGTGAGCTCAGTAATGACCTTGGCTGGCTGGCTGGTTAACTAAAGCTTAATCATCCGCTAAAATAACCTATTCGATGAATTCCCGACCTACCTGAGTCTAGCGAATAACTATGTACTGCTATAACATCACGCGAAGTTCTCACTTTCCTGAATCCATAATGATCATCTCGTAAGTATTCGTTGGTCTCTTCACGACTCTTTTTGTTTACGATCCTAAGTCAACTTTATAAGTAAACTTAGATCCATACGGAATCAAATTATGGTCCTTTAGTCGTCCAATGCCGTTCCTGTTTTGGGACGGGAATTAATACTGATCGAACGAAATCTGCTGGTCAACTTCCTTCATAAATGCAATATGGACGAGGCCATAAAAACTCTCCTACCACGTTTAGCCAAACCCTTAAATAGCTCTGCACGGATGTTAACAATCCCCACAGTCGCGTTCCATTTCTACTAGTTTAATTTCTTTATCTCACAGTCAAGTACCCCTAGACTTAAGCTCACCTGCCTCATTGATATCATGCTCACTTTCTATGCATCAATTTTCTGGCCTATAACTTTATCATAGACATTTGATGTATTTTCATCCCTCCGGAAACTTTTTTTCGATTATTTAATAACTTTACCGTTTTATATTTAATATTGTGCACTGAAATTCTGTTCTTATTTCATGAAAATGCTTTCACCTTATTTTACTCGTATAGCTCATCCACTTCACCCTGGCTCTGAAAACTCACTTTTCTCGTATTGCCCTTTCCACCACGTTAATTTCGCCGTATTAGTGAATCGCCGTAGTTTATACTGAGTTAACGTTCTTTCGTTTCATTCCCTTAACCATCTTCCTAATTACTTCGAATTAATTCGTAACTTAAGACTTAATAACCATCTTTTCTGTTATTTATACGTCTCTATTCCTTGACCTATTTACGCATAGTTTGCAGCGTTCTGCTATTTCTTTCAGCTGAATCAGATATCGCCCTCGTGAAATTAAAATCGGCATCCTTTTTGGAAAACAGAATTTATAACGATGTTCCTAAATCCATGCCCAACTAATTGATATCTGTCCATATCTCCTGAAATTTTTCACGTATCCTTGCACCTAATGTGGTGTTATAACCGGAGGCCCGTTTCTCGAAGCTGCAAGTCAGTTTACAAACCCTTGTGTTTTGCACATAGTGTCTGCTAATAACAATAATTGGTGCTGCACTTTTTATTTGCTTTCATTATGCAATATGAAAAATGGATGAAATGCGTATTGAGCGGTAGTGGAATGTTGAAGAAGGTAATAGAGGGGAGGATGTTGGGCAAGCGAGGAAAGGGCAGGAATAGGATAGGAATGTTGGACGGGATTAAGGGAGGAAAGAAGTACACGGAGATGAAGAGGGACCTGATGTAGATTAGGGTGCTGGATTGGGTTTTGTTTGGAGTTGAAAAATGTTTATTTGATAGTTGTGTCCATCCAAAAACCTACCTTAACCGGTAGATTACCTAATAATAATAACAATAATTTTGTTCTCAAGGATGCCAATTCTATGGCTCTATTAGTTATTTAATAGGTAGACATATTTGAAGTAACAAAGCGTTCTCTAATGTGCACCAATTACGGAAAACTCACTTGCACTGAATGGTTGAGGCCTTACTCACTTAATAAATCAGTTAAATGAATAAAAAAGAAATCATAATATCAGCCGACATTACGCCTATATTTTTATACAATATGAGAATTTTAATGTATTACATAATTTTGAGGATTGCCTTAAATACCGAGGACTTATCAGTCGACTTTTAAATTTGAGCATAGGATCACAACTGTTAGTTTTAATTAAGCTCTTTCTCGGGTAAAAATATTGTTTCTCCCAGCAGCCGAATGGCCTCTTCTACCAATTTAAAAATATTAATTTTATCCATGACCACCAAGTAGGTTCGCCATCAGATATTACCAATAACTATGGGATTATCTGCAATTTTTACTCTTGGCGTATTTTGTATGATTTTTAACCGAGATGACTAGCAGTCATAAACGCTAGATTACTAACAGTCATGGCGCATTAGTAGTATAACGTCTTAATCGAAAAGTTTCTTAGCGGATGAGATAGTAA